>OX345639.1:3948443-4433443 GCA_947044365.1 Petrosia ficiformis
TATATATCTATTGTATTTACAGGTCCATTATCAGATGATTTTTATGATGCAGCTGGTATTGATGTGTTAGTTCCCTCATATCCCAGTATGATAGATCAAGATAATTATCTATATGATTCAGATGATTCATTTGCTTCTGCTCCCGAATCATTTCTCAGATTGGTAGGATTCGTGTTAACAAATCTGTTCATATGATTGTTTATAATCATTTCTTTATTTACAATTTCGTTTGTTTATTAACAGATTTGTTAGTTTGTTTTTGTTTATTTGTCTGTTTACAAACTTATTTATATACTGGTTTGTTTATTTATTGACTTGTTTGTTTTTTGTTTACAGGAAGTGAGTTCCTCTAGACATCAGTTATATATTTCAGCATTATCATTAGTTGATGAAGGAAAAATACAATGCAGGACAATGAGGTCTCTCTCTCCCTCCTCCTCTCTCTCTCTCTCTCTCTCTCAAATCTATTATCTATGTACATGTATATGTGTCATTATGTACCTATATTCTCTTTTCAACAGAACTAAAGTATTATGTTGTATTGATGATAAAGATTTTCTTGCAAAGTTATGTTGTGTTAGACAAGCATTTTCAGAACTTTTACTTTCAGAAGAAAATCGTCGCTTTACTACTGAAGCTGGAAGAGATATGATAGTTACTTTACTAAACAGCTCTAATCATGTATGTGTGTGTTTACATACGTACATACATACTAGTGTTGTTGTAGTATGACAAAAATGACTGTTATAGTTATAGTATGCCTGGTTTCTCAATTAGTTATAGTTAATTAACTAAAATTATATTAGCCTTACTAAAAAGGTTTTAGTTATTACAATACACTTGTAATTTAGCTATTGTTTAGTTACTTGGTCATATTGCCTTACTAAAATGGGTTTTAGTTATAGTTATAGTTAACTAAAACAACACTAATACATACTCACATATGTATGTACATACATACATAAGTTATGTACCTACGTACGTACGTACATACATACATACATACATGCATATACACACACACATACATACATACATATTCACAACTATCACTTTTCCCACTTATCTCACACTCTTTGTCTCACAGGATAGTCAGGCATTTATTGATAGATATAATGATATAATTCAATTTACACAAGATCCTCAAAACTGGGAGAAAGTAGAACATGAATTAATTGATAGAGGAGTAAGTATATAGATGGATAAACAGACAGGTCAATGGTTATTAATTTATTAGGTTGTATATATGAATGTATATGATATTGTACTGGACTTTATGTTAATGGATGCATTCGATGACTTGAGTGATCCACCATCTGCTCTACAATCTGTTATACACAATGGATGGATATCATCGGGAATTAAACAAAGTGTGAGTGTCTGTCTGTCTGTCTAACTGTACTAGGGTACTGGATTATGATACTACAGTTATTTCACAGCAAAGTATGTTTCTAAAGGTCCTTGACCGAAACGTGTTTAAAATGAAATTAGTTTAGTATCATAATCCAGTACCCTAGTACAATTATATAGTGTTCCCTACTGTGATTGTGGATGATGATTGTTGTTGTTTGGACGACCACTCTTACTACTGTCTGTCTGTCTGTTTGTCTGTCTATCTGTCTATCTGTCTGTACTCCACCTCTTTACTCTCTTCCTTCTCTTCCGTCTCCTCCTCTTCAGATGTTAAATACTGCTATATGGTCAGTATTGAAAACAAAGAAGAGTTTATTGAGGGTCAGTCTTAATTACATTCTTGTCATGTGATTCGAGTCCATTTATTATTATCTTTAGAATAAAAATGGTTTCATGTCGAGATTTTACCTAATGAGTGAAACTGTTTCTCCGGTATTTGCCTGGGGGTTTCTAGGTACTGATACAGAACTAAATGATCGATGTATGAGATTTAAGGTGATGAATTTATGTATGAATGAGAGATTGATGGGTAGATAGTTGAATGAAGAGATGGATAATGGATAGATGGATAGTTGAGTGAAGAAATGGGTAATGGATAGATGGATAGATACATGTAGTTGAGTGGAGAGACGAATGGATAGATGGAGAGATGAATGGATAGATGGATAAATAATTAATGTGTATTATCCAATTGTCATTTTAATGAGACTATTTTTTCTTGATACAGAATGCTATGATGTCATTTCTTCGTTCTGTGTTTTCCTTGGACACTGTTCGATACGCCACTGTTCATACTTTATCTACCGATATCATGACTCAAGCTCGAAGAATGTTCAATTCTCTATCTGATCTTTGAAGCTTAATCTCCTTCAACTCGAGCAACATACATTATATCATATTATTTTATACATTCATGAATATATAATCTGATATTTTTATTAACGAGCCCCACCCACTAATTGTCACGTGAATACGAATTTCAGCTGAAGCAACAGTTCGGCATCAGTTTAGCAGGAATATCATAATCTGTATCAATGAGATGTCTCGATACACATTGACTGATCAAGATGAAGATAACTTCTTATCGCATGGAAGGTAATTTGATTGTACATTCAGATCATTAATGAAAAGGGGGCGTGGTGACATGTTTATTTTTGTACATTTCCAGTGGATCTGGTTTAGCATCAATCTTTGGACCAGGTGGGGGGATGAATGATAGTGGAAAAAATCCTACTTTGACATACACTGCACCTAAACAGCCCAAAAAATCCACAAAAAGTAATTCCATATATTGAACGATGTACTCTTCTTGTGTACGTAGTATATAATGAAATCTTAATACTGTAGATCCTGATGCCCATCAAGTACTGGCAACTGCAGTTGTGGACTGTCAGAAGCAGTGAGTTAATTTATCTGTCTTTTATAACTATTAATATTTTTCTTTCTTTTGATAGCGTTAGTGGAAAATATGTTCCTCAAGGTAAACTAGGCTGCGCACTACTAGGACTCCATTCAACAAGAGATGTAAGTTGAATATATCCAAACATTATTCATCTGTACATTGACCCATTTATCTATTAGTCCATCCATTGTACATTGTATTTATCCATTAATCCATCCATTCATCTGTTGACCTATTCTCAATAGTTTATCCATCGTACATTTTATTCATCCATTTGTCCATCCATCCATTCATCATTCATTCATCCAGTACAAGATATTACTATATGTATCTAATAATAAACACGTCACAACAGCTCGTGTTGACTCCACTTTCAAATTTACTGTGAGTTGTACATGTCCTTAATAGAAAATAATCTATTTCAAACCTGTTCAGGTACAAGCTAATAATTATGTTAGTTTCTATGACGACCAGCGCCAGGCTTGGTCATTATATTTTGCTAATCCAGATGAACTTGTCAAACTAGCTAAGGAAGTATGTTAATATTATATACTTGTCGTAATGTTATATTAATTATTATTATAGATGACAGTCTGTAAAGCTAATACTGTCGGACCAGCTCTCTCTCAACTTATTCAACAAGATCTATTACTTGGAGAAGGACAGGTTAGAGTCTAAGTAACTATGATATATATAATTATTACCTCATCTTTCAGACTATTGAAAAAGGAGATTCAGTTGAAGTGAAATATACTGGAGCTTTATTAGAAAATGGAACAATTGGCAAGGTGTGTACTTCTGCATGATCACATGACATGTCATGTGACACTCATTGTTTAGGTGTTTGATTCCAATACGAGCTCTGACAAGTCTTTTAGATTTAAAGTTGGACGTGGTAAAGTAATAAAGGTATTATAAAGTGATTGTGGTTTCTAATAATTAATTGATGACCACACCTTCAGGGTTGGGACGAGGGGACTGTTGGTATGAGTAGAGGAGGGAAGAGAGTTTTAATAATACCTTCTTCGTTGGGATATGGGACCCAAGGTGCTCCGGGGAAAATTCCTAGTAATGCTACCCTCGTTTTTGAAGTTGAAGTAAGAAAAATTAAGTTCAGTAAAGAGAGAGAAGTAGAACAGACATCAACGACACTTCCAAAGTATGTTAATGAAATATATATAATACACATTACAGACATAGCCGATACAATGTAATATATTAGGTCCTTTTGTTGGTATTTAGGTTACGTTAATGTAAGTATCACCCCTGACACAAACAGATGTTGATTTGGAAACTATGAAAAAAGAAAACACATAATATAATAATTGATATACAGTATCCCTATGATTACTTTGTGGTTGTGGTGTGCCTTATAAATCAATATACTATTACTAATACCTCCTGAGTCAATGCAATATATTACTATTACCTTAAAATCAGTAGATTACTATTACTATTACTGCCCAAGTCAGTGTTACTGTTGTGGATTACTATAGCATTGAGGTTTCTTTGAAATTCTTTCATGTTTTAAACTAAATGACCATTGCGAATGCAATGTTTGCGAGTTTCTCAAAAACAGAATCAATAAGCCTGCACCTTTCCGGCTGAAAACAATTCCCTCCTTTACTAAATAGTCTCACTACTGGCCCTACTATAAATGAACATATTACATATAGTCAATTACAATTACTATTACATTGTACTTCACTATTATAGTAGGTAATGTATTGTTTACCTATACTCTGAACAGAGTTGATACTCCACCTACTGATCGTAAACGTGATGGTGTGTCTGAAACAGTTAGAGAGAGAACTCAGTCAATTGAAGAGTCGCTACATAGTGTTGAAGGAGAAGGTGATAATGGTGGAGGAGGAAGCAACAGGTCCGATATTTTATCTCGTATATCTAAAATGGGACAGCCAATGTTACCCATGAGCTCTGGGAGTATGACCATTAATGAACAGACTGAAGTATGTGTATGTATGTATGTACATATATTTAGTGTATCTTAATTATATCTTTTTAGTCAACTGTTGCAAGTAATGTTCAACCAGTCTCCACTCAACCTATAGTCACTCAACAACCCATTCAGCCTCAACCACAAGCCCCTCCCATAGCTCAGCCATTGTTTCCTCAACCACAAATGAATAATATGCAACTACCTTTACAAACTGGATTCCAACCACAAACCATTCCTCAAATGATGGGCAACCAGATGTCTTTGTATCAACCTCCCACTCAATACCCTTCATCTTATGGTCATCCATTTCAACCGGTTTGTTTCTCTCTTTCTTCATCCCTTACTCTTGTTCCTTTCTCATGTTAAAAATTATTATTATTCTTTGTGTTTTCATAGCAACAACCTAGTACATACATGGGACAACCAACGAATTATGGTACCACTATATTCCCACAAACCATGATTCCTCCGCCACTAATCCCTCAACCTGGTCCTCCTCCTCCTCCTCCTTCGCAACCACAGGAGAGTAGTACCAATACAACACTGTTGAGTGAAACACGACAACAGACAACAGAAGTGAGACTAGAGATACAAAAAATAACATCCAAAATTGATGATATTGCAAGCAAAATTGATAAAATGAAGGAAGATGGCGGAGGCATGGCTTTGACAACACGTGGTTCCACACCTACTATGGAGACTTCAGTATTATTGCATAATATACAACGTGTTGTTCAGGTTAGTGGGTGTGGTTTGGTAAGTATTTGTGTTAGTTTAATACTATTAGGAAAATGAGCATCTGAAAAGAGATGTGTTTGAAAAGAGTGCAAGAATTGAGACCCAGAATACTAAAATAGCAGAGCTTCTAGAGAGAAATCAAAGGTGCTATATTCTCTTAAACCTGTTTTTAATACTTGTTTATATCTAAATGTTTCAGGTTTGTTGAACAGAGCAATTCTATGCTGGAACAACGTAGTGATACATTTAAGAGCACAGCTGCTCAATCACAAGCCAAGGTCTTGCAATTAGAACAAGAAAAGGTATGGATATCATTATAATCATAATTGCAGGCTCATTATATATTCATTATAATTATATTTTAATTAATAGGTTCATTTAACGACTGAGTTAAGTTCTGCTATAGCTCAGTTGAGTTCTCTTACAATGGAAATGAATAACACAAGAAAGAATGAAGCTGATTTGAAACAACAGTTAGCAACAACTGTAACTGAATTACAAAAAATGTCCCAAAGTTGGGCATCATTGAAACAAAATTTTGAAGGTACATTCAATAGATAGTCTCTTACTTCTACCCATCCTATTTCTCTACTAGATCTACAGAATCAAAGTGATACAGCGACTTCTGAACTGAAAGAAGAGAAACTAGAAATGAAAAAACTAAAAACAGATCTACAAAGAATACAAGATGAGCTGAATGAAACCAAATCAGAGAAAGAGTCGGCTGAAAGGGTAATGATATTCATAGCTCTGATCTAATTATAATTATTCATTATAATTAATTGACCACACCTCTTTTTATTTAGACATTGTCTAGTATTAAACAGAAGAGTTTAGACAAGAAGCGACAATGGGAAGAAGAAATGGAGGAATTAAAATCTAATCATGAGTCTGAATTACGGAGTTTGAAAGATCGTTATCGTAAGGATAAATCATCTGCCAATGCAGCCATTAGTGATCAACTGAGTCAACAAGAACAGGAGCTAGAAGAACAATGGAAAAATAAAAGTGAAAGAATGGTTCAACAAATGGAGGAGAGATGGAAACGAAAATATCAAGATTTACAGGTATGTGTGTATATTATGTATATATTAGTGTTGTTTTAGTATGACAATAATGACTACTTTTACATAGTTATAGTTATAATATGTCTAGTTTATCACTATTTTAGTAGCTATAGATAACTAAAACAACACAAGTAGACATATATATGTATGTATATATATATATATATATATGTATATATATATATATATATATATATATATATAATATTATATATAATTATATATATATATATATATATATACATACATACATACATATATATATACATGTATATTATATTATATAATACATGTGTATGTACATTACAATGTAATGTGTATGTACTTGTAATAGGAGGAATATCAGAGTATTAAACAGGAACTATCGGACTCAAATAGAAAAGTGGAGGTTCTTAAATCTCAAGACACAGTGTCTCAACTTCGATCATCTCAGGAAGAGGTGGAGTCTTTGACTGACGAAAGAGATAGGATACAAAAACAGTTAGTATTGTCTCAAGCAGCTGAACGTCGAGCAAGACAGCAACTAAAGGAAGGTAATGATAAAGAAATGGAAAGAATAATAATGGAAGTTGAGGAGATGAAAAAGGAAGCCCAGGAGAATGAAGAAATGTGGCGTCAGAGACTACAAGATGCAGAAAAAGTGAGTTCATCTGTCCAATTCTGGTCATGAAGTAATGGGCATTAAATAGAAAGCATTTCCAACAGTATTTTATTCTAGGACAAATAATTCCTAATTTTGAGAGAATATTACAATGCTCATGGTTCTAACAGATAATATTTTTGATTTTGTGATTATGTTTGATGTTACTATATGTTGGTTATTTGTGATGTATTATTACATCACTATTTCATGTCATAGAAATTGGCTACAGCTCGTAAAGATGGATATAGTGCAGGACAAAAAGCAGCTCTAAAAAACTCACCTTCAAGTACAGTCACACCTCCTTCATCTAGTTCAATAGCAGATGTCTTACAGACTAAAGTGAAACAAATTATGAATGAATTATTTAGAAGTCTTACCGGAAAGTTCCAGAAGGACAAACAGTATTCAACTGAAGATATAAAGAGCTTATTTAGTGCTACAATTAAGGTATGTATCTAGATTCTACAATTAATATTGTAGGTGAAATGAAGTATATTATACATGTATCTATAGTAACTAAAAAATGATAAGATTTGACAACTTTTAAATTGGGAGAAATGGAGCTTTAAATTTTTCCATTCCACTTCATTTTAGTGGGTGTGGCTTTTAGTGATATCAGCAGTAAAGACGTGCTGTTAGCAATAGGAACTCGACTATGCCTGACTGCTGTGTAGTTTATTATGAATACAGTAATGAATAAAATATTAGTCTTTCACTTGTAAAGATGAGCATTGCATTTCACTTGTAAATATTTAGTTACTATCCATTGTTCTATGTTTGCTTTCACCAATCAATAATTGTTTTTATAATAACCAAACATTTTGGTAGTTATACAACTACAACTTATATATATATAATTATTGATTGATGAAAGCAAACAGGAAAATGTATATTACACTACCCAATCATTCAGGACTTTTCAATATTTTAGTTACTCTTTCAAATTCTTTGTGCAGGATGTTACTCTGAGAGCTCTTCAGGAAATTAAAGAAGAAGAGGAAGAGGAGGAAGAGGAGGAAGAAGAAGAGGAAGAGGAAGAGGAGGAGGAGGAAGACAAGGAAGAAGATGCAGAGGATGAGAAGAAAAAAGAAAACGAAATTATAGTTGATCCATCAGTGAAGTCTTCAGAAATTCCAAAGGAAAAAAAAGAGGACTATGAAGAGGAAGATGAAGAAGAGAGAGATAAAGATGATAAGCAGGAAGCAGATGATAAAGATGAGGAAGAGGAAAAAAGCAATGAAGATGATAAGGAAGAGTTGCCTCCTCTCTCTTCTGATGTAGAGTCAAAGGACACACCCATTATTTCACTGCCAGTGAACACTCCAGTACTAATGGATGAACCACCTCCTTTGCCTGAGGAAGAGGAAGACGAGGAAGAAGACGATGAGGAAGAAGAAGATGAGGAAGAAGAAGATGAGGAAGAGGAAGACGAGGAAGAAGATGACGAGGAAGAAGATGAGGAAGATGAGGATGAGGAAGAGGAAGATGAAGACGAGGAAGAAGATGAAGATAAGGAAGATGAAAAAGTAAAGGACTCTGAAAATATAGAAAAGCCAAAAGAACTACCACTACCTCAACAATCACCTTCTCCTCCTCCTTCACAGGAACCAAAGGAACTACCAATACCTCAACCATCATCTCCTCCTCCTTCACAGGAACCAAAAGAACTACCAATACCTCAACCATCAACTTCTCCTCCTCCACACTCCCAGGTATCACCACGTAGACTTAAGCCTGGTAAGCTTCCATTCTATTGAATCAATGAATATAATTAATATTATTTATATCAGCTAAGAAAATTGGAGGTCTCTTTGATGATGATGAAGATGATGATGACATATTCTCTACCCCTAGTAAAAGTGTCACTACTACCCCATCTGTACCTACTAGTAGTAAAATGAGTCAATCGGAAAAGGAAAAGTTAAGGTATGTCTTGTTATCTGATGATGTAATTATGATATAATTTTATTTCTATAGTGCTGTGTTTAATAATAGTACTGATTTCATGTTTGATGATGACAATTTATTTTTGTCTCCTAATGAAGAGAAACCAAAAGAAGAAATAAAAGAAGAGGTAAAGGGCCATCCATTCTACCATTCATCTGTCCATTTATCTATACCTACATGTATCTATCCATTCATTCTACCATTCATCTGTCCATTTATCTATACCTACATGTATCTATCCATTCATTCTACCATTCATCTGTCCATTTATCTATACCTACATGTATCTATCCATTCATTCTACCATTCATCTGTCCATTTATCTATACCTACATGTATCTATCCATCCATTCTACCATTCATCTGTCCATTTAACTATACCTACATGTATCTATCCATTCATTCTACCATTCGTTTGTCCATTCATCCATCTGTCCATTCATCCATACCTATCTATCTATCTATATCCATCTATTCATTCATTTTTCTATTTTCTAGCCTAAATTTGAAGAGAAAAAGAAGCCCATTTCAAATCCATTGTTCAGTGATGATGAAGATGAAGTTGATTGGTGGGCAAAGCATTAACTTGTCAAATATTGCTAGAGATCTAATTATCCATATGTGTGTTATAATGTTTTCTTTCAATAATGCATTATTTGAACGTTTAGGGTAAATTGTAACTTATTACTTTGTGTGTATAATGTTTGTATTAAAATTATCTCGTTTTTTTCTAATTGTAATTTGATTACATGATAGATTATTTGCTGAAATAAAATTTCAATAATGAATAATGACTATGTATTGAATTGAAATTCAACAGTTGTACTTCTGTTTTTTCTTGAGACGGGAGGTTGTGGTAGTGTCAACATTCTTGTTCTGAACAACTTAAAAGTCTTTTCCAAACTGCTGAGATGGGAGCTATTAATTAAAATGAAAACAATTTAAAAACTATTTTTTAGTAATGGCATACATACTAGAATCGATGTGTCATTTTCTCCAATTGTACTTGAAAATAAGTTATTGATTTGTCTATTGGTGGTGGGTGTGTCTAGTGGGTGCAGTCATAAAACCAGTAAAAACGACTTACATTAACTCACGTCTATTGCTTTTCTAACTATTTTAAATTTATGTTGTTGTTGCTCAGCAACCAAACATAACATTACGTCATCATGATTGTTATACTTGATACTCAAATGTCTATTAATTTTAAACACAAGAGGAAGAAATGATGAAATAATGTTTACTTCTCCCCACATCAAGTGTTTAACTTTATCATGTCCATCAAACAAGTAACATTCATTTAACGTGCTAAGAAATCTGTTTTAAAACCAGTTATGTACATATCATGTCATCTGGAGGATAATCAGTATATGTACCTAATTGAGTGTCTCTCATTATTGCTTATCCAACCACGTCCCAGTTCATCAAGATATCCTATTAAACTACCTTTAAATCTGTCCTATATATAATAATGATTTAGTTAAAAGACACATGACAGAAATATCCTAATAATAATTGAATGTTTGGTTGACTAACCTCATAGAGGAGATAGGATTTTATTGAGGGATGTATGTGTAGTATTACCATGGCGATATTACCAGAAGGATAGCTGTTTTGATATATTAGTTAAGGCCCATTTCACTACTTATATATATAATTATATGCATGCCAAAAACATATTAGCCTCATTCTAGATCTCATGCTCGAAAACTGGGAATGAGGGATATTTATATGATGGGATACTAGCATTGTCCACTCTTGTCAGGTAATGAAATCACAGACATATTTCCTGAATTATATTGATGTAGTTTTATACATCCAGTTTTCTCTTGTTCATTCTCTGTATTGAGTTTGTTTAGCACCTCATCTGGTATTGAAGGTAACAATAAAGAACGAGATAGTCTCTGCTTTGTACTTCTCTTTGATAATTGAGAATCTAGTAGTCAAAGAGACACAAAAATATACCATCAATTTTGTAGAGCTAATGTCATCAAATCTGTAAATAATAATGCTCACAATTAGAAGTTGGTCTCTTTCCGTCTGTTTCCTTTGTCCATCCACTGTTCATACAAGTAGCAGATGAAAGTGAGAACTGTATTACTCTAGTCTGACGAGACACTGGATAGACAATGATATAATTATGATACACACCATCTCACTAAAGACTCACTAGTAAGAAAACTAGAGCTCTCTAACATCTTAATCCTGTTTCTCTCGTTCTCTTCCCATTTTCTTTTTCTCCTCAGTCTACATATAACATAATCTCATATATAGTTTATTTCTGTATATTAGTGATGTATCTACCTTTCCAATGCTCTTTCTTGAGCAGTCTTTTTGAATCTCACATGATGATTCTTTAATGGTATTTTACCTGGTCTTTCACTCAACTTATCATCCATCATTTTTTTAGTATATACAGCAACTAATAGACAATAGTCTTTGTAGTCACTGCAACAGAACTCTGGTTCCTGCAAAAGGGAAGAATGAAACTTTTGAGACTACAAAACGCTAACTAACTAGCTACCTTATCTTCATTTGCTGTGATCAGACTTGCATGCTGCAACTGTTGTCCACAAAAATGACATTCATCATTTCTATCATTTTCTCTACTAGCAATTGAAGGATGAGGATAGTTTGAACTGACTCCAAAATATTTATTAGACTGAGAATCTGATTCACGAAGATACTGCAATATTTCTGGCCATGGAAGATTATTATGAGGAAGAGTGCTACTGTTACTATCTTTCGTCTGATTGTGTTCATCATCACTACAATCACTGCTGGATGACAAATATAACTCATCTACAAGATCGGATAATGATTGTGTGTTGATTTTCTCTTCTTTCTTATCCTTTTCCTCTCTTTCATCTAACGTCAGCAATTCATTCTCACATACATCTTCCTTTCCATCATCAGATAAAGGCAAGATGATTCCATCACCACTCTTCTTTATTGCATCTAATCATGTTGGTGGAGAGTTAATACTTAACCAGTTTGTATAGCATTTTAACTAACCACTAGTAACATCATCCTGAATATTCGTAATGGCTTCCATATCCTGCAACCAACTCCATTCAGTTTGGGTTCCCTTGTCCATTTCGTAAACGAGCCCCACCCGAATAGTTCTGCAGAAACAGCCACACCCTCTAATAAAGTTAATTATCACGTGTATATAGTATGTCAACCATTATCCTAAAATTCCTGTTCAGAAGGTCTGTATATTTCACGAGGGCTGTTTCATATATGGCAGAACATAAAGAATACGAAGTGAGTGTGTATATATAGCTAAGCTCAATACTTATTCTTTCTTGTTAACAGCATGCTGTAGAGGCACTCAATACTTTGCAAACAAGCGCTCAAATACTAGATGAAATGAGAAAGAAAGGTGGAAAAAACACAGCTGAAGCATTTGCTGAAACTCCTTTCTATCTAAACAGGTTGGGAATACAGGTTAGTATTTCTAAAAGGCTGAGCCCCTTTCTCTATTAGACTCCCCCCTTTCCTTTAGGTAGTGGATTTGAATCGACTCCATGCAGTACATGTAGCAGGAACAAAGGGAAAAGTATGATTTTCCAGGCTGCCAAGAGGTTTATGTCCCCTTCTTAGTGGCCTTGCTAATAGCTATATGTAATATTTTTAATTTTCGGTTGTTGAATCCAGCCAATATGTTTGTATGTATGTATGTATGTATGTATATATGTATGTACGTACATACATATGTATGTACGTATGTTTGTATATATGATTGTATGTATGTATGTATGTATGTAATGTGTAGGGATCTGTATGTGCTATGTGTGAAAGTATCTTGAGAGCACATGGATGTAAGACAGGGTTTTTAAGGTACACTATATTTATGAATACTTATATGTTTAGCAGATATTAATGTATTTTATCTTTTTTTAGTTCTCCTCATCTATTGGAGGTGAGAGAGAGAATTAGGATTAATGGAACACCCCTCAGTAAAGATATGTTTGTAAATTATTTCTGGAAATGTTATAACATGTTTGAAAAAACTAAAGTAAGAAAACATAGAAATGAAATGATATTCAATACTTCCCTCTCACTGTCTGTCTGTCTGTCTGTCTGTCTGTCAGGATAGTCACAATGGTAAGATGCCATCCTATCCTCGTTTCATGACATTAATGGCATTCAAGGTTTTTCTTGAAGAGAAAGTAAGTATAAACATCATAGATGATCATGTGACTTGAGGAAATTTTCACAGGTCGATGTAGCAGTTGTAGAAGTTGGGTTGGGAGGATCTTATGATTCAACTAACGTTATAAAGTATTTACACAGACACACACAATACATACGTACACACACACACACACACACACACACACACACTCACACACACACACACACAAAGTACATATATACACACAAACATCGCAATGTACATATATACATATATACATACATATATTTGTCATAGTGTTTTTCTTTCAGTTTGCCAAAGGTATGTGCAGTTGCTAGTCTTGGTTATGATCATACTGATATATTGGGAACCACAATAAAAGAAATAGCATGGTATAAAGCAGGAATATTTAAAGTATGTTGAACACTATATTTAAATGTATTTTATATGATTTTACACAGCCTGGAGTCCCAGCGTTCACTCTCCCTCAGAAAGTTGAAGGTTTGGAGGTGATAAGAGATAGAGCTAAAGAGTTAAATGTGTCATCTATCATGATATCACCAGATTCATCCAGTTACACGGGAACAATTTGGGGTTCGTTATTCTGTGTGTATGTATGTATGTACATACAGATGGACGAACAGACGGACATAAGCACCTGACAGAGAAACATAACCACCTGTGTGTTATTCTGTATGTATGTATGTCTGTATGTATGTACGTACAGATGGACAGACCAACGGATGGACAGATGTATGTTTGGACAAATGAATACTATATGTATTTCTATGTGTGTATATATCTTCACAACAGAACTTGGTATAGCAGGCTCTCATCAGTATGACAATGCATCACTTGCCTGTCAAGTTTGTAGACAATGGTTGATAGAAATGCAACATCCTTCATTTGAGATAGAGTCAGTAAAATTATCTGAAACGAGACCTCATAAATTACTTGCAGTGGAACCTCAGATAGATCATCACGGTTTGGGACTTAAAAATGGTGATACGAACAATGACCTAGTCATTACTAATGGAGTTACAAATGAAATAGAAACTGACGAAAGACAGTCAGTAATTAAAAAAAGCAATCATGAATCACACGACAAGAGACATGTATGTGGTATACCAGTAGCAGAACCATTTAACTTACCTCCTCTTTTCTTACAAGGTGAGAATAAATTATATTTTAATTACCAGTCACTATAAATCTTTTTATTAGGTCTCAGAGAATGTCATTGGCCAGGACGATGTCAGGTGATTAATAGAGGGGGTGTGTCATATTTTCTTGATGGTGCACACACTCCTAGGAGCGTACTAATGTGTAGTCAATGGTTTGAGGCAGCATCAAAAAAAGAAGCTATGGAAATAAAGTGAGTTTAGTATAGTTATAATATATACAGTGGAACTTCATTATTAAGTACCAATGATAGTACGTACACTCAGATAGTCCATACAAAAATTGCATAACATAATATCATGGTAGTACCACACCATACATTACTTACCTGTTAAAGTGTACACTGCTAAACGTAATTTTTCCTTAAACTGTTAAACTTACATAACATTTCTGGGGCAACCTCCTAAATTAATAATTAATTATCATATACTCTTGACCACATGATCATGGCAGCTTCAAAGAAAACAGCTATCTCTTTTGGTCAGAAGCAAGAAATCATTGTTAACATTGA
Source organism: Petrosia ficiformis (assembly GCA_947044365.1). NCBI lineage: Eukaryota > Metazoa > Porifera > Demospongiae > Haplosclerida > Petrosiidae > Petrosia > Petrosia ficiformis. The sequence continues at coordinate 3,963,445 of OX345639.1, forward strand.
AAAGGGAGAAACATAAGCACCTGTTTGTCAACAATTGGGCCTGGTAGAGACGACAGTAAGTACCATTTGGAGAGGTAGGGAGACTCTACTCCTCAAGAAAGTGAAGTCACTGGCGAGTGCTCTTGGTGATTAATCATTTACAGCATCGACTGTTTCAGAGTATTGCCTTGCTTTAGATGTTGTCAGGCGGTTCATAACATGTTGTGGAGAGAGCCCACACCTTCAAGCATTAAATTGTTTAGATGAACTATGCATGTGACAAAAATATCTGAATTCTTTCAATAACAATTAACTGTTCACATAATGTGTGCATTGTTAAATATTCCAATATAACACTGATAACGTGTGCATTGTTAAATATTCCAATATAACACTGATATTGTGTGCATTGTTAAATATTCCAATATAACACTGATATTGTGTGCATTGTTAAATATTCCAATATAACACTGATATTGTGTGCATTGTTAAATATTCCAATCTGATAATGTGTGCATTGTTAAATATTGCAATATAACACGTGTGCATTGTTAAATATTCCAATATAACACTGATATTGTGTGCATTGTTAAATATTCCAATATAACACTGATAATGTGTGCATTGTTAAATATTCCAATATAACACTGATAACGTGTGCATTGTTAAATATTCCAATATAACACTGATATTGTGTGCATTGTTAAATATTCCAATATAACACTGATATTGTGTGCATTGTTAAATATTCCAATATAACACTGATAATGTGTGCATTGTTAAATATTCCAATATAACACTGATAACGTGTGCATTGTTAAATATTCCAATATAACACTGATAATGTGTGCATTGTGATCTGAATTGTTATGATAAGTTTTTGGCTACAAAGTACCTTGGTTTGTAAGTACTTTTTCGTGCTGCCCGTGGAGGTACTTACTATCAGTGTTCTACTGTTTATTGATTGTTATATTATATCATTTTTTTCATCTTTTTAGAGATAATGAAGTTGTGAGGATTTTATTGTTTAATTTTTCTGGTAGAAGGAAAGCAGAATTATTAATGAATCCACTACTGGTGGGTATATTTTGAAGTCATTACTTGTCATTATTTGTCATTTGTCATTACTTGTCATTATTTGTCATTATTTGTCATTATTTGTCATTACTTGTCATTATTTGTCATTATTTGTAGTGTTTGAAGTTTTGTCATGCCCTCTTCTGTCCTAATATTGCTGGAGTGACTTCATCTGGTGAGTATTATTATGAGAAGACATCTTTGTGTATATCACGTAACACGAATTGAAATAAGTTTTAATTTATTTTGAATTTACATTGACGAATAAGCAACCTTAGTTATCTCCAAGTTCATTTTACAAAGAGAAAAGCTTTTAAGAAGGTTCATGGCTTCCCAGAAGGGTATCATAATTACCAGTTTGCAATGTAAGACCAGTTGAACTGTGCTAGTCCACTCCATTTTAGTGATCTTTGCTGATTGGCTAATTATAGTTTTGATGTTAGCATTGTCAAGATTACTTGAGTATATTATCACACTACATGTTCAGTAGTGGTGTTCTATACAAGAGTAAATGATGCTTTAATTAATTATGATGTTAGAAATGACGTTTCTAATATCATAACTTGTATTTGTACATAGTACAGGAAATCTCACTTGTATATTTGATCCACTTAACTACATGATACATCGTATGTTGAGGATCAATATTGATTACTATAGTATGTCTCTCTCTGTAATATTTACCAAGTACTGATTCCTGATTGTACTGGTTTTTAGTGAATGCAATATATACAAGCATTAGTATCAAGAGTACATAATATACTCTTGCTAGTATTTATATCATATTTCGATTAATTTATTAACCTTTCAAGTCTGAGACTTGTGACAATCAGCAAAATTAATATCTGCTGCTTCTAAATTTCACTTCAGGTAATTCTTGTTGGTTTCTGTTATTCATTTGATGCCTCTCCGCACTCTTTCACTAGCTTGTCGTCTTATCTTAATTTGACTTGTAAGCTGCTCAAAATGTTTAAGACAAGATTAGAAAGCAGAATAAATGATAATGTTTGCAGCTATTAAATCAAAGAGAAGAAGTGACTAATATTGAAATTGGATTATTCTCTGAAACGAATCAATGATAATGCTATTTCTATACTCACATATATTTTTTACTAGTGACACCTACACAAAGATTGCTGTTGATTAAATACATTGAGTTGAAGATCATACTCATATATTCTTGAACGAGCCCCACTCTAGCCAGGTCTAATGCTCTCTTGTCTTGCTTGCTTGAAAGCCACTTCAATGGACAGTTACTGTATTCTCCAATGCAACTCATGCTTGCTCAGCCTTGCCCCTCTGATGGTCTTCATCTGTCTAATATATACATGTATATCTAGATAGGTATAATCTATAATTATTTATATGTGGATTAAAATTGTTTCTTTGTGTATTATGCTGATAATCTTTTTCCCAGATCAATCTAATTATGCCATCACTCTTGAGGGTCAGTTACAGCGTTGTCATAACAACGCTGCATTGTGGAAGGAACTCAATGATAGTGGTCACACAGGCATGACCACTTTCATAAATGAACCATCTGTGTTCCAATCAATTTCAGAGGCCATTGATTGGGTAGATAGGAACAAAAGTAGTAATACACATATACAAGTATTGGTATGTGGCAGCTTACATTTAGTAGGCGGAGTCATGAAAGTACTTGGATGTACAACTGATACTATATAGATAATAATGGTTGCAAAAATGGTTAAATTTTATTTAAAAATTTTCGTATGATTATGGTATAATAATGATATATACACACTTGTCTAAATTAAAAACAAAATTTAAAAAATGCTTTTACACATGTTAATTACATATGTTGAAAAAAACAAGATTAGCTTGAAAATCATTATAAGTTGGAGGTGTTTCACTGTTACCATGACTACGCAACAGGTTCTTCAACTGGTAACAGTGATTGGCCAGTTGTTTCTATTGGTGATTGGCTTCCTAGTATTGTAGAATATGTTCGTCCCCTTTCAACAGGTGGTGGATTTGATGTCTGTGACATGTCTTTAGTAATAACTTCATAACATTCAGGAATTGAAGTATAACTCCACTAATAATGAAATTTATATAGCATGTAGTCTATTTATAGTAACACTGTACTAGTATATTTATAGTATATGTTCAGTATATTTATAGTATCACTGTACTTATAATTATGTTCAGTCTATTTATAGTAACACTGTACTAGAATATTATTATAATTATGTTCAGTCTATTTATAGTAACACGTACTAGTATATTTAAATTATAATTATGTACAGTCTATTTTTAGTAACACTGTACTAGTATATTTACATTATAATTATGTTCAGTCTATTTATAGTAACACTGTACTAGTATATTCATATTATAATTATGTTCAGTCTATTTATAGTAACACTGTACTAGTATATTTGTTCAGTCTATTTATAGTAACAATATTGTGCTATATTATAGTACATGTTCAATACATCATTAATTATAATTATATGTTCAGTATAAAATTATTATAGTGCTTACACTATTTGGTAAGTTCTCCTGAGTACATCTCCACAGTTGAACTGCCTTTTCTATTACAGTACTGGTGTTAACACAACTTACAACAAACTGTTGTCCTCTCCTCCTAAAATATAATAATATTAATAGCATTAATAGGTTTGTATTTATAGTAACACTAACGAATCACATGTATTAATAGTATAAATTAATCGCCATTTTAACAATATTGAAAACACTTAAGTAATGTGACAATCATATGGTACATGTAGCACCTAAGTAATGTGACAATCATATGGTACATGTAGCACCTAAGTCACATGACAATCATATGATAATACCTGATAGGTTTCAGAATTGTTACTCTTGAACATTCTTGTCCTTTAGGAAGTAATCTACTACTAGTTAAATGATGTAACTGATAAATACCATCTCGTTTATAATCTTGTGAGGTCTCTCGTTTCAGCTGATGACGAAAAGTTTTACCAAATGCATGACGCTTCAGTTTTGGAGAGTTTTCATGACTGCCAGTATTGTTCCTGTCAACATGGTGGATTGATGAGGAAGACGTAAGTGTTAAAACACCTCTTTCTCCTCCAACTAAACCTTCATCGTTATGTTTCATAATCTGTATGCTTTGGTCAAGACTTGCAGTAAATTGTTTACTCTTCAATAACATCTGTTGAATGCTCTCGTCTGGATTTCGTACCACTGATGAAATTCCAAAAATATGTACTGTAGCATTACCAGTTCCAATCCAAAGAATATCATCAACAGGTGATATGACTGTGATACGATGATCAACAGTGCTAAAAGGTTCCTAATGAATCACAAATCATAATAAGTGACTTATTTATATTTTTGGGCTTACGCTGTGATCTCTAGGTAGTAGAGCTGAGTAATCAACTTGTATTAGTTGGACCATATGTTCAGCATCATATAAACATAGTAATGTAGATCTGTATAGTAGTAGGAGCAGTTATATTTAATTAATATGTGGGTGTGTCACATACGTTTTAAATGTAATCCATACTCCGTGTTTCCCTAGTTCAATTTTGTAGACTTTACCAGCCTTATCGGACATTACAATAGGATTTACTGGTTCATGGGTACTAAAGAGAAAGAGCTAATTAATAAGGGTGTGGTCAGTCATTACTTACGATGCTGATAAAACTGTGATTGCTTTTCCACATCCAACCCAAACGTGGTCAAATGGTGTTAGAACCATACATTGTACAGCTGTGTTACCAATACGATAAAGTATTGGATCAGAGATGGGAAGATTCTCTCCATTAGTTGGGAGTGCAGCAATGTACCCATCAGCCAAAGCACAGAGTACAGTATCGTGACAAGAAACAAAATCTAAAACTGAATCATTCATTTTCATTGACCAAAGCTCCTTCCTATGAGAACATGAGAAACAGTAGAAGAGGATAAAAACAGGACTGTTTTTTTTACTGTGTTGTTGGAGAAATGGCATGTACTGAGAAGTCCAGTGTTCCAATCATAATTACACCATTTAACAGCAATTTAATACACAGTATTTTTGATCCAACCTAATCATAACACAAGACTGAAAGAGAAACGACTATTATGAGATCACTAACATTAAGTTTTGGTGATTTTGCTTCAAACCCATCATCACTAGCAGCAACAATACATATTTTACCGATCTGACGTTCTCCGCAACAAAGCCATACCTCTGTTCAAGTAAATAGATAAATAAATGGATAAATAGAAACAGTATCCTTACCTTCACCACATGCAGTACCACATTCCCATTGTAATTGTTTCTTTTGTTTAGTAATTGTACTGATGGCCTGGACTCCAGGATTTGCCTGGTATTGAGAGAAATTGACAACATGGCTAGACTCACTAGCCCGACTCAAATCGCTTTATATATATATATATATATATATATATATGCACTGTATATCAGATGAACAAGGAAGGAGACTGCTGTCAACTATTTGAAGAACTTGTGTACAGTGCAAGAATTCGTGTGGTCCAATCATATTGCACTATTTCTTTTCACAGTCTTATGCTACTGATTGTTAATAATGAAACCACCGTGTGAGTGTGAGTGTGAGTGCAACAGCTTTGTTGGGACCGACGTAGTTATTTCCACACAAGTTGATCAAATGGTTAAAGAAACAGATGTCTTCCTCATTTGTCTGATATAAAGAAGTGAAGCATAGACTACATACCTGTATAACAGGTTTAGTATTGGTTTTCATTTTCTCTCTTTCTCTCCATTCACCCATAAAACGCTCTTGATGAGGTTGAGAGCGATTTTGCAGTTGACTTCGAGATGGAAAAGGTTCCAGTTCCGCAAAAGCAACCTGTACACACATTGTCACATGATAATCACAAGACAGTCAGATAACTAACTCTGAAGAGTTCTTCCACATTAAATATATGCTTTACAACTTCTTTTGTGAATTGAAACATAGTCACTGGATCATTCATGCTCAATATACGACGCTCAAACAATTTGAAAACAGCCAATGATAATCTAAAAAAGATCTTGCGTCCCTCAAGCAGGAAACAGTCCATCACTCGCAACATTGACTGACAAACAGACAAACACATATTTTTAGTTCATAGATGTTAAGTACACACAAACCTCTGTAGGTAGTGCATCAATAAAGAGTGTTAAAAACCAATTAAATGTTACCACGGTAACATCTATCCCGTTTAACTCTAAGTGTTCATTCAGACTACTCAACTTATCTGCTACCAAATCTCTCATTACAGCCTGAAAGAGTGTTATGTGTAATGAACAGACAGACAGACAGACAGTGTACCTGATCAGCTTGTGCTGCAGCTAATCCATATGTATAGTAATTTTGAGGCATCAATTTTTCTACGATAGCAACCATATACCTGAGTTATGGAGTTACGTAGTACCCAAACTGATCACTTACACACTTACCAAAATGCTGTCTCCTCATCCAAAAATAATAGACCAACAGCTGCTATCATATTCATTCCCTGTATGTATGTATGTATGTATGTATGTATGTATGTATGTATGTATGTATGTACATCATGTATGTATGTGTCCCATATAAACAAAACTGTAAACAAACACATCCTGTAAATACATTTATGTATAAGTACAGTATGTTAATCAACAGGCGGAACCAAACAGTATGTTCTGTACATATGTACATACAAGTTCAACACATGTCTATATACACATTATAATTATATATAATATATATAATATATATATAGTTTGTACATACATTTTACTTGCGTATATAATTATATATTTATGCTACATATATAATTATATATATAATTATATATTTGTACAGAGAATATAATACATACATGTATATATAGAAATACCTGGCAATATCCAACATTAACATTGTGGTTACTATAAGCAATCAAGACACGTTGTAGCTTCTCTGCCTAATGGATGGATCACATATCAGTAATCATGAGATGTTGTAGAATCAACTCACCCCTTTCCCTTCCATTTTGAAATGTTTATTGCTAGGAATGGTACGATAAAGATCTAAGCGAATCTGTTTCTGGAAATTGGAATGTCCAAGTAGAAGAGACTGATAGTAATTCCCTCCTTTTGTTGTAGAGTTCTTTATTTCTCTCATTTTTCCAGTTAATGAATATATGAGACTAAATAAATATGAAGATGCATTACATGTGCAAAAAACCACATTCATTCTTACCTGGCCCACATTTTAGGACGGAAATGAATCGGAATTCCTTTTCGAAGGAAGTTACGTAACTCTCTTTTTCTGCTTCTGGAGAGATCAGTGGGTATTTCCCAATATTGGTCTTTTATCTTCTTGAGATTTTTGAGGTATGTATACCATTCTTGACTGACAGCTTCTTGTTGCTAAATGAATAAATATTTATGTTATAACACACACGAGTGCTATGTCAGATTTATAATCAATAGTGAGATGATCTGATGAAGTATGAGTAGGTGTGTTATATTGAGTGCTATGTCAGATTTATAATCAATAGTGAGATGATCTGATGAAGTATGAGTAGGTGTGTTATATTGAGTGCTATGTCAGATTTATAATCAATAGTGAGATGATCTGATGAAGTATGAGTAGGTGTGTTATATTGAGTGCTATGTCAGATTTATAATCAATAGTGAGATGATCTGATGAAGTATGAGTAGGTGTGTTATATTGAGTGCTATGTCAGATTTATAATCAATAGTGAGATGATCTGATGAAGTATGAGTAGGTGTTATATTGAGTGCTATGTCAGATTTATAATCAATAGTGAGATGATCTGACGAATTATGAGTAGGTGTGTTATATTGAATATATATTCAGAAAGGCAAAACTACTGTAGGAAAGGAATTGGTTTTACTAATGTTTCATCTCTAGTTTCAATCATATGAGAGTAATAGCTAGTTCACATGATACAATTCCTTGTGTTTCTTTGCATTGCGTCAATGCATCGTATTGTAAATGATGCAGTCCTTCAATGCTGTCACATGCAATGTAATGCAAGGATAGGATCTGATTTCTATCCTTGCATCAGCTATACTGCATTTGACCAGTTAGTTTTATCACAATGTAACTGACACAATGTAAAGCTTTGTGTCGTCATGTGAACCTGTCGATGTGGTTGATACTGTAGATTTATAATTTTATATCACAATTATAAACTTTATAGTTAGTTTCAACACAGCCACATTGAGACATAAATATATTCATAATACTTACGGCTTCAGTATAATGGAGGTACAGGTGTCGACAAAAGAAGTGACAAATATTAGAATCATTTTTCCAGTCGTGAAGTTCTCCATATTGATCTTCAAAGAGTGACAGTTTTCCCGAACTAACATCTACTAGTGGACTATCATGTGATGATTCATCTTTTATCAACTGAAGAAGCTCCATCTTTAACTAAGAGGAGAGATTTAGAGGAGAAAGATAATAAAGAGAGTACTATGTAGTCTTTACGTTTTCCTCCATTGGGTCTGGATCTTCTGTTGGTAAACCAGCTGGACCTGTTTCATGTGTCTTCATAAATCTTATATTACAACACATAGAGTAATAGCCTACTTGGTGTTGGGATTTTGAATGAGTAGTCCATTAGTGATACATACTTGGCTTTAAAAAATAGTAGTTCCCTCTCCAGTTCTTTCTGTCTCCTATAAAATAGTTGATGTAAATATTTAAGGTAATTTAAAGCTACAAACCTGCTGTTGTCTCTAATCCGTTTGTCTCTCTCTTGGAGATCTGTTTTATAAAGCTCCACTTCACCATCAAGTGAACGCAGGCTACGTTTCAACTGAGCTATAACGTCTTTTAGATTATCATTTTCTGTTTGGAACTGCTTAGCAGGAGAATTGCTAAGAGAGAGAGAGAATGAGTAAGTGATACATGTGTTATTTAGAATGACTTACAGTTTGTGTATGGTTTCTTCAAGTTCTTGTATATTATTTAGAAGTAGTTGATTTTCTTTCTCTTTCCTTTCATTCTCATCTTGTTTTAATGCTAACTGCTTTTGTAGTTTGTCTCTCTCTTGACGAGTTTCTACCAGTTCACACTGAAGCTACAAGAGAGAAGTAAAACAAAACTAAAAATAGACAAACATGTATATTACCTGAACAAATTGTCTTTCTTGAATGGTTAGTTTCCCAGATAGTCCCTCATCATCTGGAGTATTTAATGAATCAATGCTTTAAAAATAGAAGATTGAAAAGATAGTTATATTGATTAATGCTGACTTGAATTAACTAATGGTCTATAGGTTTGTCTTTAAACCATTTTTAGTAATAGTGCTTTCTTTTAAAAACAATAACTATTAACTAAAACAAAAACACATTTTCTTAAAACAACAGTATTTCCTATTTACATAAATTATGAATTATTGATAGGCTATGAAAAAAATGTTTTTAGTACCTTGATGTGTGGTCTATGCTTCCATCTACGTTTTCAATTGGTTGAGGTATTGTCAAACCTGAATGGTTAATTAACTGGGGAGCTGTAGTTGTTCTAGGACGTTCATCATCGAATGGATCTGTGGTAATAACATAGCTTTGAAGTGGTGGGGTCTGTGCTTGACTCCTGAATAATAAAAAAAAACTTTCTTCAAATTTAAAATTCCATTTTTTTATTGTAACAAAATGATATATTGTTTTTGTCAAGTCACATGACCTGTAGTGAGCTGATCCTAAATGATCATAAAATATTTTACGAAGATGGGATTTTGTTGTACCAGCTCTCTGATCTATAACAGGTAAAACTATCTAATTAGTGATTCTCATTTAAATGTTTTATTGACTCACCTTCCTTTAGTTCATTTACAAGACCTGTATACTCTAAATGCTGCATGTATGTATGTATGTGTGTATGTGTGTATGTATAAAATTATGTACGATTGTATGTATGTATGTACATATGTATGTATGTATGTATGTATGTATGTATGTATGTATGTATGTATGTATGTATGTATGCATGTATGTATGTATGTGTGTATGTATGTACACATATATGTGTGAATGTATAATATTAAGTATGTTTGTATTTTTGTTTGTATGTGTATATATGTATGTGTGTGTGTGTATGTATAATATTATGTATGTACATGTATGTATCTACTACATGCAGTGTCTACAAATAGTACCTCTCTGTGTGTTGATTTTAATGTTTTGGTGGAATCTCTTTCTCTTTTGATCCACTCACTACGTTTCTCCTGAATGAAGACAATAATATTGTGTTTCATTGAGGAGTTACAATTCATACCTGAAGTTTTTTTATCCATGTGTGACACTCTTCATTAGACTCAGCAGTCAATGCATGAGCCCGTCCTGATTTAGTACTATAAACAAAAGGTAACTCAACTCACTGTAAATATATTGTACAGCATATGTTAGTATTTACTAAATTTATATCTTTAGCAATATGAAAATAGGACTTACTATTAATGTATACTAGTATAAACATTACTATGAATAGAATATATTACTATAGAATAATAACATTATTAATAGAATATGTTACTATAGAATATTATCACTATTATAGTGTATTACTATTAATAGAATATAATAGTGTATTACTATTAATAGAATATATTACTAATAATAGTTTGTAATACTATTAATAGAATATAAATTATTATTACTATTAGAATATAATTATACTATTAATAGAACATAATTATTACTATTGTCATAATAGAATTATCATTAAATATTGAAGATGTTACTATTAATATATATAGGCATTTATTGATAAATGCGTGGGTGCGTCAAAGGCACCGCCCGTGCTGTAAATTACATAAACATGTAGCATGCAATACTGCATACTGAATGTTCAATATTCTTCATACAGTACGTTTAAACTACGAGAACAGTATGACGTTTAACATTTAGAGGGATGCCTTTGACGCACCCATGCAACAACAAACCACTTAATGTTGGCACAAAGCGTCTTATGTTATTTATTGCACTCAGGTCGTGCTCTCGTTGTCTGATACAGCACTCGGCTTCACCTTGTGTTGTAACAGGCAACTTGACCACACCCCTTCTGCAATAAGTAACCTAAGGCGCTTTGTGCCAACATTAAGTAACACATATTACTATTATTAGAACATAATTATTATTATAATTATAATAGAATTAATATAATAATTAGTATTTATAGAATATTATTAATAGAATGTTACAAACATATTACTATTATTAATAGATGATGTTGCTATTAATAGAATCATTACTACTAATAGATTACATTTAAAATTACTATTAATATTACTACTATTAATAGAATAAGTTACGAATATATTACCATTAATATAATAATGATGTTAATATTAATAGAACACAATACATTAACTCACAATATTAAGAATGTTTTATTAGAAAACATTCCACTATCACTGTGAACTTCTGAAGGTGTAACTTTTGCTCCATTCATATCAATAGTACTATGTATATAATTATAATTATATATATATTATAGATATAGTAGAATGGTTTATGGTACATTAGTTATGGTATGGAATTACAGAGGGCCAAAAGAAACAAAACTCACCCAGCAGGATTGTGTAGTATTTGACGATAACATTCTTGATTTCGATAGTATTTTAATAAACAATCCTTCTCATCAAACCAAAACCTTGTGAAAATATTTTGTTGTAATGGAAACATATAATACTATGGATAGGTACTTACTTACCAATAACGCTGCTTTTGTTTTTTAAATATTAATCCTGTACACAAGTGTGAATATATAAACTTACATACATGGAATTGTTTATAAAAACTATTACTATACATAGCACATGACCTGTCAGATGGTGCAATATTACTATGTTTGTTTGTACCAGGTGGCCATAAAAATGCTTGGTTCCTGTAGTACAAGGCTACTGAGAGTTTGTGATAAGAACTATATTATGTTATTATAGGATCCAAACTAATGATGTATGATCTTGTATTATACTAGTCAGGCAGAACCTGGACTGGAGGGTTAGGACCAATGCAACAACTTGATTTGTTCTCACTGTAAAAAATCTGCAGTGTACACAATACATTATACATTATACTGGTTGTGTAGCCCACTATGGATAGTTGTGTTTTCCTTAACCAGGTTCAGGTTCAACTTGAGTAGTACAATACAAATGGGAGCTCAATATACTGACTTAACCAACAACGGTAACGCAATCTTATCATCATATATTATACCATGCACTATCTAGTAAACATGTACCAGTGATAATATACATATTACTTTTGTCAACAAAATGTAGTAGTCTCTGAAACTGAAAGATACTCACGTTCTTTTCTGTCTTTCCCATCTTGCAATGTCAAATAGCCAGTGAGACTCAGGAATCCAAACTAAGATACAACAATGCAAGATGAATTAAATCAGGAAATACATCATTTGTGTGTCATAATGTTTTTTTCTGCCAGCAAACACTAGTGGTTTTTATGTAGTGTTTTGCATTAGAATATATGAATTATTGGTTAGAGTGTTTAATCACTGGCATTTGTGTATATAGGTGTGATCATGAAGCACATAAAATAATATAACACTATTATTATACTCACACTCTCTTGGTCACTTTTTTGTTCAGTCCATGGCTCTGCCATTTTCCTGTTGCTGCACTTAAAATCACGACACTTTTAATATAAATCATATATACTTACCTAAAAACTATGGCTATATGAGAATAAGAGGTACATGTACCACTAGCAGCAGCATCCTGTGCAAATAAAAGGGTGTGTGTATCTGCCTGCCAGCCACGCCTTCGCTATAATTATATTCTGTCTCCCACGCAATCGGCGAATCTCAATAGAACTGTAGTGTAGTGGAACTAATGTTTTTATTTCAATCTCTTTCTGTGGTTGTATAAAGAAGGGTGCAGCGAGCAGATGATGCCAAATTGACTTACCACTTGTGTGTTAGTTACTGTGTAAACAGTGTTAATACAAGGAAGTCCAAGTGGGCTGGCTAGTGCGATAACAGACCAAAGATTGGATAGTATTATAATAACTTATGTATTATATCATATACAGGAGACAGTATAAGTGCTGTAATTCCTCTGATAGTGAAATTGTATAAGGAAAGTCGACGGCATTTCGAGCGAGGGAATGACGATCGAAGACGAGAAAGTACCAGCAGTCGTCAGACAACCGAAGTTCCTTTTAATACAGAGTCATTCCCAGGTAGATAGAATTGAGACAAGGATAAGAGAAAATCAAAGTACACTCAACTACATTACGCCCCACTTCAGGGCTGAAGCAGAGGTAGAGGTTGGTCCTCTGAAAGAAGGAGAGGTTTACAGTGTTGGATGGGTGCAGGCAGTTACATCTATGACCTTTGTCAATACTTACCCAACTGGACAATCTAGCTGGGAAATACAGGAGTTAAATAGCGGAGAAACTGTGGCTCTAAGCGATGCTGATGGACGACAGTATCCTTGGTATGGAGTCACTACAGAGTGTAGAACAGTTCGAGGACCCTGTCCTGCGCAGCGAGTACACGTATTCATGAACGACAACTTCTCTCCGACAGTCAGCTGGGCCGTACCTGTAGGTAAAGACCAACCTGACTCACTACAGCGAATTCACAGAGATCAATCTTTTATAGTGTGGCTAGTAGTAAAGAATGAATCTACTGGTGAAATTCTACCATTAAAAGCTTATAGATGGAGGGCAATAATAAACATAGCTTTAGATTGTACAAGAAGTATAGGAGAGAGAGCGAAACTACTTGAACCTAAAATACAAGCACAGCCAATTGAACTGTTTGATTTACGGGTACCTCGGACAGCTCTTCAATCACCAAGAGCTAACGAGGCACAGAAATTTGTATGGAGAACCGTTGAGAGTGAACTTATATTTGAGGTATCATGTAGTCCTTCATTACCACCTGTATTACAACCAGAGGCTACATCAGATTCCCGGTATCCTTGTCGTTATGCTCCATATTAGGTGTTGCTTTATCCACATATCAAGTATTTTATCTATCTTCCAAAAGGCTGTCATCCATCCCATTCTTCTTCCCTTTCTCCGATTCCTTCCTAACTTCTTTTTTGATATTAAATTTTTAAAGTAAATTATTGTTACATCACAATTTTTTTCCTTGCTCCAAAAATTCATAGTTCAAGTTTTCAAGCAATTTTGTACATTTCAGAGTTTGTATATATAAATTATGTTTCGTATTATTTATATAATATATTATATTCCATATAATATATTAACTCAGTTTTCACAAATAGACTGGTAACATGAATGTTGATTCAAACACTTACATATTAAACACACAAGTATGGGTATAATAGTTTATAACAGCTGTGCATAGCTAATATACTTCCTACACTGCTACAAGTTAATAATAATACACATTACATTCAGCAGAGAATTTGGCTACGTATTAAAGTTTGTTTTTGGGCAGTTTGATGATTATATTTAATTAACAAAGACAATTTTGTATTTCGTGGAGTATGTATAAAGTGAAATTACAGCAATAATAAACAAAAAGAGATGTATGTATAATACTATCGAGGGGATGATGAGTAAAGTGATTAACTTATTTGGCAGCAAACGTACAAGGACACAGTGCTATGATCAAGATGACAACCATTCTCCAACAATGTCACTGATCTTTTCTCGGGCCTTTATCAGCTCTTTTCTATCATATTTGCTTGAAGGGTACATGTTTGCACAATGTGCAGTTCCCGTGATATAAACAGCTTTCAGATGTGATGTTATATCTTTTAAGATTCCCAAAGCATGCCATGGATCAACAGAACCATTTGGAAAAACGATGTTAGTAACCTTCTTATTGATATCTCGTCCACCATAGTAATTGTTAGTATTTTGTATGTTTGCCTTCACTTTATCTGGAGTAATTCCAAATACTTCTTGACACACCTTTGTGTACAAATCCAATGATATTAATGACCCAAATGGCTGTTTTTTAGAGTCAGAAGTCTGAAAATACCCAAATTCAGCACATGTTTGATAAAACCATTGTCTCTCTGAATTATGAGAAACATATGTGTAAGTATTGTATGTACATACAAACATATATAGAACATGATTATATTAAGTGCTATACTAATGCATAGCAAACTATAGGATACAAACATTACAAAGACAAGAGTGGGCAGTTGGATACCATATCACTATTTGTAACTATAGACTGTTTAAGACGGACTGTATTCATGCAATAAAGTGTAAAGTAGCCTTCTTACAATTCACTGAGTGCACTGTTATAATATAGTATACTCTATTTCAGTGGATCAATAGAAATAATCCACCTCCAACTGAATGTGTCAATATAGTTGAGCTTTGATAAACCAGAAACTCTAATGACACCTTCTATTATTAAACATGTGGGCTGTTTGTAAAGACATCAATAAATACATTCAGTTGAGTGGAACGTATGCAGATAAAAAGCCCTGTGTTTATTTAGAGTTAGTTTTAATCAATAAGCAAACACCAAGACTATCCACCGTATATAGGTAAGAATTTGTCAAGTCACAGTAACATCTAGTACATGTTTGTCTAAACATGTCTCATATCTCTAAACAACAGTGAAAGTTTTATTAATGGCTTACAACAAACCTCAAACAAGCCATTTCATTCATTCTAATTAACGAATTGCAGTTGATCATTAATATGATGTATTGAGTTGGGTATATCAAAGCAAAAGGCAGCCATGTAACAGTCAACCACTATACCACATACAATATCCCCAAAAAGCATTCTTCTGTCTAAATTTATGGGAATCCATTCTGTACATTAACCACCATATCAAAATACAGGAAGAATGTTCATTTTCATAGTAAATATTGTTGTATTCACTTACACACACGTACCTCCACTAGATGCAGACCAATGTGTCTTATTCAATTCGTCTAGATAGTCATTAAAATTACTATCAATCCCAGCTTCTGTCGTATTGAATAGAACAGTTAAACGATCCAAAGGATCTTTTATGCTAGAATTTGTCATGACATCACACAAGATATTCATATCATAGTTACCCTAATGGTTGAAGAGGAAGGTAAAATATAAAAAGAAATAAACGCAACAGAAACAGTGAGAAACTAGTACAGAACATGTAGAATAGATCTAATTCTTGTTTAATATAACACTCTTGTTACATAAGTACTTACTGTTCCACGGCTATCATTATTATACTGAACTATTCCCATGAATATTCCAGCAATATTTAAAGATAACAGTTTTGTATCTTCAGTTGAGTTAAGAGGAGGATTAAGCCTAGATGTTTTTGTAAAGAATGAAACAAAGTAATCATGTCATTAATTCTAACCGAAATCTTTCATCAACACTTTTCCACTTGCTTTGATCCTTCAGGTAACCCTGGAGTGTATTCATACCAGAATGAATAGCATCCACACATTTCTTGCCTATTAAAAATACCAATGTGGTTGGCATGTTATTAGTAATGTAATTACTAGAAGTACTACAGGAAAGAGGAGAGTACTTGAGTGGGTTTTGTTGTGGCTAGGTTATATACACTTTAGGTAAATTCATTTTACCATCAATAGACAGTTACTTTAAATTATACTAAGTATACAATCATTTGTTAATCCAGTGTTCCTGAGTTCATTCATAAGTATGTAACTTTCATTAAGTAACAAACCCACAATCCACCCACTAGCTATATGATGTAATCAAGTAAAGCTACAGTACCTGTAGTTAGTATAACAGGAATCATAATAATATTGATAATATAGTACCATATCTTATTGTATACTCCTATAAGTAATTATTAACTGAATTATCAAACTTTGTGCTATAGAATAGTTGTTTCGATTGCTTGTAGTAGGAGAGTTATGTGGTGTGAAAGGGCAAAGGATTGACTGGTGATCGTCAATACATTGTGCTATTTGGTAAACCAATCAGTACATTCTAATCAACACAATAACTGTATCTCACACAATCAGTACTTTCATACATACTTCATAACTCTCCTAAACAACTATTGATAATTACTTAGAAATATAATTATGGTGATAATAAGGTATTATATTGCATCGTTAGTACATTGTTAGCAACAGAAAACTACTTCAAAGGTAATGGCACAGGAAAATGTGACAAATATAATTATGATGACAATAAGGTATTATATTGCATCGGTTAGTACATTGCTAGCAACAGAAAACTACTTCAAAGGTAATGGCACAGGAAAACTTGACATCACACATAGTGACTGCATACTTTTATTTAACATAAAAAGGTATTTCCTTAGCTTTATTCATCTACTAACCGTTCCTGGCTTGTAATAAAGAATTTTGTACAACCTCCAGATATTCAGAGAAGTCATATTCGGCAAGCACAGGAGCACTAGTAGCCACCGCTCCATAAACAGTATCAGGATATTTAATTCTCATCCAGGCAGCTAGTGCTCCTGAATACGACCCTCCAAATGCTATCCAGCGATTCTTATCCCCCATTTTGTACTGTTTAACGATGTAGTCATGAAAACTAGCCATATCGGCTAGTGCCTGTCTACTGCTGAGATGTTTGAGGCTTGAGATTTTTAAATCTTCAGTTGGCTGGCTACTTCCATAAAATCTGCAATGATAAATTTGATATATATATACTGATAAACTGAAACAACAGCACTTACCTATGTTCAAATACTATTGCTAAACCTTGGTACTTCTTTGCAAGATCCATCATCTCACCTCCGAGTAGCCATATATATGAAGACTCTCCTTCACCTCCTATGAACAGAAAAACAGGTCCGGTATCATTTTTCCAGAAGGAGGCATTCACCCAATATCTCTGTTGCCATGTTTTATCGCTTTCCTTATCAAAATGATCAAGTTTTTGTTCAAACCATTGCTGAGGTATTGGTTTTGAACTTGTGGGAGTGAATGAACCCAACATTCCTTCTCCATGTAACCATGTTTGACGTAAGAATACCGGTAAACTGGAAGATAAGAAAGGAAAAATGACGAAGACAAGTATACATAGAGACTTAGCTGGAGCCATTTTCTACCATGTGACTAATTTATAATGGGTAGGTACTGAAGGAGTGGCTAGGCCATAGGATAAGTGTGCACGAGATTAGTACGTCATATGATTTCCTCATTTTCCTGATCCTATAGGAACGAAGCAAGATGGATATGGGGAATGATACAGGCTGTGATTTATCATCAATGAGAAAGGTAGATACGTGTGTTATTATAAATATTAATGTCCATCTTTTGATTTTTAAAGATGTATTTCCATTTTGACGCTTGTCAGCGACTACTTTTTGATTCCTGGAAAATCACAGATGCTGGAGGTTAGATGTTAGTATACATGTGTTTTAACACTTACAGTGAGATGTGTTATGTTGAGTGGATGAAGGAAGGTTTTCTGTTTCATTATTTAACCACACTATTGAAACAACAAGAATAATGATTAGTAGTACTTTGATACACCCACTCAATGTACCGTATCTCAGGAAATATTCATGGTGGAATATTTTTGCAAAAGGCCTATTTTGGAGTATTTGTGAATTTAAATTTTCACAAAGTACCACAATTTTACTACCCACTTCCCATTTTATTAGATAGAAGCCCTGCCTAACGAACCACGTGTATAATTTGTTTAATCAACATGCGAAAATGACACAAGAGTTCGTTTGTGAAAGCTGTGTGAGGGGTCACCATATCTACAAAGACATCTGGGTTCCTGGAAATGATGCTGATCCCTATTCTGTAGCAATGATCAATTCCTCAATGCGCATGACTGTTGTTGGCCATGAATCAATGGCAGAAGAAGGGACACTTGAAGATAGTGCTCTATGTGGCTTGGAACATGGAACACGCTTAAGTAATGAAACAATGACACCATAATCGATTCATGAATACACATGGTGTTTACTTGCTACCATGCCCATATCTTCGCGATTTTTATTTTCGCGAGTAGTGTACAATTCGCGAAATTCGTGAAAATATTCCACCGTAAACATTTCCCGGCATACTGTCTTATATTGCTTGTCTTGAATTCAGTCTTTACATCAGTATCTTTTTAAATTCAGAACTTGTTGGTGCTATAGTTGCAGTGTATATATTTGCTATTCTTTATGAGGGACTAAAGACTCTACGAGAGTGGTTGATATATTATGATGTGAAAAAGTTAAAACAAAATGTAACAGCTGTTAATGATGAAAAGAATGATAAGCTTCATCTTGTTGATGACAAGTTTAAGAGACCCAGCAAGTACTAATAAACCATGTTATAGATGAACTAACGTATAATACAATTCCTTTTTTTTTATTTTCAGGACCAAAACTATATCTGTTAGTTTTGGTATGCACATATTACAGTCTTTGCTGCATGTTGTACAAGTTGGATATGGTTATATTCTCATGTTTGTTGCTATGACCTTCAATGGATGGTTGTTCTTAGCTGTTTGTTTTGGAGCAGGTACTGGCTACTTCATCTTTGCAAAGACAAGGCATCTCTTTGGTTTGAATACAAGAGAGGACAATGAACACTGTCACTAGTGAATACTACTTGTTAGATTTTATATTATTGTGCTATAATACTTTGTATTATTATTTTGTTGGTTGTATAAATATATTCATACTTTTAATGAGTCTTGTGATATCTTAGCACATGGTAAAATGGTTTCTTTTGGAGAGGATTGTAAGAAACTCTTTCTTCTAGAAGAAGGTTTTACATTTCTTAATCATGGCTCATTTGGATGTATACCAAGACCTGTTTTTCAGGCATATATGAAACTATTAGAAGAGGTTGAGTCAAATTGTGATTCATGGTTTCGTTACAAAAAAGATGCTCGAATTCAAAAGAGCCTAAAATATGTCGCACGTGTTATGAACTGTGAAGCAGCCGATTTAGTTTTTGTAGAGAATGCCACAACTGGAGTTCAGACAGCACTAAAAAATATTAAATTGGGCCCAGGCGAAAGTATTTTGATTACTTCCTTATCGTATGCAGGTATTATTAACACAGCAAAACGACAGAGTGAGGACATAGGAGGGGTGTGTCATGTCCTAAATCTAGATCCACCCATCTCTAGTAGTGAAGAAGTAGTTGACAAGTATCGTAAGTACATATTATCACATCCTGATATTAAAGTAGCTGTAGTCGATCATATTACTAGTCCTAGCACTATTTTAATGCCTGTAAAAAAGATTGTTGAAGTTTGTCATGCGAATGGAGTTAAGGTGGTTGTTGATGGAGCACATGCACCTGGTCATGTATTAATAGATATTAAAGAAATTGATCCTGAATATTATACTGGTGAAGCTTGATTATCCATTTTTGCATAGGTCAAATTTTGTTACTTTCCTACAGGTAACCTTCACAAATGGTTCTTCTGTCCTAGAGGATGTGCTGTGCTTTATATCAAATCTCACCTTCAAGACAAGACACAACCAATGCTTGCCTCAACATGTCATCATGAAGGATTTCCACATAACTTCTTTACTCAAGCCACTCGTGACTACACACCTTACTGTATCGTGCCTGAGGCATTTAAATTTCATGAGAGTTTAGGAGGAAGGGTAAGTAAAATGCTGTTTCATAATCTATTTTTAAATAAAACTATTTCCTCTCTTCAGGAAGCTATCAGTGCATATTGTAGTAACTTATCATCATGGGCAGCTAATATGTTGTCCAACAAATGGTCTGAACCAAAGCTGCCAATACCGGATGACATGCTGGTACCTGGTATGGCAGTTGTACGCCTACCTACTGTCCTGCAAGGAGACAAAGTTAAGGTTGTCGAGGTTTTGACATACAAGTATAAGATTAGTGTCGCAATAGAATTTACTTCAGGAGAGCTGTGGATGAGGTTTTGTTCTAATGTGTATAATACTAAAGAGGACTATGTGCGACTAGCAGATGCTGTACTGGACATAATGAAACAGCCAGACAAACTGATGAAATAGTTGACAATATTGATAATTTTCATTAATAATTAATAAGTATTTGTACTAATTAAGGAAAATAAAATATACATGAGGAAGAAAAGGTAAGTTAAACTGTATTATGAACAAGTATTGATTAATCCCACATCAGGACTGTGTAGTAACAGCTGGCTGTTGCTGCTATAAGAAAGAATGAATTATTTGTCAATAATATGTTTGTTAGATACCTTGGGTGTGGTTTTGTTTTGCACTGGAAGATAAAGTTTAAATTCTGGTGGAAGTTCATCTTCAGAATACAAACGATCCGAAAAATATACGCGTCTGATACGACAGTTAGCATGGATCTATTTATATAAATATCATTTTATGATTCACATATGAAAACAGTTCTACATACTTGAACTCGAAGAGTCTCAATGTAATTAGTGCCATAAGCTCTGCGAGTGAAGTCTGCAAGATTAAATTGTATCTGATTCCATCCATCATCTAATTTCATTGGCATAGTACAGATGAATGGTTTAACACGAGTTGTTGACTGATAGTTTGAAGCACGGAATCTTCTGCGTACATTCTTATCATCAAGAACCTTAATGTAACATTGGATGACTATATACATCACAGATATATAAATTAAAGAACCTACAGTAACTTCAAAAGTGAAATACTTTTTCATATTTTTGATGATCATCACTAGAAAAGGAAGTTTAATACCAAGGGTCTTCTTAGAATCAGCTGGGCTTGTAATGTATGTTGTACTAAAATGGACAGTATATATATAATGTACACACATGTATATTAGCATATATATATATATATATATGTATTCACCTAACATTAGTTCCACATATCTCCAGAACTAATGACTGAATGTCATTATCTGTTATTCGTTTGATATGACCATTTCGAACCTAATAATTGGTCATAAGAAGGGAATACTTGATAATATTTACTTACCTCTTTCTCCCATATTTGCAGTGGCTTGCTTCCTATACTGTATAAAACAGATAGAAATCCAGACTGGAAAGTGTTTTTAAACATGGCTTTCTCTTGTGATCCTTCCTAGGCCTAAACAACTTAAAAAACTTATGTGTATCCACAAGTTGCTATGGTAACATATGTACATAGATACCGTATAATATTAATAATTATATATAATAAGCCTTAAAGGGAGTGGTCAGAATATTAGATATAAAATTCACAATGGGACGTACTGTAACAGCTGAAAGAAGTCTTGAAGGTATTTTAAAATCTCTTTTGCTCTCACAGAGTGGTAGATCAACACTAAAGACAGCTGTTCTAGTTGGTCATATTGTAAGTACTGGTAAAACAAGAACTAAAGACATTTATATCTTAATTACGTCAATTGATTATTCAGGTTTCAGAGTCACGTGATCATTTATTATCAGTAATACCTACTCCTGAGCATGATGAACAGACAAACAGAACAGAAACTGATATCGAGTTAGTTAGCCAACATGTTCAGCAGGTTTGGAATTATATATATATATATATATAAAGAATAGATTGTACATTTGTATGTAATGTAACTATAATTATGTATGTATAATTAGGTATATGAAATGCTAACAGGAGGTATTGAAGTATTAGGATTAGCAGTATCTGTCTCCATGGCTCAAACAAAATCATTGCAATCTACATTGAAAAAGCTTTTACTGTCAGTATGGAAGAGTAGTCAGGATATAGTTGAAGAATGGGTGGAGTTTAGAGGATGTAGTCATCAATTAATGGTATTCTATCAGATGGAAACGAAGAAGTATGTCTAAATATATCGTGTCATTATATTTAACCAATCCGTTCCTTCTGTAAGAGTCCGTTATATGTGTTTGGACATGATGAATCCTGCAACATCCTTACAAGCTGCTTCTGATATCAAGTTTATGCCTAATCCTCTTGCATTTTGTTGTGTGGAAGCTACTATTCACTGTGAACTTCATAAAATATTACACAAAAGAACAATAGACACTGCCCAGACTCTCAAAGATGTGATCAAACAAACTATTAATAATATATTAACATGTGTTGCTGTAATTGATGGTCAAATTCCCCATAATTCAGAGCTAATTGGGAAATTCCAGTCAAAACATCCTAGAAAGAGTTCCCCAGTAATTGTGGAATTGTTATATCATTTGGTAAGTATAAGTACTGATTATAGACCTCTCAATTAACAAAATCATTTGATCTTTTGCCACACTCATTTCCTAACTAATCATATGTTTGTTTTAGCCTGAAATATCAGAGAAGAAACTGGAGTGTATCGAACAAGGAACAGAAGTAAAGATGAGGAATGTTATATGTTGTAGAGCATATGTCAGCCATACTACATCATGGAGTGATACAATAAAGGTATATAGGCAAATATATGTGTATCAGTGTATGTATTATATATTAGTTTATATTCTATACAGGCATTAAGATTTGATGCTATAAAAAGTTTAGTAATTCGTCAAAACTTGTTACTTGATGAATTGATTCTACTATCAGAAGATCAATCATGTGATCAACTCTTACTAGCAAGAAGAGTTTGGGTAATTGATAATTCCTTAAGCTTTTCATTATCAGAGTATTGCTCTGTGGAGGAGATGGAGGAAGATGTGAAGGAGAGAGTGTATAAAGTGTGGGGAAAAGAGAGAGAACTAGTCATCCATAATGCAGAGGAGGTAGAACAAGAACAGGAAGAGAAAGAGAAGAAAGAATTGAAAACAGGTGAGATGTACTGTAATGTAATCTCCTGTATTAATGGTATATTCTGACAGGTGTTGGTGTGTCATTGTACACTGTAGCAGGTGTTCTTGTCTTAGTGGTTGGACTAATATTATCATTAGTATCATTCTTATATCAATAGAAACATAACAATCTCTTGAGTAATGATAGTATAGGTACATTGTGGCTGGCAGCTGTTATTCAATGTTATTAATTATTCCATCATTTCCTAAGTACTATTAAATAATTTGGCAATGCAATCAATAGTCTCATCACTATCAGATGATGTGTTCACTTCATCATATTCTGTTTCTTGATTCTTCACTTCTTGATGTTTATGAATTTCCTTCGTGTCATGGTTTTCAATTTTTAAGTTTTTGTCTACACTTCGAGTAGGGGTTTCATCTGGATTGTAAAGCGACTTTACTTGTTGATAGAATCTACATAATATAATTATTATTAATTTTATTAATTATACAAGTACCAGATACCTTTCTATTCTTTGAAAGTTTTCCGATAGTCTTTCATTACCTAATATTACTAAATGATTCAAATACTAAACTTGGTATGACTTGATGCATAATCACATGACAGAAGTTACCTCATCTGTGACTATCAAACGTCCATTGTAAGCTACAGGAGCTTGAAGAAAATGAGTACTTCTGACACCCTATAGATATACATCACCATCACTATATAGTTGTACACAGGTAAGAATACAACAGGGATTGACATTGCGTTGAGCTTAAAACAGTTCTGCTAGGTCACACAGTGGTGGTTAGAAATTAATCTCCATTATGAACTACTAATGGTAACTGGGTAGTGATCCAAAACAAATGCCACTGCTGTTCTAAAATGGGGGTAAGTCTTCGAGTGTAGTGACACTATCTCAAATCACCGTGTATATTATATTTACTGACCAGAACTATTCTTTCTCTTCTATTAACTGATATTCCAGAGTTTCTAAACCCTGATGATACTGCAGCCTGTAACTGCATGAGCAGAACCAAATGAGTTTCTTGCTATGTAAGTATGTTATGTACCATGTGTTTTGCATGTGACAGACACTTGCATGTCACATGCAGAACAAAGGGCTCAAATTTAAAATGAACATAGCCGGCTTGAGGTAGGTTATCATAAAGTACATCTCGCTAGAAAGAAAAGCACAGTTTTAAATCATGTGACATATTGTCATATGATAGGTACATACAATTTGTTGAAGTAATATTGGTTCATGAGATGTTAGAAGCCATTTACAACCTTTCTTTTTGTTTTGGAAAACCTAAAGTGTATATAATGTTATATATACATGTAGTTGTAAAACATGTAATCTTATTGTCTGTTAGTGAACAAACAATAGTATTGTTATATTATGTATCTTGTCAGCCTCTCTGTCTCAATGTTGAGGAGTATAAAAGTTGTTATTTGTTAAGCACATTCACTACACTTTATACTGAATAAGATTGAATGTATAGTATGTACATATACATATTAGGTATGTCAAATGAATGTACACACACACACAGTACATGTATAATTGATGTATAGATTAGTATAATATGTACACAGTATATACCAATACAACTGTATTATGGATGTGTTTTATAATATATACATACTTCTGCAAATATGATAATTCTTCCCGAACATGAGCTTGTAGTATAAAAATGGATTTGTGCATTGATGTAATGTATTAGATCAATAATAGGTTTATCAATACTTCCTTTAAGACTGAGATCTTCTCTTTCATGAAGTACTCTCTCTCTATCCTTTTCAAAAACATCCAGACTATCTTTCTTGGCCATAGATATGATAATGAGATTCATGAAAATAAATTAAATGGGTGTTCACAGTTCAGTGTTCAATGAATAATCACCCACGTGTTTCAACAAAATGTTCACATGGATAAGGAGATCTTCTCAAATGGCCTATCAACATAGGAGAACTGTACTGTTTAGAAATACATTACCATGTATACAGAGATCACAGTGTGTTGTAAAGAGAGACTGTAGTTACCAAATGAAAGGTGTTATGCATTTCTCTTCCTCTTCCTCTTCCTCTTGTGTACATCAAAATAGAATTTCTGGATTGGAGGAGACATTACAAACTTCTCACTGTATTCATGAAATTCTTAGTACATGGTATACTAACAGGCACACCGTACCACCAGAAATGACTTTTAAATATCTATTACTAGCTACGAAAATGATTCGTAAAGAGCGACAATACAATCACTACTCTTCTCACCACTTCAAAACTCTTCTAAATACTACAATGGATGTTATATCTTCATTAGATGCAGAAAAACAAGTTACTCTCTTATGGCAAACAGTGAAAATGAAAAGGAAACCTAAAACGTATTTTCTTGATAAGTTGACATCAAACTTGACAGATCAAGTATGCAACCTATCCGATAAATCTTTGGGTCTTGTACCGTGGGCATTAGTATCACTGAATAGACATAACAATTATATCTCTTTAATGAATGCTGTCATAAAAGAAATACTTGTCAGATTAAAGAACGATAGTTTCTTGGATGCGAGAGCATTTGCAAATATATGTTGGTCATTTTCTGTTATTAAAAAATGGCCTTCAGAATTAACGCCTCATGTTATAGCATTCCTGAAAGACAAGTATTGTGAATTATCCCCTCATTCTCTGTCGATCTTCCTTCTATCTCTCAATAGAGCTGGAATAGAGTTCGAGGAATGGCTGCTCAAGGCTACTTGTGAAGCTAGTCAAAGATTTGAAAAAATAGATTCTCAATCTTTGTCTCTCTTCATTTGGACGCTAGGACACAATAAACATTATGATCAGCAATATTTTACAGCTCTGACAAATGAGATATTATCAGGGAAGTTAATTCCTAAATATTCTCCAAGATTGTTGGCTACTTTCTTATGGTGTTTTGCTCGTGTACGATACTATCAATCCGATTTGCTTGACCATTTATCAAAGCATGTTTTAAATATGCTTGATAAAATGAATATACACGATTTAACTAACATAGCTTATGCTTACAGCTTCCTCAACCATCCACATTCAGACCTTTTACTTGCTATTTCAGATCGTGTCATATCTCTTTATGAGGACACAGTGAACCCACAATCTATAATGAATGTATCATGGGCCTGTCTTGTAGCTGACATATATCCTTTAACACTATTAGAACAGTGTCTAAATCAGAGAATGGTTGAAGGTACATATATTATAATAAGTAGTCAGATTAAAAACATTGATGATAATATTTTATCCATATTTGCTCTTGTCCATGTATCCAGATTAGTTGTAGATTTAGTGTGTATGTTAGTACTATTCTATTATTTTACATTATTAGATATTATTCGTAACAATAAAGAACGCTATTATTGTCGTCAAATGTTACAACTGGATTTAGCAAGTAGAACAGAACACCCAGACATGAAGTTGCCCTGTCTTTCCTCTCAACATCGTGCTGTCATACAGAAAGATATCATGACTTATGTGAGACAAGATTCAATTTTCCAGAGAAATCTTAAGAACTGTTTACATGATATGTATGGTGGAAGGCAATACCTGAATAGTGAATCGTTCAGTATTAGTGGATATACCATAGACATTGAACTGTTATTAGGAAAAGAAACCCCTGTTGTCTTTAATAATGACTGGTCAATTGAGACAGTTGGACAGCTCTATCGATGCAAGATGGAGTGTGATGATAGGGGTGTCACATTCGATTACAAGATGTATAAAGAGAAGACAGATCCTGAGGCTGATAACACAAGAAGTTCTGATGATATAATTAGGCTCGCCAGTGACTGGAATGTTGGTGATAGCAATATAACTCATCGAATTGCTATCGAAGCTGATGGCCCCTTACATTTCTGTATTAATTGTAATCATCCTCTTGGTAGAACAGTTTTGAAACATCGCCAACTTAGAGCTCTAGGATGGAAAGTGTTATCAGTAAGTTTTGAAATATTTAGTCTTATGATGTTAGGAGTATTTTCATCTTGTAGGTTCCGTATTTTGAATGGGAAGAATTGAATTATAATTCGTCTAGTGAACAACAGTACTTGAAAAAGAAAATACAATCTCTTTTAAAGTAGTGGATGTAATTTTAAATTTTTTTGTTTTTATTTGTCTTCATTTAATTTTAGATATAGCAATATAGCTATTACATGTATATATATATGGCAGTCTGATATTAATACAAGTTAATAATTATACAATCATTGTACATGTATGTCTTCTTAACTCATGTATAATTCTATTAAGGTGATGGTTTAATTTTCTGTACTGATCTCTCATATACTTGATCCCAGTGTTGTGATTCGGGAATATATAGAAAATGTACGATATTCAGACAAATACCCTCATCAAATGGATTTATAGGTGGGTCCAGATCACGTAGATAAGAGATACGAAATCTTGACGCTATTTCCCATGTAGTTTG
Source organism: Petrosia ficiformis (assembly GCA_947044365.1). Classification (NCBI taxonomy): domain Eukaryota; kingdom Metazoa; phylum Porifera; class Demospongiae; order Haplosclerida; family Petrosiidae; genus Petrosia; species Petrosia ficiformis. The sequence goes on from OX345639.1 coordinate 3,991,522, forward strand.
ACCCGATATCATGAGATATGTATGAAAAACAAATAACATACTTGTAGCAATACTACCAACAAAAATGACCACAAGAGAAGGAAATGTTAATATATTAGCTCTGAACCAAGAAAGAAAATCACTGGATGAATGAAGAGCACTCCTAGAAGAGAAGAATGTTGTTATGTATATATTACATCAGGAGCCCATTATAACGTTGACCAGAAAGCGTAAAAGTAGGAGTGGTAAACGACCTTGCATTTAATTAAATTGGTCAAACTATCTGTCTGATCGTCTGTTACTATTTTCAGAACCAACGTGTATACGCCTTCGTTAAATATGGCGTCTACACCTCTGGTCTTTCTGGTCAACATCATTATGGGCTCCTGATTACGTACAGGGATCTATTAATATATTACTGCAACTTTTACATAACTTACCATGCTATGAACACACCCCATATCAGTAATGCAGTTTCTAATCCTAGAAATAACCAGAAGAAACGGTGATTTCTTACACCTACACAATTACCTAGCCAGGGACAATGATGATCAAATCTTCTTACACATCTCGCACAAACCTATCATAACAATATCTCGTATCTCATGATTATATCAACATTTCATTAACTTACTCTACAATGTCTAGATCTTAATTGTATTATACTTTTACATGTAATACATGGACGACCATTTCTAATAACTACAGTCCCTTGATTACTATCCGAATCACTAGTACTGTTATCATTTTCATATGAAACCTAATGAGTGAAACAAAACCTAATTGGGATGATACTAAAAATCCTATAATTTACTTCATCTATCGATGATTGAATTAATTCTTCATTGAGTTTGTATAACAAAGGGGCATCCTTTGAAAATGATTCAAAGCCAGGATCAATGAGACTAGCTATTAAGAAACTTAATGTTGATAACAATAAGAGTGACAAAATCAAGAAAAACTTTGAACTGAGATTCTTCCAAGCATGATGGAGGTCTGTGAGTAAGGAAGGCGATTAATATAAATAAATGTTGAATGGCCAAGCAGACTCACCTGAATCAGGGGCTAACAGTAGTACATAGAATACAAATAAAGTCAAAGATAGATGAAGAAGACGTGCACAATTCCCCATTGAACAAATACGATTACAGTAACAACCCATACTCCACACTTGCTCCACCTTACAGCAAACTATGAATATTTAATTGCTCATTAATAGTCTGGTTGCTTTTGTCCACCACGTTACTGTTGTTCTGCACATCTCATATTTTAGCTTGCTGTTGAAGATGCCTCTCAATCTTGGTGACACGTTTCCTGATTTTACAGTTGACACAACAGTAGGAACGATCAACTATCATGAATGGCTTGGAGACAGGTAATTGTCAGATTATATATATAATATTATATATATATATATATATATTCTATTTGCATCTTACAGTTGGGGAGTATTCTTCTCACATCCTGCTGATTTTACTCCAGTATGCACAACAGAGCTAGGTGCTGTAGCTAAACTCATTCCTGAATTTACGAAAAGGAATACAAAAGTTATAGCTATTTCTTGTGACCCTGTTGAATCTCACAAAGGCTGGATCAAAGATATTGTAGTAAGTAAAAAATAAAAATGTACTGGCTATTTACAATGCAATATTAATATTGATGTATTCAAAAAATTTTATAGGCTTATAATACACTTCCTGGAGGTGACTTCCCATACCCAATCATATCTGATCCTAAACGTGATTTGGCTATTAAACTCGGTATGGTTGATCCAGTTGACAAGGATAAAGCTGGACTGCCTGTTACATGCCGAGCTGTAAGTTAGTAAGCTGTCACGATGTGTTGAAAATGTAATAAACATTTATATATGTACGTACAAGTTAGCTTTTTTGTTGTATTAAAGTGGAAGGGAAGCATTAGAATATGTTTTAACTTCTTCACTTCTAAGGTATTTATCATTGCACCAGACAAAAAACTCAAGCTTTCTATTCTCTATCCAGCTACTACTGGTCGTAATTTTGAGTAAGTTTCATATGATTTCATGCATTATATATTATGTATTACACATCTCTTTAGTGAGATATTGCGAGTCATTGACTCTTTGCAGCTTACAGCATACAAAAAGGTTGCCACACCAGCTAATTGGCAGGTAGGTGACTTTTGCTGAATGTATAAACATAAGTATATTAGTGGTCTGATGGTATGTGTTAATAAGGTGTTATATTACTACTATAATTATACAGAGTGGTGGAGATTGCATGATACTTCCAACAGTGAGTAAGGATGATGCTGAAAAGTTGTTCCCAGGATATAAATCAATGGAGGTTCCCTCTGGCAAGCCATACATCCGTGTTACATCACAACCTAATTAAAAATCACATTGCTAAACAATAAACGTGTTTACTTTCTATTAATTGCTATCTAAACATTTGAGAATCATGTGTAATTATCATGTGACAAATTATGCCTGACCTCTCTAATTGGGAGCCATAGTAAAGTTTCTTTGTGCCATTCTTACATGAGTAAATATTGATTGTAGGGGAGAAGTAAAGTTTCTTTGTGCCATTCTTACATGAGTAAATATTGATTGTAGGGGAGAAGATACTTCTTTTTATAGTAGGTGTAGAGGCTAGACTGTCATACTGTAGTTTGTCCATGGAGATTGATACTATACTGGACAAATGGAATACCATAACAAGAATATTGAAATGGTACAGACCCCTTGGCCTATATAATCTTAAGTTTCAAACCTCTTTTTCATTAGGTACTTAATGTAGTTGTTGAATGTTCTCTGATTCTGAAAATAGAATATAGTTTGCATGCTGCATAACTATTCAACAGAAAATTAAAACATTATACAAAAATAGTACTTGTATCTGCCTATTTGTGCTGCAAGGGGTACTACTCTGTACTACCCCCATCTTGTCTGGTCTCATGCACCAGACCTGTACCACATGGTCTGGTGCACAAGTCTACATCCTGTCCTGTAATGTGTCTCAGAAGATACCATGTCCATCAAGTCTATGTGCTCTTATTAGATAATTATAAATAATTATATATAATTATTGTTTTTGTGTAACAAAATCGTTGATAGTAACTTAAAAACATATTTTGTTTTAATTTTAGTGTTGTTAATTGTACTTAGAATATGCCTATTGCAGGTTTAATTAAATGATGTCTCTATAAGAAATTACTATTTATAAGGGTTAGAGCACAGTTCTAGAAAGTAATTAACATTGAAGTTATTACAGCTTCATGTAGTGCTAGAGTTTCTTGTGCTACCTGCAGAACTTAGGGTAGGTCATAGGAATCAAGGATCTTATGTGTCTTCTCCTGATTGATGAAGAATACAGTAAAGAAGAAGAGGTGTATAAAAGGTTGCTTCCTTGATGAACATGAAGACATTTGGAATTTGCATGACAGATTTCTGTATTACAACTACCACTAACTTACTGGCACTTAGCCATATTAGCTCCACCCACAAGAATCACAAACAGGAAAAGAACTAAATTATGGCTGAATGTCCTACGCAGGTAAGAGAGAATTTGATTATGTTTCATTATTCATAGATCTAATTATCACTATGAATATTGAGTCTCCTCATGAATAATTGTTATCTTATTAATGTACAATGTACTAATGTAGTTGCTAAGAGAAGTACATGAAGAAGGAGCTGTATTTTCACTTATTCTTAGAAAGGAATACTGTGATGTTGATGAATCAAATGTCAATCGTCTTCTCTGGACATCAAAGGTTGAACGAGTAATAAAAGCTGGTGTATTTCCTCGTCTTGTACAACAGCTTGCACCTCATGGGGAACAAATAGATCATTCATATCGTACAGCATTCTTAGCTGTTTATCGGACCTTTGCCACACCCACAGAACTTCTTCAAGAACTTATAAAATGGTGATTAATATAGACTGTATATATATTATATATATGTATTTATAGCAAGAGAAGGATGGGCATATGCAGCATGATTAGTTGTTTTTTGTTTTCAGGTATATAAAAGTGATTCATTTTAATGATAAAGAACATGTGGTTACTCAGAGGTTAGTACTACCAGTTTGTGGTATAAACATAGTTATTCTACATTGGTAATCACTTTCTTCTGTATAATTTATATAGATCTATAATTTCTTTCCTAAGACTATGGATTGATAAATACACAATTGATTTCAATCATCCTCCATTATTTACTACACTCTCATCTCTAGAGGATTTCCTCCAGAAACAACTTGTGTTACAAAATCAAGATCTTTGTGAACTGCACAAACATGTATTAGATATTAAGCACAAATTGGCACTGCCAATATTGTCAGAGGTTGTTTGTGAATATGGGGTGAGTGATTGTAAAGAAACAACATATGATTGGTTTAATAATCCTGCTTACCAAGTTGCTCAACATTTGACAGCACTGGATGCAGTAAGTTATTAATATAGATCTAAGGACTGTGATGTTATTGATATCAAATGACACATACAAAATTATATTACTATGATGTCTATACTGTTATTTTGATGTCTATACTGTTAATATATTGTGTCTTATCCTAAAGGAAGTGTTTGCCTCTGTTGTGACATTTGAATGTCTTCATTATGTAAGACAACAGAAAGAGAGATTTGAAAGTGTTACTAGATCTATACAACATTTTAATAGACTCAGCCGTTTAGTTATTGCTACTATACTCCAGTCATGTTATATAAATGATAAATATATCAGTAGTCCAAAAGGATTTGATACACAAATGCAAATTAATGGTTCTGAACAAAGCAGTCCAAATGAACCTGCAAATAGATATGCAGAGTCTGTTTGGAATAGGTGTTGTTTGTGTAGGAATGAGTCCACTAGTGTTTCCAGTACTTATATTTCAAGAGGAATGTGTATTTCTAAATGGATAGACATAGCACATCACTGCAGATTACTAAAGAACTTTTCATCATTAAAAGCAATAGTGTTTGGACTTCAAAGTTCGTCTGTTTTTCGAATTTCCAAATCATGGTCAACTGTTTCCAAGTGAGTATATATCACTTTACTCCATTCCTTCAATATTGTTATTATTGCAACATATTTTTCTACTCCAGTGAAAGACTGTCAATCTTCAAAGAATTAAATGAACTATTTTCGTCAGATTCAAATTTCCAATTATTTCGAGATGTAGTAAATAAAGTCAGTAAATTATAATTCTCAGTTGATTTGTATTATAATTTTATTATTATTGCAGGAAGCCACTGGGAAAAGGGTAGATGTTTCTCCATATAAGAAATTGCGACAATATCATGTGTGTTATAAATTTAATTATTATTACCTTAATTATTAAATTTATTTTAGGGCACTGTTGTAATAGGTATAGTACCATATTTGGGTACCTTCTTGACTGATCTAACAATGTTACATAATGCTGTTCCTGATAAATGCAAGGTATTACTGTAAACAGATCATGTGGTTCATCAATTACTTAATTTACTATATCAAAACAAATCATTTCAATCTTGGCCATTAAGATAGTCTATTAATGCATGACTTTTATCAGGTCAACATGTCTATCTATCTATCTATCTATATCTATCTATCTCCTGTTTAGGATGGACTTATAAATTTTGAAAAACGACGTCAAGAATTTGAAATTCTTGCAAAAATATCACTTTTTCAGACAGCCTGTACTAATTACAATATTCCCTCCAATCCTTCTCTTCGTCACTGGATCTATTCTACACCATTACTCTCTGATGAAGAGAGGTATATATATATATATATATATATATATGTATATATATATATATATGTATGCTTGCATAACTAATTATTCATCTTAATATTTTTTTAGTTTTCAATTGTCAAAAGAACTGGAACCAGATGTTTCATCATCTCCAACCACCAAGACCGTCCCTTTGTCTCCATGCGACAAGTTTCTTGGAAGGTCACTGAGGTAGGTCAGACATGCAATGGTATGATTAATTAAGGATCACCATATATGGTAGTAGGATAAGCTGTGATGATAACAGAGCAGTAATATTATTGTACTATTATCATCACAGGTATTTAATGAAAAGAAAGGAGACTTTATCTGTTCCTATTGAATCACATTTCCATGGATCCATGAATGATGTTTCAACAGATAGCGAAAATAAAGGAGGAATACATCATCGTAGTAGCAGTTGTTGTGACTTAAGTGATGATCTTGTTGTACGTGTTTCAGTGACTGGTTGTGAGTCATGTAATTATAAAAGCATACTGGTTAGTTATACATGTGACTTAGCAACTTCAGTCTTATGTTAATATTCAGGTGACAAAATCTGATCATACATCAAAAGTGATTAAAACCATACTAGAGAAATATGATTTAACAGGAGACTATATAAACTATCAACTTTATCAGAAGTTAGAGGACAAAGGTGTGTTCAATAACAGGTATGTGTTGCTATTCATTAGTCATTTATCTTCCATTCAGAAGAATTATTAATACCACATAGTGCATGTGTATATTATGCACTGGATACTACTATGAAAGGACTCCCTCTGTTATCTTTACAACTGAAAGATAACTAGTTATCAAGATTCCCTTGGAAAATCCCACAACCATAAAATGTTTTATATAAACTGATTTTCATTATTTATGTTTTGATAAATAACAAGTCAATACTTGTAGCGTTTCTGTTTCTTATTTGGGAATGTCATGTGACTATTATCGTTATAGTTTTGAAATGGTTTTCTTGTAATATTAGGTTGTCTCTTGGGGGGAAACTCCATGGATAGGTTTGGAGGAAGATTAGTCAGGTTTTCTCGTATATTGGGGAAGAGAACTCCAGGGGGTTTATGAGAAGGTGTACTAAAAAATGCAAGAACATCTCCCATTGTTTTTAGTGTGTTTAAAGTCTTGTTTGGTATTTTCTGATGAAAACTTTCCTCACAGTTTAGCAATACCTAAAATATGGGGTAGAAATAGTAGTGACAATAATAAATATTTGACAATCATAATTCTTATGAGAATAGTAATTTACTTTACTCTTAATACTGGTGTCCATTAAACACACTTGTGCCCATTTTTCTGATTCAGATTCAGGGAAGAAAGTCAATGTAAGATCTTTAATATATTTCTCTATGTCCTCTTGTGAGGATAATTTCAATGAGGGTGATGGAGGAGTACTATAACAATAATAATAAAATTAATGAAATAGTGAAATGACTAACTAACTGTTCGATCTCAGTACTAGTGGTTTCTGACCCGAAAAACCATTTCTTTAATCCTAACAAATTTCTGGAACTGTATGATCTCAAAGACGCCATGTTGAGACACAGGTCACGCGCCTTAGTCTCGCGTAGCCAGACCCATGCCCAACCTTAGGCCTTACAGGTGTAGTAGCGCTAGCGCTAGCGCTTGGAGGAAGTCCTTGGTACTAGGGTGTAGGTACTAGGTACAAGGTACTAGGTACTAGGTACTAGGCTGAGTCTGGCTACGCAATTGCGCAAGACTAGACGCGCCTCCGCTAATTATATAGTGAGTCGATAATGCTTGCCCTGCAATGCCGGGATACGACTTGACTGTTAACGGAGACTACGCAAGGATAGAGTCATTGAAATGCCCTGCTTGTGAACTTATACTAAGAGATGCTATACAAACTGAACAGGGAGTTAGACTGTGTAGAAGTTGCTATGATGACATTCAAAGGTACTGGATTTGGAGTATGATAAGGGTTGATTTTGTGTTGTGCGTGTGTGTGTAATTAGACTGCTGTGCTTATTGCATATATATATATATACATACATTATATATATGTGTGTGTGTGTGTGTGTGTACATATAATATATTTAAATGTGTGTGTATTTACATCACAGAGATCCCAAAAAACTACTCTCAAAACTAGATTTCGAATTAGAACCAAATGAACCAGTATGTTTGACAAAATTGATGTTGTTTTTCATTAACGAGTTACTTTTTCTGTTATAGTTTCATCCTGATAAGGCAGTAAGAAAAGAAGTAGAGAAAATACCAGTTAAATGTAGTAACCATAAAGTAGGTTGTGAATGGACAGGGAGCTTAGTGGATCATGAGGTTAAGATATAGTTTGTGAAACTCCCACCTTTGTTATTATATCATAACCTCAAAACCTCCCCTATAATTATAGAGAAAGCATAAACAGGAATGTAATTACAAATCAGAAGAGTGTCCTTTTGGGTGTGGCATACGACTTCTGGTAGACCAGCTTGATAATCATTGTAGAAAAGAATGTCCTCTTAGAGATATACAATGCCCTCATTGTAATACACCTATGAAAGCTGAAGAATATAATGTAAGTGATAATCTTCACAATGGGATATCCATTGTTATATTATATTGCTCTATAGACACATTTAATCAGCTGTCCTAAGGCACCTTTTATATGTGAATGGTGTGACAGCAAAATGCTTAAGAGTGAGGTATGCGAGCTATAATGTGTAAATTCTTCATTTATAGTGATCTGTTATTCACAGAGACAAAAACATCGATATTTGGATTGTAAAAAATCAGCAGAATGTTTTGCTTGCACTAAACAAGTAAGGAGCTATGCTATGTATAATTATACTATGTATGCTTTGGGTGTTTTCCCAGGGAAATCCCCCACTAAATGAATATACTTTATATAGATTATATTTCCTGTAATTAATAGGTGCATAAAACAGTGGCTGCTATCCAAGCTCATCTCAAAGATCAAACTGATGTTTTTGTGCATTTCCAAAAAACTGGGATGAGAGTAAAGATACTAGAGAATGGACTATCTGAAGCTGGCAGTCGTGTAGAGCAAGTTGAGAAAAAGATTCAAGATGGAGGGCAATCAATAGAACAGTTACAAACATCAGTTGGTGAGACAAAATCAAAATTGAATAGTTTAGAAAACAAAATGAGTGCAGAAATGGAACGTGTAGTTAGAGATTTATCAAGAAGAGTTGAAGATTTAGAAGCTAAAAATAATAAGCAAGATCAAATTATAAGTCGTCTACAGACATCAGGAGTTGGCGGGGGATATCAATCGAATCTGTCTAGTGAGGAGTATATACCGGGGGATCGACTTGGCCAGCTGGATGGGAAGATAGCAGAAACAGACCGTCAATTAGCAGTTCTGAAAGTCAACATATCAGAACTGGAGTTGCAGTTACAGGCCTCTCTAGCTAGTACTTACAATGGATCATTTTTATGGCGAATTCCAGACATAAAACGAAGAAAAAGAGATGCATTAGAAGGCAAGATAACATCTATATATAGTCCACCATTTTATACCGGAAGAAATGGTTATAAAATGTGCATACGTGCATATTTAAATGGTGATGGAATTGGATACAATACGCATCTCTCAATATTCTTCGTTCTTATGAAAGGTTAGCTTTTTAGTGTGTGACAATTCATAAATTTAATAATAGTTAATGATAAAGTTTTTTTACGGTTATGTTCTGACCTTTTTAATAAACATTATGATCTTTTCTCTTTATTACAGGTGAATATGACCCTTTGTTAAAATGGCCATTTGACTACAAAGTATCATTAATACTTGTAGATCAAGAACATAGGCGACACATAGTACAAACATTCAAACCTTCGCCTAGTTCCAGCAGCTTTCAAAGACCGAAGTCTGACATGAATATCGCATCTGGATGTCCCAAGTTTGCTGATTTAAAAGTGCTAGATAATGATTCATATGTAAAGGAGGATGTTATGTATATCAAATGTATAGTGGACACAAGTCGTATTTACCATCCATGATAATTGTGTTTTACGTTACTGATTTCTTCACAGCAAATAAAATGAAATCAAAAGTACTGAATAATAATATAATACAACAACTATATAGTATTTATAACAGTGGGAGAATACTATCGTGTTTCGCTGCTTGTTGAAAAATAATTAACATGTCTATTTCTATTTGTAAACAATTAGTTTCCTAATTAGACTTGATGGATTGCTGTGAAAAGATTTCAAATTAAGAAATGAAATGGTAAGTACTGTCTTACTTTCACTGGACTTCACCCAAGGTTTAGATTTCTTTGATTCTTTTCTCAGTGTACCATATTGTTCTACTTGTTTCATTTGCTAAATGTCAATAGATTACATATGATATAATTATAATGTACAATTATTGACCTACTGTTGGTGTTAAAGAATGAGATACATCAGGTGAACTGAAGTATTGATTATAAACAGCTTTTGAATCCAGTGATTTACTTCGTTGAACATTAGCTATTTTATTATCTCTCCATGCATTCAACATGTGTCGAGTTGGCTTCTCTCCTTTATCGAGGACATGGGAATCAAGATTGTGCATTGATTGTGAAATTTTAGTTGTGGTGCGGTGCCCTTCTGAAGTAGTGGTGCTGTATAGTGGAAGAGGTTTTTTGTCATTCCCTCTGTTTCTTCCAGTTCTAGTTGGCTGTTCCACATGTGGTCTTGGAACAGGTATAGAGAGACTTCTATCCACTTTTAACGTTGGTGTATGACCACTTTGTCCTGGTCTGTTTGATCTGTGTTGAGAACTTGTATCAACTACAAGCTGTGCTCTTTGTTTTGTTGAAGTTGAAGTTGAATTTGGTTTATGTCTTCGAATGGTTGCATACGGATGAGAAGATGGAATTTCCTGTGTAGTAGGCAAATGTAGAATACTGGTAAGTTGTCCCATTACCTCTGCAACCACAGTGTTGCATACATCTCGCTGACCCTGCAATACAGTGTCAATTATCACAAGAATCACTTATAGCCTATGCACAAACCCTCTCGAGAAGTCTTCCTCTTAATAGCTCTTCAACTTGCATCAGAGTCTCTCTTTCATCAATGATTTTTCCTCCCTGTTTAACAGATTATGTAAATTTGTGATAAGGATCATAATTATAATAATATTATATTACCTTTCCTGCAAAACTGCTACTTCTTCTGTGAGCTCTATCATTCTCTAATAATAGCATACATATATACATACACATATGTACACATACATACATACATACATACATACATACATACATACATACATACATACATACATAACATACATACATACATACATATATACATGTATGCATGCATGCATACATACATACACATACATGCATGCATGCAAAACATACATACATGCATATTTACAATATTATACAACATACATGCATACATACATACAAACATACATACATACATGCCTACATACATGCCTACATACATGCATATATACAATATTATACAACATACATGCATACATACATACATACATACATACATGCATACATACATATTATATGAGTATTGTACATAATTACGTTAGTTATTCTAGACTTCTCTAATATCTGTATAATTATACATCAGATGCTATTTGCTATTATAAGTACATGTAACATCTATTGTGTTCACAGATGTTAACATGGGAATGATAATAATACACCACAATACTATACTTATTATACATTGTATTAATATTATTTTTGTTACTATGCTTTATTATGCCATGTACTAGTCAATCATATCTAGTACTTGTAAATATTAGCCACCTAGCAGGAATAACTAACTAATCAGTCATGCAATTGAAACTCCTGTAACCACTGAAGGTTAAAACAGCCATTACTTTTTACATTGAACTTAACAGATTTCTCTTGTGATCAATTATAAGCATTACATTTTAACTTCTGTGCTTTGCGAAAAAGGGGGCACATCCCCTCCCCTCACTTTGAACATGCTGTCTGTGCCCCTAAAGGCTATCATACATGAGGCAACATTGTTGCTTGCAACAGGTTGCAGGCAACATGTTGTGTGCAACAATTATTCCTATCATACACTAGGCAACCTGTTGCAAGCAACAATGTTGCCTCATGTATGATCGCCTTAACATATACTGTGTACATACATACCTCTTCTAGTGCTCATGAAGGTATTGACTGATTTCTGAGACATATATAATTCTTTTCTTGACTTCCCAAGTGCAGCAGTTAATTTTTGATGATTACATTGACTTAACAGATCTTCAAGCTCTGATGTATGTATTCTGACATTATCCTCATGTGTCTGTACAGTATCTTGAGAACTTTTAGTACTCAACTGACATAATCGAGAAGCATCAGCCTTCATTGCCTCCTGGAAGCCTTTTACAAACCTTTCTAATGTAAGTGATCCATCTTGACTAGCAGCAGCTTTCCAGTAAACTAGACAATCTTTGGGCAAACAAGGATTACCTATTGCCCTCTCAGACCAATATTTCATTAAAGTGTCCAACATTACCCTTCCAGTACCACCAGAGAGTGTGCTAAACACTAGTTTGAAATCTAGATGGTGGTGCAGCAATCTCTCCATCATTATCACTATAAGGGGGGTGTGTGTGTGTGACTGATCTGTTGGAGGTCTCCTTTTACACTTCATAATAATTCTCTCTTCATGAATAATATACTATGAATAATTATACAGATATCTACAATATAATTTATACTATAATTCTAAATTCATTTTAAAATTATGATTGGCTAGAGTCATTATTGGATGAATCAGTTTCTTTTTGTTTGTGATTTTCCTTCTCTTGCTCTTCTCTTACTTGTTTTGCTTCCAACAAAAATTGAACAGCTTTTTCGTGTAATGTATCATTACGTTTTTCTAATACTGACAACACATTGTCTAATTGATCCAGTTGTTTGTCAAGTTGTACGTATTCTATGAATGGAAACACAATACATTGCATAATGGTGTTAAACAAGTGACTATACACAACTATCTACTATAGTGATATTAGGGAATTTAGGATACAATAGAGCTAGAATTATTGTGATATTACATATACATTACAATAACTCTACAATGAACTGCACAATAGTCTATTGTGATCATTAGATTACAAATAAGAGTACAATAGACTATTGGATGATTACAATACAATCAGTAACAATATACAAAAGACACTATGTCTGTCTAGACATCATACAACTACAATACTTCACAATGAAGTTGAAATTAGATAATGTTGTAACTGGAGCCCATAGTATCCTGGTTATTTGTCTACACAATTATAAATATCAAGACAACACATTATATTACATGTAGACAAAACCCATTGTATTATTCACATATTGATGTCGAATACTGCCAATACATATATCAAGTAGGCTTTATGATACTTATACAGACTACTAATATAAAGCACAAACCTTCTGAGGTCATGTTATCTTTATCGCACTCCATTATTATCAGGTCAAACTCTTGGGTGTGTCATGAGAGGGCTAGGGGTTTGGTTCTTGGGTGTGTCAACTGTAAAATGGCTTGTAGATTTCTTGTGTTATATGGGAGTCAAACAGGAACTGCACAAGATGTTGCTGAAAGAATAGGCAGAGAAGGAAAAAGAAGACATTTTAGAGTTAAAGTCTGTTCCATGGATTCCTATGACAAGGTGTGATCAGATCATGAGAGTTAGCACCTGACAAGAGCTATCGTACTTTATTACACAGTCTCAATTGATACAACAATCTGTATGTTTGTTTGTATGTGCAACTATGGGTCAAGGGGACCCTCCAGATAACATGAAAAATTTTTGGCGATTTCTGTTACGTCGCAATCTACCTCTTGATTCATTATCAACATTGAAGTTCAGTGTGATTGGTTTAGGCGACTCATCTTACATCAAGTAAGATCATAGAATACATCATGATTATAATAATTATTTGTTATTATTTATCACAGATTTAATTTTGTAGCTAAGAAACTCTATCGTCGTTTATTACAGTTAGGTGGATCACCAATATTACCCCCAGTATATGGTGATGATCAACATGACCTTGGGTAGGTGAATTCTAGTAACCATAGTAATATGTATATGTATGTCTGATTTGTTGTTTGATAGACCAGATGCTGTCATTGATCCATGGTTAAAAGAATTTTGGCAGACTATTTTATCAATGTACCCTCTACCACAAGGAATTCAAATTATTAGTAAAGATGTTGTGTAAGTGTTATATAGAATACATGATTACATATAGTGCACATTGCATGCAGTCTTCCTCAGAGATATAATGCAGTATTTATTGATACTCCTTCTATTCGATCTGTTGAAGGTAAGTATTAATGTACTGCAGCTGTCATTAGTTATTGAAGTCAATCAGGTCACATGTTATCCAATTATATGGCAAATGTTATTAGCAACGAACGACTAACTCCACCTACACATTTTCAAGATGTTAGATTGTTAACTTTTGATCTCAGTGGCTCTAATATATGGTATGCAACTATGCATGTATGTATGTATGTATGTATGTATGTATGTATATATATGTATGTATGTATGTATATATGTATGTATGTACATATGTATGTATGTATGTATATAATATAAAACTATATATGTATGTATGTTTGTTTGTAACTTTGTATGTATGTATGTTTGTTTGTAACTTTGTATGTATGTATGTATGTATTTATGTATGTATGTATGTAATAGTATGTATGTATGTATGTATGTATGTATGTGTGTATGTATGTATGTACGTATGTACGTACGTGTGTGTGTGTGTGTGTGTGTTTATGTATGTATGTATAGTATTATTGTCACAGCTATAAACCTGGAGATGTGTTGATGATACAACCTCAGAATATTTCACAAGAAGTTGATGAATTTTTAAGGATTATGAATATTCAGCCTGATAAATGTTTTACCATAACAACTAACGATGAAGGTATATTAAAAGATATATGGATACACATCTACATTACATTCTTTCTACAGATATCTCCTATCCATTACCCCTGCCCTCTCCTTGTTCTATTCATTACTTAGTAACACATTATTTTGATATTCAGTCTGTTCCTCGTCGTAGTTTTTTTGAGCTTCTTTCCCTGTTTGCTGAAGATGAGATGGAGAGAGAGAAGCTGGAAGAGTTCTGTACATCAGAGGGACAAGAGGAACTTTATTCTTATTGTAATAGAGTGAAACGAAGTATTACTGAGGTGACATAATCAACTATCTATTTATTATCTACCATTCATTAATATATCTATTAGGTGTTAGCTGATTTCCCTTTTGCTGCTTCTAAAATTCCTTTCTCGTATTTATTTGATTTGATACCTCCTCTGCAACCAAGAGCATTCTCCATTGCTTCGTGTCAACAAGTTGTATTTCAATCGTATACTTCTCACTAAGTTCTTCTTTCTTTCTATGTAGGCTCATCCAGATCAAGTACAAATATTAATGGCAGTTGTAAATTATAAAACTAAACTCCATAAACCACGAAAGGTACAAATCCAGTGTTAAGTACTTTATGATTGAGATTACAATTCTCCAGGGTGTATGTACTACCTGGTTGTCTTCATTAGACCCAAAGCATGGTAACATAGTAATAAAATATGTCACACAAGCTACTAATCTTTAACCTGTTCATAGAACCAGTTCAGATTCCTCTTTGGGTTGCACCTGGTACTATCATTTTTCCACCTTCCCCTAATTCACATATTATTATGATTGGACCAGGTCTGGTTTATTATGTAGTTCTCATGTCGTTTCTAATTGCCTCTCTTATCTCAGGAACTGGATGTGCCCCATTTAGAGCTTATATTGAAGAACAGATCAGTTTTTCAGAAGAGCCATGTATAAATATTTCTTATCCATGCAGCGTGTCTTCAATATCATTTATCCTGTAGGTAGATTAATGCTGTTCTTTGGATGTCGTTCAGAAAAAAGCGATTTCTTTTTTCACAGAGAATGGCAACCTCTTGTAGATAATGGAAAACTGATGCTGTTCAGTGCATTTTCAAGAGATCAGGTAAATCATCATTTTAGAACAATTCAACATTAATTAATTACTTTTTATAGGATCACAAAATATATGTGCAACATAAAATAAAAGAACAAGCACAGTTAGTATGGACATGGTTAGATGTACATAAGGCCTGTGTGTTCATAGCTGGGTAAATTATAACGAGACACTTTTAATTATGATGTTTATTAATTATTGTAGTAATGCAAAACGTATGCCATCAGATGTATTGGAGAGTCTAAAGTATGTATGTAGTCAAGCTGGAGGACTGAGTAATGAACAGACCGAGAAATACCTCCAAGATATGGAGGCAAAGAAGAGACTGCAATTAGAAACATGGGCATAATGTATAATCAAGATATTTTTATTATAATTATAAAATTATAATGTTTGTGTATGTAATTATCATCACAGTATCATTGTCAGATCCTTTTCCTTCGTTGTTGTCTACCTTTTACCTGCTTAGTTTCCATTATTCCCTCTTTGGGAGGATAGTGAGTTCCATCATTTGGCAATGGAGATGGGATAAATGGACAAATCCATGTTAACCACCAATTACATCCAAGCACATCCCTTGCATTTTTTATCCAGCCTTTGGGTTGTGGAACTGCTCTAGTTGCTTCCCAAAATGTTTGACCTTTGTATAAATGCCAAGAATGCATAATCAGCAATACAAGAGATAGGCACATGAAGAGAAATGATGCTGATGTGGCCATTAGCATATATGGATTTACTGTGATCAGTTGTAATGTCCAGGCCATTACTGGGAATATAGCTGCTCCAAGCATGATCCAAGAAAACCCACCATTGAGAAAGAACACTAGTTTAATACTAAGGATCAGTGCATAAAGTGTTGAAATAAAAGTATGAATTAAGAAAAGCATAAAATATTTGTGGTTTTGATACCCAACACATCGTCCTACAAAAAAACAATGGTGGTCTCTTCGCAAAACACATTTAGAACATGTCAGACAATGATGGGTTCGGGGAGGAACGAACTGTTGGCAGTATGGACAGTGGACCCAGCCTGGTTGTGGTACATTAGGTAATGTCAACTTCTGACATGATGGCTCAGTCAAGAGTGTGAGGAACAGGTCAGTTGTCACTATTATAAAAGTGTAAGTCATGATTAGATAATGAACATTTCTCCACCAAATGTGTTGTTGCTGTTCTTCTACACTATATCTATCATCTAGTGGATACAAATTAGGTGTTACATAAAATATTCCATGAAGGAATCCTGCAGGTAGGGAGAAGAAAGTTATAATCATTGCAACACCATCTGCAGAGGTTCTGGGAAGATATTCCTTTATAAACTCCATTTTAAAACAGAAATGACTCTTAATAACTAGATCATAAAATTAATTAATAAAACTTTAATAACATTGTCATTTATTGGTTTTCCCCTTCCTGCTCTTCTTGGATCTTCGAACAGGCTGGATTTGTTT
Organism: Petrosia ficiformis; assembly: GCA_947044365.1. NCBI lineage: Eukaryota > Metazoa > Porifera > Demospongiae > Haplosclerida > Petrosiidae > Petrosia > Petrosia ficiformis. Next base: position 4,008,690 of record OX345639.1, read on the forward strand.
GCGAAGAATCACACTTGATCGTCGTACAGCAAACTACAAGAAAAATTATCCATATTTGTAATATATATAACATAATAAATTGCATAAACAGTTATACCTCTATCAAATCTCGTCGATAATGCATGTTGCCTAGGGTTTTTCTGATTGTCTTATAAATTTTCCTGGGATCTTTACTCTTCAGTTCCATGCGAGCATACATCTGCGAAGGCTTGTTTTGACATTTTCTTTTCTTATAAGAAAGAACAACTCCTTTCCTACCTTCTCCTGGAGTAATACCAATAACCTAGAAAAGATAACCATGATACAAACAGTCAAAATGATAAAGTAACGGTACATGAAGGTTAGCCTAATGTAACCACACCCATTGAAGAAGTCATCGTAATCTTTCCACGTCTTACCCTGCTATGAACTAGTCCATTATACTTGTAACAGTTCTTGCCATGAAGATTATTAGGTTCCTATTGTTTGTAAAGAATGATGTTCACACTTAGTTTTGTATCAAACTAACTTTTGAGAATGAAGTGCCTGTTTTTTTATCCTTGACAATAAAACATGAAGAGTTTTTAATAAGTTCCCATTGAAGTTGTGCTGACATGATGGATCTCACCCTATTTAGACAAATTACTGGTAAAAAAAAAACAAATAAACAGTACTTACCTAGCTACCTCAGCACGTGTTCCCTTTTTTTTATTAGCTACTGAGCATGCGCAATAGGGCTAATTTTTTTTCCTAATTTACAAAAATTTTAAATGGAGAAACCTCTTGCTGAATTTGTGAGCCATAATAATATTAATTTTAGTAAATCATATCATTATGATAATTATTTCAATAGGGTGTTCATAAAGATTCTGGTTTGCTTTTAGCAACCATTAGAGGGAAACTTGATAACGAGGGAGCAGAGAGGGTGGTACCAATACTTTTACGCTCGCAATATAATGTAATGAATATATATATAATTATATATATACACATACATACAAACGTACATTACTAAAGTATGCATATATGTTTTAGGATATAGTTTATGAGATAGGATGGGAGTTATTGATGATGTTTGTACCTCAATTAAAATCAAGAGATAGTTTAACATATTCATTATTGTGTCATATTGCAGAGGTAAGTCCATTTCTCTGCTACTGATACTTTTAGATTGTTTTATCAGATAGGAAATCCAAAAGAAATGTGTTTAGCATTTTTAGAATCAATGGAAGGAACATACAGCATGAATACATTTACTGCATTACTGCAACCTCTCAGAATTGGTATGTACATATACTCTTTGTATGATATACTTGTATAGCAATCTTCATTTCTTATTAAATAGTTCTAGATCATCTTCTTAGTACTAAACTACAGTATTCAACATTGATGAGTGTAAGGACTTTATTAATAAAATACTGTATAGTGTTGAAAATGAGAAAGTCAACAGGTTTAACAGAGGACATAACTGAGCAAAATCTTGAAGATCAAGATGAGTTCTCTTGTATTCAGATTGATGATGTCACATCAGTGTCTCTTACAATGGCTTGTCTAGATCTTCTTTCACCGTCTCTTCATCAGATTCATCAATTATTTTGTGATAATTGTGGTCTGGTTGATTACATTGGATGGTCTCCTTTGCAGCAGATATGTAATGGCATTTTATTAGACTTGTTAGATGTTGTGATGGTGTGTAATATGAATGAAGAGCATGTCGTAGTTGCAAAGGTGATAGAGAATATAAGATTATGTCATTGTGGCGCTTTGCAGCTCTTGGAATGGAAAAAAGTTCACACAAGGAGAAGACTGGAGGAGGAGGAAGAAGATATATTTTCCATCGACGGCTTAGCTCACTTGTGTTGCATTTTAATGATGGAAACTGATACAAATTGCTATTTACCATGTGTTTTATCTCATGAATATAGACTACAACTAAGTCTCCCTCATGTTAATGAATTATTAACTAAATATGGAATATCACATGACATGTTATCAAAGAGGGCTGTAGTGAGTAATAGTAATATCATGAAAACTGTTTTATTATTATAATTACAGGTTGTATTAGAATATCTATTGAGTTATATCACTCCACATTCTTTATCTTCTCATTTACTTGATGTAATAATCTTTAAGAAGATATTTCTCACTATCTGTAATGTAATGACATCATCTCTCAACAAACATGTGGTGAGTTTTATATTAAACATTATAATACATTTGTAATTGTCAACCTCCAGCGTCAGAAATGCGTATCTCTTCTAACTCGTTTCATGGATTGTTTTGACAGTAGAGGTAGATATAAGCTATATGATATATTATTACATGAGATTAAACATACTGGAATATGCGGACTATTAATTCATAGTTTAAAGGAAGAAGTGAACTCTGCTCTCACATTACAAGTATGTAATGTAATGTTATGTATAGGTATATGTATGTATGTAATTTATTTATAGGCGTATGTACGTATGTAATGTTATGTATAGGTGTATGTATGTATGTAATGTTATGTATAGGTGTATGTATGTATGTAATGTATGTATAGGTATATGTATGTATGTAATGTATGTATAGGTATATGTATGTATGTAATTTATGTATAGGTGTATGTACGTATGTAATGTTATGTATAGGTGTATGTATGTATGTAATGTTATGTATAGGTGTATGTATGTATGTAATGTATGTATAGGTATATGTATGTATGTAATGTATGTATAAGTATATGTATGTAATGTAATGTATGTATAGGTATATGTATGTATGTAATGTATGTATAGGTATATGTATGTATGTAATGTTATGTATAGGTATATGTATGTATGTAATAATTACATACATACATATACCTATACATACATTACATACATACATATACCTATACATACATTACATACGTACATACACCTATACATAAATTATTTATGTATAGGTGTATGTACGTATGTAATGCATGTATAGGTATATGTATGTATGTAATGTTATGTATAGGTGTATGTATGTATGTAATGTATGTAATGTATGTATAAGTATATGTATGTATGTAATGTATGTAATGTATGTATGTAATGTATGTATAGGTGTATGTATGTATGTAATGTATGTATAGGTGTATGTATGTATGTATGTATGTATGGGTATATGTATGTATGTAATGTATGCATAGGTGTATGTATGTATGTAATGTTATGTATAGGTGTATGTATGTATGTAATGTATGTATAAGTATGTATGTATGTAATGTATGTATAGGTGTATGTAATGTATGTATAGGTGTATGTATGTATGTATGTATGTAATGTATGTATAGGTATATGTATGTATGTAATATATGTGTAGGTGTACATATGTATGTATGTAATGTATGTATTGATGTATAAGTGTATGTATATAACTATGTATGTAATGTATTTATAGGTGTATGTATGTATATATGTATGTATGTAATAGTGTATAGGTATATGTATGTAATGTATGTGTAGGTGTATTTATGTACTGTGAATGTGAGTGGTCTTATAACAGTAACATACATTACATACATGTTAAGTTTTTTACCTTAACTAGTAAAAGAACTGAACACAATTCATGTATAATTATGTTGTATATCAATCTACTAGACTCCTGGTTCATCTTGTTTTATTGGTAGCGAATTGAAAGGCCTCTATCAGTTATTTCTTATTGTTTCTGAGGAAACTGACATCTTGTCTGAGTTTGATGAGTGAGTAGCATCATGATTATACAAAGAGACTATTACTTATACATACAGACACATGGCTGCATTGAACTTCATCAGATTTCTGTTACTGAAAGATGATCCATCATGTGACAAAGTTTGTTGATCACATGATATATTACATGTGTTATGTACATACAGACATTTATTTGGGCAGAGATTGATACTTTAAGGAAGAACTATTTGAATATATTAGAGAAACTAGTATTGACATTCCAGATGTACTGCAAATCGCTTTTAAACAATCCAGAAGAACGTATGTAACTACGTATATATATATATAATACAGGTGTATACATTAGTTAACAATTTAGGTGAGAGACAGAGGAATAGTAAGTATGGGCCTGAAGTATTTATTGATGTAGTAGGAGATGGTAGAGTTCCTGATATTACTGCAGAGCAACAAGTCAAGGTTTGTGTGTACATGTGCTTATTATGAGATATAAAGGGTATGAATTATATTTGGTTCTACAGGTGCTAGAGATGTCTTTGATCAGACTGGATATGATGATGAGTGTTTTGTCAAGAGTACAAGAATTAACTAAACCTTAATTATAATGACTGTCTTATCAACATAATCTATGACATAATAATTAATGATGTAATTGCGCATGCGCAGTGTGGAGTGTCAACTTGCTTTTTTTTTCTTGAGAAAGAAACTGGGTGTTAGCGTAGTGAAGTAAGTAATCCTTCTTAATCTTACTTTGTATCGGTCGTAATGGCTTTATTATTGTTATAGTTGTTATATTAATGTTCTCTGCTATTATATAATTATTTTTTAAAATAGTTTTATGTAAGCAATATTTTAGGCAAACGTATCCTTTGTTCCTTCCTGCAGGTTGAAACAATGACTGACAACGAGGTTGAACAAGAACTCTTGGACTATGTGGAGGAGGAACAAGATACTGGAGATCAGCAGAACGGTGCTGTAGACGCAACGGCTTCGGGAGGACAGGATGCAAAGAAAGATGTTAAAGGCAACTATGTGTCAATACATAGCTCAGGGTTCAGAGATTTTCTCTTGAAACCTGAACTATTGAGAGCCATTGTTGACTGTGGATTTGAACATCCTTCAGAAGGTTAGCTTGTAATAAATTACTTTTATTTATCATATATTTCAACGTGGTCATCCCATGGATTGGCCTCCATTGGGCTCTGATCATGTGGTTTGGAGCCGATTTACTGAATTATTAATTAATTCAGTTATTGTGAGGTGTAGTCCCTCCACAACGTTGAATATCATTTTTACCTTCTCTGTTCTTTTTCTGTTCCCTTGTCTCTATAGACTTGGGATAACAGTTGAAGACTGGGATGTGTAGATCATTGCATATTCCTATAACTTCCCATAGTTCTTAATGAACAATAACTGGGGAGATAAACCATGCAACGGACATTAATTCATATTAATAACTAATTCATTCCTCTTGCACACATCCTTCATGACTGTCCTTTTCTTCTTGCAGTACAACACGAGTGTATTCCTCAAGCTATTTTAGGGATGGATGTTATTTGTCAGGCAAAGTCAGGTATGGGGAAGACAGCTGTTTTTGTCATCTCCACTTTACAGCAGCTGGAACCAGTGGATGGACAAGTCACTGTGTTGGTGATGTGTCATGCTAGGTAGGTACATCATTGTAATTATAAATACACAAGTTACATAATTCACTTTGCCTTTTTAGGGAATTGGCATACCAGATTTACAAAGAGTACGAGCGCTTCTCTAAATATTTTGATGGGGTGAAAATATCCGTGTTTTTTGGTGGTATCAGTATCAAAAAAGACGAGGAGACGATCAAAAACAACTGTCCTCATATTGTTGTGGGGACTCCAGGGCGTATATTAGCTCTAGTTCGCCAGAAGACACTCAATCTTCGCAACACAAAGCATTTTATATTAGATGAGTGTGACAAGATGCTGGAACAACTCGGTAAGTGTTGTTGAATGTAATGTAATAATACAATAAAATTGACTTAAGCATTTTATTTCTCCAGATATGCGTCGAGATGTTCAGGAAATATTTAAAATGACACCCCATGAGAAGCAAGTAATGATGTTTAGTGCCACCCTAGCAAAGGAGATCCGTCCAGTCTGCAAGAAATTCATGAATAATGTAATTACATCTCTTACCTCTTCTGCTCCTGCTGCCTAATTCTAATCTTGTGTTTGATGTGTGGACTCTGGTGTGCTCCCTACAGGCCTTTTACCTGTCTGGGTAGTTTATTATGGAAGGATTGGTTTGAAGCTATGATTGGGGTGGGTTGAGGAGGTGTGGTTTTACTTCAAGAAGTGGCTGTAGAGCTGTTATTGTTTGAAGGATGGTTAATGGGATTTTGGTTGGTGGGTGGAGTTTCTCTTCTACCTCTACAACTACATAAATATATACGATGGACTGCATGTAACAGAGAGATACTAGGAGGTCCCCTGGATTCTTACCTAGTGGATTATGAAATGGCAGTTCTAGCCTGTCATGGTTGTTACAGCACACATTACTATTGATATTACATGAGAGGTGAGTGACCTTCTGCTGCTCTTGTCCCTTCCTTTAGCCAATGGAGGTGTATGTTGATGATGAAACTAAACTCACTCTACACGGTCTGCAACAACACTATGTCAAGCTACAGGAAAGCGAAAAGAATAGAAAGCTGTTTGATCTTATAGATCTACTGGAGTTTAATCAGGTTTGCTTGTTGTGTTTGAACATTGTTTGTAGTGGACAATAGAACATGTTTATTTTATGTTGTATTAGGTGGTGATATTTGTCCGTACTGTTCCGCGCTGTGTAGCTCTCAATCTCCTGCTTCAGGAACAAGCCTTCCCTTCAATATGTATTCATCGTGGTATGGCTCAAGAGGAAAGGTTAGTCACTAGAGTAATTGTTACTGATTTCAACGTGGTCATCCCATGGATTGGCCTCCATTGGGCTCTGATCATGTGGTTTGGAGCCGATTTACTGAATTATTAATTGATTCAGTCATTGTGAGGTGTAGTCCCTCCACAACGTTGAATATCATTTTTACCTTCTCTGTTCTTTTTCTGTTCCCTTGTCTCTATAGACTTGGGATAACAGTTGAAGACTGGGATGTGTAGATCATTGCATATTCCTATAACTTCCCATAGTTCTTAATGAACAATAACTGGGGAGATAAACCATGCAAAGGACATTTAAATATATAAATGTTTGCAGAATATGTATATACAAGTACTTTACCAACTTGTAATGTATTGTACCCCTCAGGTTAGCCAAGTACCAGGCTTTCAAGAGCTTCAGTAAGCGTATTCTTGTTGCTACTGATCTGTTTGGACGTGGAATGGATATTGAAAGAGTTAATATAGTGTTCAACTATGACATGCCTGAGAACAGTGATACATATCTACACAGGGTAAGCCATATGTGTGTGTGACTGGGTATATTGACACTTTCATGAAAGGCAATGCTCTATTAATCAATGTTATAGAGATGGATTATTAATTAAATTAGGTTGCTAGAGCCGGTAGATTTGGTACTAAAGGTCTTGCCATTACATTTGTATCTGATGAGAATGACGCTCAAGTTCTGAATTCGGTACAAGATCGTTTTGAAGTCAATATCACTGAATTACCAGACGAGATTGATGTCAGCAGTTACAGTGAGTACTGTTGTAATAAAATTACTTGATACACTTAACTGTCTTTTTTACTTGTAGTTGAACAACTTTGAGATTTGATGACCTGATATTTCTTCGAAGAAATAACCACTATAATTTTGTATTGTAATATGAGCTAAACTTCTTCTCCAGTCTCCTTTGTTCTGTTCTGTAGTTTTCATGTTTCTTTAATTATACAACTTTATAAAGTATTATTATTTATTACTTGCAATAAACATTTTCATGGTTTCTTGTCAATAAAATAAATTAATGGTTACTATGGCGACTCAGTCATGATTCCAGGTGGCTGGGAAGGAGGGAGCAACTGTCCTCCTTTATGAGACAGGACTTTGATCTCATCTCTTAGAGCCTGTATTTCTTGATTTTGTATTTCAACTATTTGAAGTAAACGCTCTTTCTCTTCTGGTTCAAATACGTAACTGGATACATCTGTTCCCTATAATTATACATTTGTATATCACAACATATATCATGATAGTTATTATATGATACCATTGTTTTCTGTCTAGCATTTAATCCTTCCTCAAGTTGTCTACTTCTGTTAGTTAGTTCATGAAGTTTGTCTAACTTATCTGTGTTATGTCTGACGTCATGTAGAAGCTCTTGACGAATATCATTTATCTCTTTCTACAATATTGTGTCATATATAGCAATGAAAGTACTGAAACAGTCTTACCTCTAACATATACATTTTTATATCGTGTTTTCTTTCTTCCTGTCTGAGAATTTCCTCCAATTCACCTATCATTTTATTTGTAGTCAATCCTTCTAGAGCATCAATATTAACAATACGACCAAATTTGAGATGCATGATTTCATTAGCTTTATCATTCAATTCGGAGACCTGTAGATACATAAATAGATGTATATTCCACATTATATAAAGATATATACCTTGTGCTCCATCTCTTTCCTTTCTCTAATTAAATGTACGTGACGTTGTCTGAGTTCTCTGTAGTGGATGAAGATAGATAGATATAGAAGTGGATAAACTAGTATCTTACTTATATCGTTTCTTCTCTTGTTGTTTCTCATGAGCTAGTTCTCCTATTCTTTTTGAAAGATGTATTCTTGCTGATGCTGGGAATACTAGACACTGAGCTACATTATAAGGTGGTTCACCACTGCTCATATAATGTAAGATCTGATGCAGTTTTAACACAACATTGGCATCAAGCTCATTAAGACGCTGCTGTTTCTTTAGCTGAAATGCTTGTAGGTCTTGTAAAGCTGACTTAACATGGACTTCCGTTGTCTTAGCTTTCTTCAACAGTCCATCCAGTTCTCTGCGTACACCATCTAAGTGTTTCTTTTCCTCTAAAAAATGAATATAACATGGAATATTAATTAATAATAAGTTAGTTCATTATACCTGTTAGTACTTCTTCTACATCTAATCTTTGTTCCCTCATTTTAACTGCTTGATCAAAGAGAGCAGGGTCACATCCAGGAGGACACACAGAGTCATCAAATCCTTCTTCATCACTCTCATCCTCTGAACTGGATGACTCATCACTGTCACTCTCCTCCTCTTCATCTTCATCATCTTCTCCCTCTCCTAAATGAATGTACATGTACATATGTGAATAGTGAATGTACATGTACATATATGAATAGTGAATGTACATGTACAAATGTACATAATGAATAGTTAATGTACATGTATGAATAGTGAATGTACATGTACATACATGAATAGTTAATGTACATGTATATAATTATATGAATAGTGAATGTACATGTACATATATGAATAGTGAATGTACAAATGTACATACATGAATAGTTAATGTACATGTACATGTATGAATAGTGAATGTACATGTACATATATGAATAGTGAATGTTACATGTATATACATGAATAGTGAATGTACATGTACATATATGAATAGTGAATGTTACATGTATATACATGAATAGTGAATGTACATGTACATATATGAATAGTGAATGTACATGTATATACATGAATAGTGAATGTACATGTATATACATGTACATGAATAGTGAATGTACATGTACCTGTATATATATGAATAGTGAATGTACATGTACATATATGAATAGTGAATGTACATATATATATGAATAGTGAATGTACATGTACATATATGAATAGTGAATATACATGTATATACATGAATAGTGAATGTACATGTATATACATGAATAGTAAATGTACATAAATAGTGAATGTACATGTACATATATGAATAGTGAATGTACATGTACATTATGTGTGTTAATGTTACCTTTGTCCTGTTGAGTATTAAGTCTTGCTCTCTTGATTTTCTTTCGATATACTTTAACTAAAAACTCTTTAAATTTATTATTCTCGCCTAAAGACTCCATGAAGGTTAAGTCTAAAGTTTTCTCTTGTTCCTGTAGTTTGGAGACTAGTTTCTCTTTCTCCTGAACTGTCCATTCCACCTCTTCAATCTGATATATATATATATATATTATAATATACAGTATAATGCAGTATAATATAACATACCTTGGACTCCATCTGAGCTCTTTCCTGTTTCTTTGATCGATATTTACCAGTGAAATTACTTTCTCTCTTTTCAAATTCTTTCAGTAATTCCAGCTCTTCAAATAATGTCAGATGTCTGTGCATATAACAGAATAGTAAGTCATTAAGTCATTAATTATTAACTAACACACTCACTTGATATCTGTTAATTTAATATGAATCTCAGTAATGCTCTTCTCATGATGAAGATATAGAATCTTGTCATCAAACTGTTTGACAAGCTCTTCTATTTTATTTAGTATAGTATCTTGTTGATATAGTAGTTCTATTTCTTGTTCGTCGGCCATTAACTGTTCTAATTCACTAAGTGAAGATTCTCTGTGTATTGATTGTATAGTATCTGTTTCTTCAATACTAGATGTACTAGGACCAGAACTAGAGGCCTGTTGTGTGTGTAGAAGATAATAAGATTATATCAACACACACACACACACATATTATATATATATACTCACTGTTTCGTCATCATTTCCTTTTTCATCTTGCTCTCCTCCAAATCCCCCAAACCCACCAAATCCTTCCCCTGCTCCAGCTTGTGCTTGTTTCTCTGCCTTCTCTCTGGCCTTTAACTCTTTCTTAAACTTCAATAAACTCTTTTTAGTATAAACCAATTCCCTAATAAACAAGTATATATATATATATATATATATATATTATATAATAATTATTTTAATCGTATTACCTTTCAGGAACTTCATCTGGCTTTATAACAGGTACTGAAGGAATAGCTTTGTGTAATGTTGGAGATAATTTTGAGTGAATATCTTTCAACTGTTTTGCAAGTTCAGTGATCTAAAATAATAATAATAATAATAATAATAAATATTAATAACTGTAATAATAATTATAGTATTACCTTATCTATAATTTGTAGTTTCTCATCTCTCAAGGCTAATAGTTTCTTATTGAATGTACGTTTAGTCTCAAATATCTACAATTCAATGTTACAGATGTATGTATGTATTGATTATTGCAGTATTGTATTGTTCAGTATTGTATTGTAGTATTGTATTGTTCAGTATTGTATTGTTCAGTATTGTAGTATTGTATTGTTCAGTATTGTAGTATTGTATTGTTCAGTATTGAAGTATTGTATTGTTCAGTATTGCAGTATTGTATTGTTCAGTATTGTATTGTTCAGTATTGTAGTATTGTATTGTTCAGTATTGTATTATTCAGTACTGCAGTATTGTATTGTGCAGTATTGTATTATTCAGTACTGCAGTATTTTACTATTCAGTATTGTATTATTCAGTACTGCATTGTATTGTATAACTCACTGTATTTCTACACAGTATTAACTGTTTTCTCTTCTTTTCAGTTGATACTCTTTGATCTTTGGAAACCACATAGTCACTTGATGTCTTTAGTTTATAATCTCCCATTTCCCTTTTAGCTTTCTCTATTGCTAAAATCTCCTCAGGATCTTCATAATTCTCACCAGGTTTAATACAATACAACTCCTCCCATTCTTTCTTCCTCCTCTCCTTCTTCAATCTCCTTGTCTCACTCTTTGTCAGTCCTCTTGTCTCGTCGTCTTCATTCTCACTTTCTTTTATTTCTTCTTCCAAATCTTTCCATACTCGTGTTTTCCTTCTTCCTTCATGAGTATTTTCGCTTGTAGCTGTCCAAGGAGTTGTACTATCTTCAGAAGACTGAACTGCTTCTAGTAGCTCCAGAAATTTAGGTGATGGAGAAGGAGCTCGTATTGAACTTACAGACTGGGTCTTGTTAATAGCCCATACAACAATTCTCTCACATTCAACACAATCTTTATATCTATGAAATTGACACAAAATGTTATAATGTAATACTCACAAGATATTGATACCTCTTCTGCAATTTATCTAAAGCTATGCTGTGCTTTTCAGATTCCCATGCCATTTCCTTTCTAACAAGTTCTATCTGTTATATATATATATCATAATAATTATAATGATATAACTTCATATAATCACCTTTTCCATTAGCTGTTGATGAAGTTGTTTAGACATTGAAGGATCCATTATGAATTCACTTTGACTTAAACGAAGATGAGCTGGAAGACTGGAAGATTTATGTTGTAGCTGAGTGAAGTTTCTTCTTAGTTTTGATATTTGTCTTCGTACCTATATTTAAACAGATATATACATCAATTAAAACAGGTTAGAATATATACCTGTTGTTTTTTAGCTTCTGCAGCTTTCATCTTACGATCGTGTTCAGCTTTTTGTTTAGCATCTTCTAAACTATAGTGTGTTGTGTCTTCAATATCCCTAACACTATCACTATGTGATTCTGATGTTATATTAATCTGTAATGAGAACAGTATGTGAATATATGAAGAAGGAAGATGAAGAATACCATTACCTGTTTACTAATTTTTGCCGATCTATTGGTTTTAGTAGTAGCAGGAAGATTAGCTTTATATACAAATACATTACCATCAGTTCCACCAGTTATAAGATATTTATTATCATGTGATAAAGAGAGAGATGTTATGTACCCATATTGACTATCATGCATACTCAGTGACCAGTAGCGATCCAGAGAAGATAGGGAATATGGTGAATATAAATGGTGAATTCTAACACAACCATTTTCAGCTCCAGTTAATAGATAATCACCTGACTGACTGTAATAATAAACATTAAAATCTGTTCACATTCATGATGACCTCAAAATTAAAATGTGATGACTTTATATGTAATATAGTGTATTGTTTAATGTCATAAGGTTAATACATGATTACTCAATAACGGATTGAAATTTGACTTTCACAAAAAAGAATAGGAAGAATAAATATAAATTAGTGAAGGTAAAAAGATTGTTAGTCATTCCAAAACAAAGTTATGAGCATTTTTCTGAGGTCAAGGTAATCATGAAAGACCTTTAGAATGAATTTACACCATACTAACCTGAACTTCATACAGTGTAGTGGAATATCTATTCCATTGAACGCTGGCACAGGAATAGACAGAGATGATTCATAATTGTCATTACTATTAGTAGATCCTTCAAGAGAACAGTTATACATATATCCAGCGTCATATCCTCCCATTGATACCCAAAATTTGTTAGGATCTCCATTTTCATAAAACACGTCGTGAATAGGACTTGGACCAGCTGGTTTCTCTTTCTTGTCTACCTCATCTTCCTCTTCCTTCTCCTCCTCTTCATCTTCCTCCTCTATCATCTCATCTTCTTCTTCATCTGAGTGGTAATCATCTCCAAGCTCCTGTCTTCTCTTCTCCTTCTCAGCTTCTCTTTCAGCCTCTTTCTCTTTTCTCTTACGTTCTTTCTCAGCAAGTTTAATAGCCTCAACCTCTTCTCTCTAAAAGTACAATTGAATACATACTACAATACATATAGTATAACATACCCTCAGTCTGTCTTTAATAGACACAAACTTCCTACTGGCTATAGTAAGAGATCCCAGATGATAGCTATGAGCTGTATCATAAGTCTCTATAGGAGCAGATATCTCTAACATTGATCCATCATGACAGCAAACTAATAACTTGAGAGGTCCCTGAACAGAATAGGGACTAATTAAGTATGACAGTGTGTTGATAGATAGTGTTACCTGGTTGGGTTGTGACCAGGTCATACAGGTTACAGGTGATGGTACTTTAACAAATCCTATAGGAGAATAATCTTTCTTTGTATCCAAAAAGAATACAGTAGAATCATCTGACTATATAGAATAATAAGTTAGTTATTATATACAGTAATAATACTGAACTAACCCCAGTTGCTAATGTACTTCCTTCATTATCAACAGCTATAGTTGTAATGGCTTGAGTATGTGGTTTACAAACTTGAGTTATTGTAATTCTACCACTCGGAGTACCCCCTTTAACTAATTTACTGTCTTTGTCGATTTTGAGAACTCTAATTATAAATAATCGTATTATGTGTACATTCAATTACATATATAAATACCTTAGTACTCCATCGGAAAACCCAGTCAATAGCGTTTGAGCAATGGGGTCTATTGACAATGGAGCCCATATTAATGAAGATCCTCCTGAATTATATTTTATATGACAGGGTGTGTGTAATGATTCTAAATCATATACTCTGACACTACCTGCAATAATAATAATATTATGTATTGTGTATTACCATTATGTATGGCTGACCATCTTCAGCAATACTAGCAGCCATATTAGAATTCGGAGAACAACTGACACTTTTAACTTCACCTGAGTGATAACTGACTAGTTTCTCTGGAGCCTTTCGCTAAAAGAAATGATTAAATAAATAGAGTGATAGATAAATAGATAGGTAAGCTCACTGTATGTGACACTACTATATCTAGTTTCCAAATAGCTCCTTTAGCATCCTGTCCATACCATATAGTAGGTGTTTCTGGATCTGTTGAACGACTAAGTGACTTGATACTCACATCAGAACCAACCTAATGATATCATGTCATAAAGAGGTGCTACTAATTATAATTAACATACTTTAATTTCAGTAAGAGGCTCCATTTCAAATACTGCATTATCTTCAGTAATATCAGCATTATCTATTATCTCAAAATCCCATATCTAAAAATATAATAATAAAATTAATATATTAATTAAAATAAAATAACTTACCCTCACAAACCCATCAACACCAGCTGATATCAGCTCTCCTTCATCTAAATACAAAGCATCTATTGCACCCTATCAAATATAGTCTATTATTATAATTATATTTGTATTTGGAGAGCTTACATTGTGACAGAATTTTTTTCCTTTCTTGGCTAATTCAACTTTAATGAAACCTCCATCCCATAACAGCATGTTCCCCCATTCAGTACCAGATAATACTTTACCATCAGGTAACTCAACATATGCTAATGATATGATATATATATGTATATATATATATATATATATGGATGTATGTTTATGTGTGTGTCTACCTGCAATGTCAGAGAGCTCTGTTCTTCCAAACTTCCCCAGATAACCTTGGAGTTTAAGTCCAGTAAATGTGGTTGCCATTTTCCAAAATCTTATATGTCCTGTTCCAGAGGTTGTAAGATGGCCTGGTAGGTCAGGGGAGAAAGACACTCGATAAATCTCCTGGGAGAAAGCTTTGCTTCGAAGGACAACACTCTCCTTCTCCCAGTCCCAAACTGTCAACATGTAATCAGGAAACCCTCCAACACTAGCTAATAAGGTTCCTTCTTTAGGACTGAAATCCATATGTGAGTACTGCTGTTCTGTTCCTCCCTTTAATATACGATATAAATAAAGACTTGGATAGAAATATATGGCAATAACAGGATTATTTCCCTTTTCACCAACAGCAAAGTATCCATGACCAGGATGAACCTTTAGGTTAATAGGAATGTATAATTAGTATGTACCAGTTACAACAGATAGTACATAATGACAATACGATGATACAAACTAACAGTTATTGCTCCAACTCCTCCTCCTCCGAGAGTCCTCATGTATTTGTGTTCATTTGTATTGATATCTAATAGTACTATGATATTACCAGCAGCATACAGTAATGTGTTAGTATCTAGTGCTACAATATTACTTCTCTTCTGACATTCATAACCAAATGAATGTCTAAGGATGATGAGGTTAAAGCAATTAACACAGGCTGATAGATAGACAGATGGTCAATGAGATAAATACACAGATAGATAGAATTATTGTAGGTAAATAGATAGATAGATATAATATGGAAGATACGTTAGCTGTAGTGTGTCTTGATGCATATTTGTAACTGTGGGTTTGGAATAGAGAGATTCATAATCATATTGAGCTGGTAAGGACAGTTCAACTGAAGTCTCTTCAGTAGGTTTTGAATCTTCTTCCTTCTCAGGACGCTCAACCTGTGTTGTAGGAACAGCTTCTTCTACAGTATTTTTCCTCTCATCCAGGTCTTCCTCTTTATTTGGGAGAGGTTCTTCTACTTCTAGACTCTTGGACTCTTTGTCAATATCCCCAGGTTGCTGTTGTTGGTGCTCAACACCAGTTGTAGGAGCAGCTTCTTGTGTTTCAACTGAAGTATCTTTGGGGCCTTCCACTTTCTTCTCGAAAACTTCTTCTTCTTTGGACTTATAGTCCTGTTCATCCAGTTGCTCTTTAGTAAGGTCATCCTTCTTCTCTTCCTCGTTTTCCTTCAAGAGTTCTCCTTTATCAGTCATTCTCTCTGCAAAAAAATGTTTATGTATCCTAGCAACAGTAGACCACACCTTTAAAAGGCGGAGACTAGAAACACACCCATTCGGTACCGGGTACGTACGTACGGGTACCGGGCCGCGTTGTGATTTTTATGGGCGTGGTCTCACCGGCCCTTTTCAGGTCCCACGTGGTACGTAAGCTGGAGAGATGGAAGTGGAGGTAAAGCACAAGGAACATAGAAAAAGACAAGCAGGTCCAAAATCTGCTAAAAAGAAGCAGAAAAAGAAAGAAGGGAAAGATGAGGAACAAAAAAATCCAAAGGCTTTTACATATCACAGTGCTGTTAAAGCAGGCAAGTCAATTCGTCGAACTTTGGATTTGAAGGAGAAGAGACATCACATACCAGTAATGGACAGAACACCTCTAGAACCTCCACCTGTTCTAGTAGCTGTTGCGGGACCTCCTAAAGTTGGTAAATCTACTCTTATTGCTGGTCTAGTGAAACACTTCACACACCAGACACTCTCAGATGATAAATGTGGACCAATCACTGTGGTGTCAGGTAATGTCAGAATTACATCATCATTACATAAACTGTATTTTCTTGTCTAATAGGGAAGAAACGTCGACTGACTTTCATTGAATGCAATAATGATGTTAATTGCATGATTGATATTGCAAAAATAGCTGATTTGGTGAGTGTTAATCTTGTCTTATTGTGTCACCCTTTCATACTTGCCTTATTAGGTATTGTTGTTAGTTGATGCTAGTTTTGGTTTTGAGATGGAAACATTTGAGTTCCTAAACATTCTTCAAGTCCATGGTTTTCCGAGGGTAATGGGAGTCCTTACTCATCTTGATATGATGAAAAATAACAAAAACATGAAAAAAACGAAAAAGAAATTGAAGCAGAGATTTTGGACAGAAATCTATCAAGTCAGATAATATGATATTAATACATTGTATTTACTCTATTGTTTATAGGGTGCTAAGCTGTTCTATTTATCTACTATAAATCATGGCCAGTATTCAAAACATGAATTACATAATCTTGGTCGATTTATTTCTGTAATGAAGTTCAGGCCTCTCGAATGGAGATCTGCACATCCTTATATACTAGCTGACAGGTGAGTGAGTTGCATCATATACTAATATAGTGAGTGATATATACATCAATCATTAGAATGGAACATATAACTCCACCTGAAGATGTCCGACTGAATCCACATTGTGATAGAATCATCTCCTTATATGGGTATATGCATGGTGTGGGTCTGAAGCCTAATTCCAAAGTTCACATTCCAGGTAATGTGATAAAGATCGGTATTTTGCATAAAAAACCTTTTTTGATGGATATTAGAATGAGCTACAATGTTCTTTAAACTTGATTAATTAGTAATATTAATTTTATCGTGTTCTGTAGGCTGTGGGGATTTTCCTATTAATGACCTTTCTGTTCTTCCTGATCCCTGCCCTCTGCCTGATAAGGAAAAGAAACGATCTTTATCACAGAGGGAGAGATTAATATATGCTCCTATGGCAGGCATTGGAGGCATAGTATATGATAAGGTTATTGAAATATTTGTCATGTGATAGTCACATGACAATTATGTTATACAGGATGCTGTTTATATTGAGCTTGGAGGTAGTCACTCAATGATGAATAAAACACAATCTAATGAATTTGTGGCTAATATGATGTCTTCTGAAACTACATTAGATGATCGAATGAAGTATTCAAAATTGAGTTTAATAAGAGGAGCTGACCCTTTACCATGTGAATCAACCAGAAGAAAAGTTGTATTTTCATCATCAGAAAGAAATGATGATAATGGAAGTGATGGCGATGGAGAAGAAAGCAGTGAGTATGAAGAGGAGGAACAGAAGAAGAAGCTTGTTATAAAATCTGGCAGACATATTGATATCTCTGAAGAGGAAGAAGAAGATATGAAACTATTAGCAGGTACTCGTCAAAAAGCAAGAAAGACTAAAAAACAGGTACCTATATCCAGTGAGTGTGGTGATCCTGAAGATGCTGATGGTGAAAACAGTGATGAGAAGAGTGATATTGTGGGATTCTTTGATTTAGAAGCAGAGGAGGATAATGAGATGATATATGAAGATGAGGAGGATGAGATGAGTGATAGTGAGAATGGTGAGGATAGTGAGTTAGTTATTACTGAAGCTAGAGATACATGTAGCTCAAGAAAAAGAGAAAGTGTTTCAGACTCTGATAATAGTGAAGATACTGATGGAGAGGAAACAGGAAGCGATGAGGAGGACATAGGAAGTGATGGGGAAAAAACAGGAAGTAATGAGGAGGAAATGGGAACTGATGGGGACATACTTCCTAGTCACTTACGCTGGAAATTGGATTTAGCCCACAAAGCAAACAGGACATTTAAACAGCGTTACTCCAGATCAACATCACTAAAGATGCTAGTATATGGAGACACGAAGAGAATGAAGAACGAAGAATCTAAAGAATATGTTGGTGGTTTGTTTCATGTGAGAGGATCAATTTCTACAGGGAATTATTATAACCAGTTGGATACTTCATTGTGTACTAGAGATATTGAACGGGATTGGTGTGATGATAGTGTGATATGTGCTGTTAAGAGCCGATTTGTAACTGGTTCTTGGGGGGATGAAGATGCTAGTAGACTCTTAGAAGAAGATGAAGAGATGTATGGAGATTTTGAAGATTTTGAGACTGGAGAAATACACAAAGTAACTCAGGAAGAAGATGAACAAACAGAAGATATTAGAAAGAAGAAAAAGATAGAATTGAAGAAAGCTTTTAATAAAGAATATGATGATGAAAATGATGAGGTACATACATACATACACACATATATACGTACATGTACATATTACATACATACATACATGTACATATTACAGACATACATACATGTACATATTACATACATACATACACACATACATACACACATACATACATAAATACATACATACATACATATATACATAAATACATACATAGAGTACATTTTATGATGAACTAAAGCAACAGTTATCTGAACAAGCTGAACTCAATAGAAAGGAATTTGAATCTCTTGATGATAATCAGAGACTTGCATATGAGGGAGCAAGATCTGGTACATATGTGAGACTTGAATTGAAAGTGAGTTAGATAGCTTCTTTGCAGGGATATTTTTATAAATTATTATTTTTAGGGAATACCTTTTGAATTTCTTCGTTTCTTTGATCCTTCATATCCCATTATTGTTGGTGGATTATTATCAGGAGAAGATAAGTTAGGATATAATAAAGTTAGATTAAAACATCACAGGTGGCATAAAAGGATCTTGAAAAGTTTTGATCCACTGATAGTATCTGTTGGGTGGCGAAGGTTCCAAACGATAGTTGTCTATTCAACAGAAGATCATAATGGCAGACAAAGGATGATTAAATACACTCCTCAACATATGCACTGTACGGCTAGATACTATGGTGAGTGAAATATTACAATGAAGAGCTGTTCATTATCTTGTATATTACAGGTCCTGTTACACCTCCTAGTACAGGAATATTAGGTGTTCAATCAGTAAAAGAACTGGTGAGTCTATTAATGCTACAAGTTGTATTCACTAGTTAACCCTTGCCTGCATAGACAGAGGGGAGTGTTACTGTAATCATAGTGTCTGTCTGTCTGTCTGTCTGTCTGTCTGTCTGTCTCTTTGGCAAAATTCCAGCGAACCTATGAAAATTAGCACTGAAAATAATACCAGTATACTTTAAATCATACAAGGATCAAAAGTAACAACAGGCTTTTGCTAAAACCTTTCTGTTTTTAAAGTTATGATAATTTTTGAAACTCACGGTTGCCATTTCACAACTTTCAGAAGACATCTGGTAGCAAAAGAGTTCACTGAAACACAGCTCATCTTGTTTGAAGCCTATCGCTGTCAAATCACAGCTTGAAATGAAGTACTATTGAAGTAGTGGCTGTTACAACTTTGAGCTGGCTTGAAGCTTTCTACTCAATTTAAACACTGCGCTTGTTATATATACTAATTATGTACTCTTGGTAGGACTTGGAGTGTACGTTGTAATGCACACACATATAATATAATCTCAGTATACACGTGTAATAATTATTATTACGATCAAATGTTGTCTGCAGTTATTTTCTTGTCAGTGACTGAATCGTTTTTTTTCCCCAAATCACACTTGTGGAGAGGGTTCTGCACTGCAAGTACATTCATTGTGTGTGTGTGTATTATTCTCTCTAGAAGAGATGTATTAACTGTTTATTATTAGTCATTATCTCTGTTACAAAGTGATCATTGTAATAGTTATATTCACTGTTACTAGTTACACAATCATTGTATACAATATTACTGTTCATTACCTCTACATACATATGTCTGTCAATCCAGTTCTCTATAGTTCTTAAAGATCTACATTTCATACAGTAATTATGTTACGAGTTATTAAAATATCTTTTCTTTAGTCTGATTTTCGTATTGCTGCTACTGGTGTTGTCATGGAGATGGAAAAATCAACAAATATTGTGAAAAAGCTCAAATTAATTGGAACACCTTATAAGATATTCAAGCACACTGCTTTTATACGTGGAATGTTCAGTACAACTCTCGAATGTGCAAAATTTGAGGGAGCTTTTATCCGTACTGTAAGTGGTATTCGAGGTCAGATTAAGAAAACCTTGAGTTCTCCTGAAGGCGCCTTTCGAGCCACGTTTGAAGACCGGATACTTGCTAGTGATATAGTATTTGTACCTACATGGTACCCTGTGGAGATACCAAGGTACTATAATCCAGTAGCGTCTCTTTTATATCATGACAAGTTGGAATGGGAAGGAATGCGAACTGTTGGACAACTCAGAAAGGATTTAGGTATGAAACCTCCCTTGAAGACTGACTCTCTCTACAAACCTGTGGAAAGACCTGTCAAGAAGTTTAATCCACTGAAAATACCACGAGCACTGGAGAAAGATCTTCCTTTTAAATCAAGACCTAAATATCTTGCTAAAAGGAAAAAGAAAGGTTTATTACAAAAACAAGCTGTTGTTTTGGAACCCCAAGAAAAGAAAGTCCGAAGCATGATGCAACAACTTCTAACCTTACATAAAGAGAAAGTCAGAAAACAGAAGATGAAACACCGTGTAGAGCAAAGCAAATACCAGGAGAGGAAGAGAAGAGAGGAAGACAAACAACAGCAACACACAAGATTATTACGAAAGCGATTTTATCAAGAGATGGGTGTGGCAGAGAAAAGGAAAGAGAAACGCATAAAAACTGAATAAAACTGGACCACTATTTTATGAAATGTAATGAAGTAAATATTACTATAGGTAAGAAATGTTTTAAACATTCTATCGATTATTATTATAACATTAAGTGAACATAGCATAGAATATATATAAAATGACTTTATTTATTAATAGTTATGTTAATGATGTCTTCCTACTTTATGTTCATGACAACAATCATCATTATCTTCATCACCAGAGGTGTCCGATTCATCAAACTTGTGTGGTTTACTATATATACAACAACCTATAGTGATAATAATCAACACAATAATCTATTATATTATATAATTGTGTTATAATTATTATAACACATACAATAATATAACTTTACATTTTGATTTCTTTTTCCCAAGAAGTTCATTATCAACAACTTCTTCCTTCCATTTCACTTTCTTATCAGTTTTGGGTTTGTGGAGATGAATAACTAGTCTATTCTATCATAAATAGACTCATATTATCACATATAATTAATAATTGACTAACTTGTGTTGGTGCTTCTACAGTGGTAGTTTCAGTTGTACTATTTGAGGCAGTAGCCTCTGCCATGACTTGACAAGTTATGTGAGGGTTAATTAATTAGCTAAAGGGGTGGAGTTTGTATAATTTCAAAAGTGGTTTGATGGAATCCTTTGGAGGAGAGAATAGACTATTAACTGTGTTGAAAGATCAGTTACTGACTGAAGATAGGATAACAAAATATACTGATAATAGACTGAGAGATGTAAGCATTACAATATTATATAAGTATTATAAATCATAATGAAAGAAGCTAGTGTGTACATATATATATATATATATATATATATATACTTATATATAATATACAGTGTTTCCCCTAAAATAAATATTAAGGATGGGGTAATGCATCAGTGGTACATGATGTTTGGTCAACAATGCTCAATCAGTGTTGTAAAACATCATAAACTTTAAAATTTAATGGTGGATGATCGAGTACCATGGTACTTGCAGCCTTTGGGGGAAACACACACACACACATATATATATATATATGATTATAATGCATAATTATCATTTATGTATTTCTAGGTTATTTGTCGTTTACAACATGTTCGTTTAAGTTATTTGAAACAAAAAGCTCTTTTACAGCTGCTTCAAGATCTAAGTAAACAAAATAGTTTATTACGACAGAGGCTGTCTCTTAGTGATGAATGTATACGTCACAAAGGTTTATTAGGATTAGAAGAAAGACATTTGAAAGCACAAAGATCATCAGAAAAGGAATGGGCTGCTATGAAAAGGGAGTTATTAGAGGGAATTGGTAGACAAGCAAGTAAAGAGTGCGAAAAATCAATTCAATGGATACATAATAATAATAATGGTAATAATAATATTCATTCATCCATTATATCAATGTATTCAATCCTCATCATGATTTGATAGTGTCTAGAGGTATACGAGAGTCTCAGCTGACAAAGTTTCCTGATGTACTGCAAGAAAGAGTGTCAATGATGAAAATCAAAGAAGATGAAATGAGAAAGTTGAAAGAAGAACTTGTAAGACAAAGAGAAGAAAAACACAAAGCAAGATTACATAACTAATACTTGTATTAGTATTATCAGCTGTCTTCATATTTACAGTTAATTTGTGACAATTGTCAGGAACTTCTGCATATTCTCTCAGAACATCAATTAAAATACATTGCACAAGAGAGCCAAACAAAACTAAACTATCTGTCTACTAAAACGAAAGCCTTGGTCTTAAAATTAACGTAAGTACACGTGTCAGAGAAAACATCTCTTGTTCATTCGACTTGTTCCAATGTCATAACACATTATTAAATTTCAGAGTTATTAAACTACAGTTAATGGTTGTAACTTATAAACCAGATAAAAATGCTGCCCTCAAGGAAATTAGGCGAGTGTATTAATATGTGTATGCATATAATAATTTATTAATATTCCTATTTTATAGATCTCATTTGGATGCTTGTCATCAACAATTGGAATTGCAGTTGTTAGAAACAAAACGAACATTAGAACATTACAATACTTTGGGACCAGATTTTATATCATTAGCAAAAGATTATCATCATATCAAAGGAGAGATTGAGAATAAACAGTGGGCATTGCAAGAGCTAGGAAAAACAAACCAATATTTTTAAAATTCTGTTCATTTTTTATATAATCTCAAAGCCACTTCTAATAGTTCTTCTTTGCTCATAGAATAAAAACTCTCTTTCCATTTCTCCTTCGAAAGTTTAAGAATTTTACCCATATCAGGGCCTGCTTTAACACCAGCAATTTTCAAATCTTTACCAGTCAATGGTAGCTGAGGAACATTCCAATTTTTGATTTCATCTGCCTCATGGATCCTTCCACAATATTTTAAAACCTCGGTGACATGTTCAATGAGACTTCCATCTACAAGGAGATCTTGAAAGTACTTCAATGGAGTACCTTTATAACATGTATCTCTGTATGTAGTAACAAACATTCCTAATAATCTTTCTGCATTGGATAACTTCCATTTTCGAGCAAGTTCTTCTGCTTCTTTTGTTGAATGAACCAGTGTAACTAGCAGACAAACAGGTTCAAGAGAATATTGATTATACATTCTATTCCAGACTATAGAGAGTTCATGAAGATTGCCATCATCAGGAAGAGCTGTATAATAAGTATATTAATACTAATACATATTATTAGTATACTTACATATATATTCAGCAACTCCTAACTCATACATTAGTTTAAACAGCTCTGGAGCATAGTTACCAATCAATATTTTTTTTATTTCTGCCCAAATTCTTTCTACAGATATATCGGCAAGTCCTATTGCTGTCTCTCTTATATCTGCAAGTGTGTCTTCATCATGAGTATCTGGTGATTTTGATATTCGTCCAAAAAACCTGATAAATAGATAGATAGATATTAATAAATAGATGCAAATATAACTGTACCTGAAGTATCTCAGAATACGAAGATAATCTTCTTTGATTCTTTTTTGCGCATTTCCAACAAATCTGATTTTCCTCTCAGCAAGATGATGCTGTCCATCATAGTAATCATGCAGTGTACCATCCAATTCAAGACTCATAGCATTGATAGTGAGATCACGCCTCTCTGCATCCAAACGCCAATCCTGTGTGTACTCAACTACAGCATGTCTTCCATCAGTCAGTCTATCAATACGTAATGTTGTTATCTCATAATCAATTCCATTCATATGTGCTGTAATAGTGCCATGTTGTAGTCCTGTTGGTATATGTCGTATACCCTCTCTCTCTAGCAGACGTAGTGTTTCATCTGGATTACATTCTGTTGCAAGATCAATATCTTTTGCATCTTGACCAAGTAATAGATCACGTACAACTCCACCCACAAGACGTAATGTGTATCCCTCTGAAGTGAATAGCTGATTTAATCGAAGGAGATCTATGACATGGAATTTATTCTTTTATTTTTATTGAAGTTGCACACACACGGACATTCAACATAGTGGATTATGAGCTGTACACAATGACACATAAAACAAAACAGGATATACTGGTTAAGTACATGTAATAACTGACATGAAAATTATTGATGCAGCATAATTAGCCACGCCCACACAATTTAATTATATAACTTTGACTTACCTGCAGTCAACAGTCTTTTAAAAGCAGGTGTGTCTAGCTTCCCAGACGCCATTGTAGGCAACCAATAGTGTCTATATAAATGATATTGTCTAGTTAAGAGTCTAGTAACTCTGAACATGTGGAGCTGAAGAGCTAGCCTATATATATATATCTAATTATCAGAAACAAAAGGTAATATTGAAATCTATTGTTTGGTGGGAATGGATAAAAATGAGAAATTAGCTCTTGCTAGGAAGAAAGTGAGTTGTATGTCCTTCATTATATAAACTAATAATGAATGAAGGGATTTCATTTTTTAATTACAGTTACGCAAGTTTCAAGCAAAGTCATCAACACCTAATAGTGTTCATACTTTCTCTACTGAGGTATATATATATATATATATATATATGTTATATATGTATGTATGTGTATGTATGCATGTATGTATATGTATATGTACACACACACGTGTATATGATATATGTACATAAGTCAATTCCTGTAGACCAATGGCTATTCCGGTCCTAATCCTAAATCAGTAAGATTTGATGATGAAGGAGGTACTAATCATGTACAGGTAAATGAAGATATGATATATTATATTATTGATGAATGGATTATATAACAGGTACATTCTCAGAGTATTGATATTCTAGTAGCAGAAAAGACTTATCTTATTGATAAATTATCAACTACTGAGACTGAACTAAATATGAAAAAAAGTATGTTATAATTATTAGAGAGGAGTGTCCCCCTCAGTGATTAATACAATATAATTAATTATTAATAGAGGAGTGTTCCTCTCTTCAAGATGATCTTCGTATTTTGAGACAACAAGTTGATGAAACACAAAAAGAAAAGAACAGATTAGTAACTGAAATTAACGAGAAGAATAAGGTTATTAATACAGCCCCTGTAATATTTGTTAAAATTAATTATAATTATAGTCGTTAACTCAGAACTCAACTACTGATCGAGAAATGAAGTCAAGTCTCCAAAGAACTCAAACTAGTTTGGAAGAACTACGTCAAGAAAATAGTGAATTGCTTAGTAGAGTGACTAGTCAGACAAAAGAACTGCATCAGTTAACACAATTAAAAGAAGAATTACAAAGTAAATTAGCTATGCAAGAGATACTCACTCAACAGCTACAATCATCATCACAACCATCTACTCCTTTGGGAGGAGGTGGAGAGAAGATAGAGCAATTGGAAGAAAAGGTGACTAGATTATCAGCTAATCTCCAGTCACTCAAGAGAGAAAAAGATCAATCATTAAGTGACGTAACTGCCTTAAGAGAAGCACTGTTGAATACACAACAAGAGAATGCAAGAAAGGTATGTGTTGATATAGGAATAATTACAATATATTCATTATATATAATAGGTAGGAGATTTACAAACTCAATTAAAACAATCTGCTATAGAAATGAGTTCATTGAAACAACAGTTAACAAAGACAATGAATACAGGTTAATGTATATACATGTATATATTATATATAAATTATAATAATGTAATTATATATTAGACAACAATGAAGAGAAATGTAGAATACTTCAACAGTCTCTTCAGCTAGTACAAAATGAAAAAGAAAGCCTTAAGACTCAATTAGAACATTTGGTCAGTACTCAGTAGTTATATACCTGGTACATGTACATATATATATGATATTTGTATTTCTAGACTGCTGATAATGGTCATCTTAGTCAGCTTCATGCAAATGCTGAGGATACTATTATTAGTCTTGAGGGAGAGGTGTCCAGGTTAAGAGGTGAAGTAGTAGATCAACAAAGCTTAATGACTACCATATCGCATGATAAAGAAACTATCAGTCGAACAGCTACACAAAATAAAGATTTAAAAGAGCAATTGAGTGAACTACAAGAAGCTTATGTTCAGAAAAGTAATCAGAACATGGACCTAGCAAGTTCCTTGGATTCTGAAAAACACAAGAATCACTGGATGCAGCATAGACAAGGAGAGATGGAGATTGAGATAAGAGATTTGAAGACACAAGTTGAAGAGTTATTGAGAGAGTTGGAATCTAAAATGAAGAATGAAGAACAACTTGAGAAAAAAGAGCATTTGCAGACTTCAGAAAACATTTCTGAAGAGTCTCATACTCATGATGACGGGTCACAATCTCATACTTATGATGAGTCACATTCCCATACTTATAATGATGAGTCGCATATTCAAGTAATCATATTTATCTATCTATCTATCTATCTATCTATCTATTTATCCTTTAGGAATTGAGTATTGAGTGTGCTAGTTTACGAGAAGAGCGCGACAAACTCTTAGAAGAGTTGAAACGCCTTTCTGCACCATCTCCTTCATCTGCAATGGAATTACAAGATGATATTAGTATTGAAAATTCCTCTATTCTTCAACATAGTTTCTCTGCACTACAGGTATGATAGAACAGAAATAACATATCTTGATGTTTTACTGTATCTATTTAGGATCGTTTTACCGCACTAATGAGTGAAAAAGCTGATCTATTAGACAAGCTACAAGAATGTGAACATGTTATTATACAATTGTCAGGTGAGAATGAAACAATTGGAGAATATGTTAGTCTATATCAGACACAAAGAGAAGCTCTAAAAATGAAATTCATGGAAAAGGACAGACATATTGAGCAACTTGTACAAGAGAAGGTGAACATGCAGGTTAGCTAGTTACCTTAAAAACTATATGTAGTACTGTTAATGTTACTTTATATAGCTGAAATTAAGAGAGGTCCAGTCTATGGTAGCACAGCTCGGAGAACCTCTCCCTTCTGCTATACTTCCATCTCATATTAGACCATCATCTAATATCAAAGATAAGAGAGCTGTTAGTGATATTGTCACTCTAATTGAAGATGAACTGTCCAGTGCAGGTAGTACTGTTGCACATTGTCCATGCTGTTCTGGTCAGTTAATCATTGTATGAGAAACACTTTTAACAAGGCACAAGTAATGTAAAACTGGCATTTTCAATGATATATCAAAACATGTATATATAATTTTAATCTTTAGAAACTGATTTAAATCTGTCCAGTATTGATTTCTTTCTCTCTATTTTAAATTTTCTGGTTTTCTTTTTAATTTTCATATGATCTTCACTGACTTGTTGACGTCTATATTCCTAGATAACCAGAGATTTTCATTATCGTACAATATATTCACATATCACATACTCTTGATGTAATCTCTTTCTTTCGTTGCTTTTTAGTTGATAGTTTGGAAGCTGAACTTCGACCTCTTTGTTTTAGTTTAATTTTCCTAACAGTAGTATTAGCCTACACGATATAAATACATACATATATTTAGATCGGGTTGGACTGTGTAATATACCTGTGTCTCCAATTTCTCCTTTTCCAGAGTGTCTTTACTAGCATCATCTACTCTGCCTATATCAGATATTAATATTAGTCTCATAATCTATACTTTCATTTACCAATTATATGAGGATCAAGTGTTATCAGATCAGCTGGTATCTTCTCTAGTAATGATTTCACTTCCCATTCTTGTCTTTGTTTACGAGTTTGAAATGGATTAGCTTCCAATGCATCTATATTTGGTTCACCAGCACCTAATATTAAAATATTAGTATGAGTTAGTTGACACATCCAGAGACTATGTTTAATATTAGCAGTTTGTAGATTGGATGATAGTACCATACTTTATTCAATGTTTCTGTTCTCTTTCGTACCTGGTACAATGATGCTGGTGAATCCTATACTATGTCCAATACCAAGACAATCTTCAAATGGACAATACCTAATACTTTGTAGTTGACCTTTCAATTCTTGTTTGAGATAAGGAGGATGGTAATCTGGATTACTAAATACATCTTCCCATATCTAAAAACAAATTGTAAATGCACTATACAAATTTCATTAATTTGGCCTAACCTCACAATGTTTCCCGTAACCAATAGCAACTAATCCTCGCTGACTTATATCCAAATCAGCTGCTGGACGATGAGTATGATAAGCATGTAGTGGTTGGTACTTCCTGATGTCCCATACTTTCATTTGAGAATCCATTCCAGTAGTTATCATATACCTAAAAAGGAGACAACAGATAATATTAAAATGAATTCCATAATTCATTCTAACCTTCCACTTTTATCCATCTTAATTCCTGTCACTTGAGCTCTATGACATAACATTTTAACAACTGGCTTTCCCATGTTTGGTGTCCATAATGATACTACTCCATTAGTTTGTCCTACATGTATCACAGCATTGTATGGATTATATGCTATGGTACGAAGAGGGCCTATTCTGGTTCTTATCTGCGTCACGATCTGACCAATGGACACATCAAGATATCCCAAAACACCAAACTCATTCTAAATAGATCAAGTGTACTAGAAAGCAAGAATGTAATTATATACATACCGCTGAGACAAGTAGAAAATGGAATGGTAGAAATGTGAGTTTATTAACTGATTCTAATTTATCAATGCGGTGAATCTCTGTTCCAGAACTATCATAAATATATACACATCTTTTCTGAGCAGCAGCAAAAAACTTCTCGCTATGTAGATAACTAGAAAAGTCAACATTTATAATCTATCTATTTATCCATTACTATATCTATCTCACGTACTGTATGTCTCTAGTAGTCTCCATGACTTGTATTTCACAATCAATAGTTTTTCGTTGCCAATCAACAGAAGCTATATGACCTTTTCTACCACCCAATAACAAATGACTATAATTAAACTATGAATAATTATTTGTAAAATGAATAAAAGATTAACCTACCGACCACTCTGTGAATAATTTATATTGTAAGGACCTAACTCGTTTAGTTTTAAGTCAAAATACTAAAAGAGATGATACTAGATGAGGTCTACAATTCTGTTATTGTATACACTTACCTGTCGACTTGCAGCTAAAGGAGCAGCTTCCATTATTTCTTCTTGTGTCAGTTTATATGTCTTTTCCATTCCTTCAGTTTCAATTTTACTGGAAGATAAATTAAATTCATATACATTATGATTTATATATTATAGTTTAATTTACAAACCCTGGTTTTTCTTGCAAATGAATGAGTTCTGCTCTTGCAGCATGTATAGCAGATCTAGTCCCTTCTTCATCAGCTTTTCTTAGAGATGTTTTCAATCCATAATGAGATACTTGCTGATAATCAATGAACAGTATAATGATAATAACATTTGTAGTATAATTTTACCTTCAGTACTGGTTTTTCTGTCATTCTAGTGTACTTTCTAACTCTTTTCTTAATCTTATCATTTTCTAAAGCCTTCTTTTCCCTTTGCTTTTCTAGATTTCTTCTTTTCTGTGCTGTGAAAGACAACATCTTCTTTTTTTTTTACACGTGGGTGGGCGTGGCAATTCTAATCAATGCGCACCAAAACAAAATGGAAAATAAAGGTGAAGTACATAATAATAGAAATGTATTACTGTGTGAATAAATTTGCTGTTTAGAAGCTGCAAGTGTGGCTCAAAGAATAGTTGCTATAGATACCCAATATAATCCAGTACGACCATTTCCTTCACAGCAATACAGTGAGTTACTTCACAATATATATATATATATGTATAATATTATATATATGTAGTATGCTAATAGTTCCTATATAAAAAATGTAGGACCTGAGTTTGTGTCCGAGGATGTGATATAGCCCGAGCCTGCAAGGGCTGTATCACATCCGAGGACACAAAACGAGGGTCCTATATGCAGTATATAGGACCTATTAGCATACTATATACAATATATTGTATGATAGTGACATCTCCTGCAAAGTGTGCACATGGAAGGTCTATATACAATATATAGAACTCACCACATCAAAGGGATGATGTCACCATCATACTATATATATATATAAATTATATATATGTCATGTGATTATAGGGCTGCTGTACTTAAGACGAAGAAATCAACTTCTTCAAGAGAATGCTCGTCGTCATGACAACCCATCAGTAAGAAGACAATATCTTCAATTGAGATCACAAATTTTATCTAGTCGATATGGTCCACTTGATAAAAAGTATAATATTAATAATTACTATAACCTGTTATTACATCATATAATATAGATCTATGTCTAACAGATCTGGTAGTGTAAAAGGATCTATAGTTCAGGTTAATATAATAGTGTCTTTGTAGTGTTTAATATTATATAATTATTTAGAGTTTAAGACAAAGCATGGAATCCCTTCCTAAAGCAACAGTAGGAGATAGTTCATTTCTTTCTACTCCTCCAAGACACTCAACACCATTATTAAGATCAGGTCTACTACCTACTAAAGCTGCCAAAGCCAGCAGGTAAATGGACTAACTGAAAGACATATATTATTCTTTTCTTAATAGAGCTATGGCTGGTGATAGTAGTCTCTCTGAACATTATGCATTTTGTGGTATGCAGCATATATTTGATCGTCACAGAGATAGTGTGACTGTCATAAGATTTGCACATGATGATAAAACGCGTTTAGCTTGTGCGAGTAGGGATGGTACATTAAGTGTGTTTTCATTAGAACCAGAACCATCATCACTTTCCTGCTCTCTTGAGAGACATGAAAGAGAAGTTAATGGTTAGATGTATCTTGTATCTATCTATCTATCTATTTATAAATACATTTTTCCATAATAGATTTTGATTGGTCAGTTGGTAATGATTTTATTGTATCAGCATCATCAGATGGGACTTATAAATTGTGGAATTCAGTATCTGGTGAATGTTTAAGAGTAATACTAGATACCAGTGGAGCAAAAGCTAATTGTTGTCTTTTTCATATACACAATGGAAACCTTCTTATTGTATCCTATGTATGTATGTAATGTATGTATGTATGTATATGTAAGTATGTATGTATGTATGTATGTATGTATGTATGTATGTATGTATGTATGTATCCATGTATCCATCAGGCATGGGGCGAAGTACTTTTGAAAGTACTTGAGTACATTATGAGTACTTGTAAAAATTAAAAAGTGAGTATGAGTACGAGTACCTCAATTCGGCATTTGTACTCATTAAAGTATGAGTACTTTGGTGTGGTACTTAAGTGCACTTGAGCTATTATAGTGAAAATAATTTTTTCAAAAAATCACTTAAAAGTAACAAGTTCATTGTTGTATCTAATAAACATCATTTTAGAAAATCTATAGTCTGTAAGTCTGCATCGTTCAGGTCAAAAGATCTTTCCTGCTACACTGAAAAGGTGCTCGACTGGCACAGAAGATGCTGGTGTGTTAAAGTAGTAAAAGTACTTCAAAGTGCTTCAAAAGTACTTGGAAGCACTTGAAAATATGATTGGTGCTTAAATACAGTACAAGTATCTGTGCTTCTCATGAAAAAAGATTTGAGTAATTACCAAGTACTTCATTAACTGTGCTTAAGTGTACTTAAGTACAAGTACCAAAGTACTTCACCCCATGTCTGGTATCCATGTATCCATGTATCAATGTATCTATGTATGTATGTATGTAATGTATGTATCTATGTATGTATATATGTATGTACGTACGTATGTATATATGTATGTACATGTGTATTCATATAACTTACATTCTTAACATTGGTGTAATCAGACTGGTAACAGTAAAGGTCAAATTAAAGTTCACAACGTATCAACTGGTAAACTCATTAAAGGTGGTAATAGTAAGACTGCTGGAGGTGTATTGTGTCTGACATTAGACCCTTCTGATGGAGGAGGTTTGTGGGCAGCAGATACCAAAGGCTCTATGTTTTTATTCATGATTGATAATGTCTCGGGTCACTTACAGAGATCAAAAAGGTTTAATAATATAACTATAACTCAACAAGTCTTACTAATTACCTCTATAGGATTGTAGTTGCTAATAATGTCCCTATTACTTCAATATCATGTCGATCATGGATCAGTCGTGAGGCTCGTGATCCTTCTCTTCTTCTCTCTTGTGCTGATAATACATTACGATTGTACAGGTGTGTGACATTTGACTTATCATTTATATATAAATGTATTTGTTTATTTGACTGACAAAACAATGTGACACTATAACCACATAAACATACATGTGCATACAATTGTAATATTATAGATAGTCATTGTTACTCAAAAAATAAACAAGTAATATTTTCTTTATGTATAATTAGAATAATGAGTAGTGGAGAAGTATATTTAAAGAGACAGTTTCCAGTACCTCATAAAAGAGAATCTATTCGTAGTGCTTTCTGTCCGTTAATGAGTTTTCTTCAGGTATGTAATTAAAACCATTATTAATTATATTAATTATTATCTATTAATTAGGGTGCATGTGTTGTATCCGGGGCTGAAGATGGGAGTGTATATTTATATGATGTAGAAAGTGGCTCCCATGTTAATACATTACAAGGGCATTCCTGTCCAGTACTAGATGTAGCATGGAGTTATGATGAGAGCCTATTAGCATCATGTGATGCACAGGTCAGTCTGTTATCTAGTCATCCATCTATCTATCCATCTATCTTTCTATCTAGGGTACTATCATAATATGGAAAAGATCAGACAATTTTATTCATAAATAAACTAACAATATATTGTAAATCATGAATGATTTTGCTATTATACTAAAACAATCATAAAATCTTTAAAAAAAGAACTACAAGTAATATTTATATACAGAAAAATGCTAACTATACGTAAAACTACGGGTTGTGTCAACACAGTCACATGACATGTCACACGGTTTTTCTTGAAGTCATTACTCGAATTATACTCCCAATACCGCCAACTGCTACAGCCTAATAATGAACCAGAGAGTATAATATAATGTACTTATCAATAATTATGCAGTATATATGCACATTCATCTACATGTACACATAATATACATGCACATCTACATGTACACATAATATAAGTCTATATGTACACACAGGAGCCCATAATGATGTTGACCAGAAAGCGTAAGAGTAGGAATGGTAAACGACCTTGCACTTAATTAAATTGGTCAAACTATATGTCTAATCGTCTGTTAATATTTTTAGAACCCGCATGAATACGCCTTCATTAAATATGGCATCTACACTTAAACGATCTCCAAGGTTAGTTATGGAATGAACACGTCTGAAGGCAGAAAATGAGTCACCTACTATCAGAAAAGTGAGATCATGCTTTGGGGAAGTCGCAAAATAACTGTTTAGTCCTATTCAAGAGTGTTTGACATCATTGCCTTCTGTCATTGAAGTGATTGGAGTGAAGGCTCATTGAAGTGATTGGAGTGAAGGCTTCCTACTACAGAATATCGCTCAATTCTTTTCTCTGTTATACAGGAAGCTTAGTCAATGTAGTATATAGTCATTTTCTAGAAGCCATATTTAATGAAGGCGTATACACGCGGGTTCTAAAAATAGTAACAAATGGTCAGACAGATAGTTTGAACAATGTAATTAAATGCGTGGTCATTTACCGCTTCCACTCTTACGCTTTCTGGTCAACGTCACCTGGTACACATAATATACATCTATCTACATGTATATATATATATATATATCTATATGTGTACATAATATACATCTACATGTACAAATATATACATCAATAGGTACACATTTATGTACAAATACACACCTATATGTAAAAACATGTACGTATATCTACATGTACACAGAATGTTCCTATATGTACACACACACGCATATAACTTACATGTTGATGCCATACCAGTAATATACCACATGAGTTTTCTGTTGGTTCAGCAAATCCTCGGTATATATATTTCATCAGGATGTCAACCTGTTCACTGTCCAATTTCTTGACTGCTTCTTCAACTTCCGATTGACGGAATCTTGTCAGTACATCCAAAACAATATCAAAATTACGCTTCTATTTGAAATAAATAAAATATCAATCGGTCACTAGGTCAGTAAATTACCTTGGCAGACTCATCTTTGGAATAAACTGGTGGATCAGTCAAAGATACTTTTAATGCATCCAAATTCCTTCCTCCTAACGTGAGACTCTTCACTTCAGATTCCCTAATTAAAATAATTATATTATTATGAAGTGCTGTTAGCTGTAGAAATGTTCATTTAACAAACCTTTTACTGATGACGTCTGTATCATCATCATCCTGACTAACCTCAGGCTCATCTATAAACTTCTCTTCATCCAATTCATCAACATCAACCTATGTCACATGATCAGTTAATAATTAAAATATATTAAGACTTAAGATACTGTAGTGAAGTGGTGGAAATAGACTGGTATAATTATAATACTTATCTAACCTTTCTGAAGTCAGCACTTCGTGTATTTTTAGACATTTTGCTTCATGAGATTATAACTGATGCCCTTTAAAAACAATGGATATTCTTGTATATTTCCGGATACTACAATAAAGGGTGGAGTTACTGGAGTAGAGTAGTCTCAGTAGTCTGAGTAGGTGGAGATTCAGAGGATAGAGATTATGAGTGGTGGTGGTGCTACAGGAGGCCCTATTAGAACAGCTCACTTCCCATACTGTCCAGAAATCAGCAAGTATGAAAAAATGGCTAAAGTTGGACAAGGGACATTTGGGTATGTCATCATTAATTAATAATGAATTAATTAATATTTAATTTATAGGGAGGTGTTCAAAGCCAAAGATCGTAAGACTGGTCGTTTGGTTGCGTTAAAGAAAGTTCGAATGGAAAATGAAAAGGAAGGGGTATGTTAATCTTGTAAAATACAGTTATTAATATTCAGGTTTTAAAAATTATAAACAGTTTCCAATGACCGCATTGAGAGAGATTCGAATTCTACAGCTTCTTAATCACGAGAATATAACAAATCTAGTGGAAATATGTCGAACTAAAGGTATGTCAGTCATGTAGCAATTATTAACATTTTTGTGGTTGCTATAGCATTGTAACATTTTTGTGGTTGCTATAACATTGTGTGACTTGTGATGTAATAATATTGTTACTCTCTAAACATAGTTTCTTATGATTGTTGTGGTAAATTTACACATTCAACTGCTAATTACTGCTGTATATATAAATCATTGTATCATTACATGAATTTATGTATTTATTTTAACTGTTCATAGCTACTCCATACAATCGTGATAGAGGGAGTATATATTTAGTGTTTGATTTTTACGAACATGATTTAGCTGGACTACTGGAATGTAAAGATGTTCATTTCACACTCGGAGAGATTAAGAAAATTATGCAGCAGCTGTTTAATGCTCTTTCATATATACATGGTAATAATATATTACACAGAGATATGAAATCCAGTAATATACTTATCACTCGTAATGGAGTGTTAAAACTAGCTGATTTCGGATTAGCTAGGGCTCTAAGCAAAGGACCTAATCAGAGATACACTAATAGAGTTGTGACATTATGGTACAGACCCCCAGAACTTATATTGGGAGAGAGGAATTATGGTCCTCCTGTTGATATGTGGGGTGCAGGATGTATAATGGCTGAAATGTGGACTCGGCGTCCCATTATGCAGGGAGATACAGAACAGAAACAGATTACATTGATAAGTCAGTTATGTGGGAGTATAACGTCAGAGGAATGGCCTGGAGTAGATAAACTCGAATTCTTTCAAAAATTGGAGCTACCATCCAAAGAGAATAGAAAACTTAGAGAAAGACTACGTCATTTTGTTGAAGACCCATATGCGTTAGATTTAATTGAGAAACTGTTAGCATTAGACCCCAAGAAAAGAATAGATGCTGACTCAACTCTAGAACATGATTTCTTCTGGAAGGATCCTTTACCTTCCGATGTCACAAGAACACTTTCTAATTTACGTAGTTCAATGTTTGTTTTACATACTGGTGGTTCCCATAGACCAATAGCAGCAGCACCTCGTCAATCACACACTTCAACAACAGTAACTGGACATGTTCATGACAGAGTATTTTAAAATATTCTTTAGAAAAACATTTGAGAAATGAAAACATATACACACCAAACAAAATTAATATCTCGTATAATTATTTTAGAATTTGAAAAAAAGATAGGTTTTTAAGGATAGAGAAGACAAGTAACTCTAACTGTTTCAAATATGACTAAACCTGCAATGATACCAGCTAATACATCTGTGATGTGATGTCTACCAAGTACAACCCTAGATGAAGCCACTAACAATGCCCAAACATACCAGAGGTGTGTCCATGCATGAAATGGAGGCATATAGCAGAAATAAGTTGCAATGGCCACACAGCGAGACGCATGACCAGAAGGAAATGCGAAAGCATCTATTGAAGATACCGATAAAGGAATAACACCTTGGTTTGTTTGTGGTCTGGGACGTTTGAAGAATACCTTTATTGGAACCACCATGATAATATCAGTAACCAAGATAAGAAACAAATTCACTCCATAAACCCAAAGCCATTTCTCTCCAAATATAAAATATCCAGCTATAATTAATCCTGAGAGTATAAACCAGGGTACTCCATGACCAGACATTTCTAGTGTATAACATAACCATTTTAGATATCTTTGTGATGTAGTGATTGGATTTGAACACACTGCTGAAGCTCGAGTTAATCTGGCGTCTAAATCCAGGAAAGCTTCTAATGTTGTTGTACTCTGTATATAATTAACAATTTTGATAAAATCATGATTAATAATCATTAATATTAATTTTATTACCTCTTCCTGTTGTTTCATTATCCCTGTTGAGTTTTGATCTGTTTGTCCTGAAGTGTCTGTAAGGCAAAAACTTATTCCAGTATTGTCCATCTTTTCCATAATTTATTCATAAGACAAACGACTCCCAATTTCGATCATAGATGATCTAGTTAGCATGAGTTGTTCATGTGCAGCGCAGGTCGCAGGAAACCAGCGAGGGCGTGGTTTTATTGTAAATGCATGGGTACCGGGTGGGCATTTTGGTTGTCTAGTAACAGTCTAGGTTACCTAGTAACCAAACAAAAGTGCAAGAACATGGCTCGTCGTGTAGACTCTATAAAGGAAGAGATACAGGAACTCAAAAAGAAACTGACCCTTCTTGGTGATTATTCAATTTAGAAAGATAATTATGTTTGTTTAATTTTATCATTTACTCAGATGGAGACAAACGAGCATATTTTGAGAACACACAATTTGAGATGGAAAAGAATCGATCACGTATACAGCAACTAAGACAAGAAAACAAACAACTGCGTGCACAACTTGCCAAAAAAATGGTGGTATGTATAACTGTCAGTTAGAGATGTATTAGCAAAATCAAAGCAACAGATGAGAAGAATCAACTTATATATATGTATACATTTTGGTAGAAATCTGTCTGAATAAAACTAATATATATATATATATATATATTATAGAGAATTAACTGAAAAATACAATAGTTAGAGACACATATATAAGACTACATTACTGTTAAATTATGTGTTTACAATTACAATCTCATTTCCATCATATTAGGCTGATGATGATGTCATCACAGAAGCATTTAAACGACACAATATGAAGCCACCAGCAGAACTAAGAGGATTACCCGGAGATGTATGTTCATTTAATTAATTTCCCTAAATTAATTATCATTTTACAGAGTGCTGCACGAAAGTTTGATCAAAGTGTATGTGAAATGATAAAGAAACGAAATGCTCTTCAACACATTGCCAGAAACCGTCAGAAACAGTTAGAATCTATTTTACGTCAACTTGCACATATGGAAAAAGAATCTCAGGCTATAATGGCTACTCCTAGTGGAGAAAGTACTGAAGCTAAGAAATTGAAAGAACTAGAGAACCGGCTTGATCATACTATTATCCAATGTAATGAAGCTAATCATATTCGTAATATATATGAGAACATATTGGATAAATTACAACAAGTGAGTTTGTGTGATGAATAGACGAGTAATTAGTATATTATTAATTAGGAGAGACTCAATTATGATAACGAGATAGCTGCTCTTGAACAAGCTATTAACATTCGTAAGAAGAACCTTAAAGATCTACAAAACATGCATTACAATGCTGAAGGGGCTAAAGACATGGCCAAGGTATGTTCTTAGTACATTTCCAGTATATATCTATATTGTTTTTTGTCTACCTTTTGTAATTTCCACAGACTGAATTACAACATCAGGAATTAAATGTCGCTGAAAACAAGAAAAAAAGAGAGAGAGAACTCGAAAGCTATCGTAAAAAGGCTGAGGAAAAGAAAGAGTTTGCAGAGAAAGTAGAAAAGAGAGTGAGTGTGTATTGAATTATAATAATGTAAAATATAATTATATATTTACAGGTTCAGTTGAGAAGAATGTCTGTAGGACAAGATTCAATGGGTCAATGTAAGATACTCAATGTCTTCACCTCCTTTCCCTCCGTCTGTCTTCACCTCCTTCCTTCCCTCGCTCTGTCTTCACCTCCTTCCTTCCCTCCATACTGTCTTCACCTCCTTGCTTCTCTCCATCTATCTTCACCTCCTTTCTTCCCTCCATCTGTCTTCACCTCCTTCCTTCTCTCCATCTGTCTTCACCTCCTTCCTTCCCTCCATCTGTCTTCACCTCCTTCCTTCTCTCCATCTGTCTTCACCTCCTTCCTTCCCTCCATCTGTCTTCACCTCCTTCCTTTCCTCTGTCTGTCTTCACCTCCTTCCTTCCCTCCATCTGTCCTCACCTCCTTCCTTCCCTCTGTCTGTCTTTACCTCCTTCTTTGTCTATTTCTCCCTCCCTCTTTGGGGGTAATAGTAAGTAAATAATATCTTCACTTACTCAGTATCTGAAGGGGAAGAAGATCAAAGTTTACAAGAAGAGCATGAGGCCAAGATATCATCATACGAAGAAGCATTTGCTAAAATTAAAGATGCAACTGGTGTATCTGATATACAGGCTAGTTGTATTATTATATTATAATATATAGTTATACTGTTAATCATTTTAGGAAGTAGTGGATCGTTTCTTGAATCAAAGAGAAACTCGTCAACATTTGGAACATTTAAGAGAAGAACATTCTCAGCAGTTAGCACGTTTAAAGGAGGATAAAGTGATGAGTGTATTGTGTGTTATATAAATAATAATTATTATCTTTTTTAGGACAAGTTACAAGTTCAATTTGAAGAAATGAAATATTCAGGGGAAGCTCGTATGTCTAGTGGTCAACGTATGCTAGAAGACGTCCAAAATCATTTGGAAGAAGCAAATGAAAGGTAAATGTATATTATATTACTATTTCTGACAGAATTATGAAGATGTAATGGATTGATTGTAGATGTAAAGAAAGTGAAGTGAAAACAGACAGAGCTTGTCGTTTACTTGGTCAGGTAAAGACAGGAGTGGAACATCTATCTATAAAATTACAACATATCAAATCTGTTAGTATCATAAGTATTATTAAACTATGCAGTATAATAATATTTCCATGTAGCCTCATACCCATATCCTCAAGCCTCATCTTGAACCTGGGAGTGAGGAGGCTGTATTAGAATTACTCAATGATTGTGAACAGAAGTTAGTGTCACTGGTTGAAGAACTGGGATCACGTGACTTAGATACTATTCAACGCGAGATGGAAGATGAAGAGGTAAGTCATTACTGTATTCTACTCGTAATATTATAATGAATATTATTTACAGTTTCGACAAACAATAGAGGGAGAAGCTAGTACTAATATTCGTATTACTCTACCTAAGGAATTGTCATCACAAGATAATCTATATGGTAAGTTTAATGATTTATAGATCTATTGTTCCTCATAATAGATACTATTTTTTTCCTTTAACTATATTGTATTATTAGTTTATTACAGTAGATATTGTTTCTCATATAAAATAGTAGATCATTGTTAGATGATTCATAACTACTGTATTATAAAACAATGGTTCTATTATTTATACATAGATGAAAGCGATGATGATGATGAATTTGCTGTGAGAGAAGAAATGAAACAAGCTACTCAACAGTTAGTAGAAGCTAAAACAAAGAAGAAACCACAAGATGATGACGAAGATGAAGAGGGTAAAGGAAAGAAGAGGAGGAGGTGATAATTAATATTAATTAATAAGGAGGTGATAATTAATATTACATAAAAGGAGCCACATAGAAACATGTACAATAGTACATAAATATATTATTGTCTTAAAAATTGGCCTATGATACAAAATTCATGAAATATTGTGAGGGTTTGAGGTAGTTTGCAACTTTGTTATCTGTTGTTTGATAGCTTCTGTTGCTTTCCGAGTGTTTGGAATACGTAGTTTTATATCACTAGTTATCACAGGTTCATTATCATCAAACATTCCCAACTTAAATGTAATCAGATCCGGTTGTTTCTTCTTGGCGGTGATTTTCATAATATTGGTGAGTAATTCACGATGTTTTACTTTTCCCCATCCAACACGATCAGGGGCTTCTCTCAATACAATCAGTTTATCTGATGTCATCAACATATGGCTACAGTGAAATATTGACGTTCCTGTGATTATACTATTTATATGTAACAATATTTCTCACCTTGGAAAGATATGTCCTGATTCACTAAGTTCTGAACAAGGGAAAGAGTGAGTGATATCTGGAGATGTAGAATACAAACTGATATTAACTAAAGGATTAGATGTGTCATCTTCTGAACTCCATTCATTACTATCTTCAATATCTTCATCGTCATCTGCTATTACAAATACATTATCAGGAAGATATCGATATTTCTGTCCTGTTTTCTTTTCGTTAATTCCCAATGGTCTGTCTTTGTAAGCAGCTGCTTGTCTGTACTGCCACATCTCTCCAAATTTAACTCTCAATCTCTGTGACTTTTCCCTCCAACTTGTAGATACTGAAGCATATAGCTGAGCTCCCTAATATATATATTATATACTATTCTTTTGTAAACAACACATATTTCCACTAACCCTTGCTTGTAATCTTTGTCTATACAGAGCAGAAGTTGAATAACTTTCAGAATCACTGTCAGACTTAATTAAGTATAATAATAATATCACTATAAATACATTACTTACATTATCAGTGCGTGTTGTGACTGTACTGGGTGCATTGTGTCCATCCTGATATAATAAGTGACACTTTTCAACATCGAAATCTTCTAACATCACTTCAGCTCTACTACCTACGATCCTCAATAGTTCTGTACATTGATAAATGATAAGACAGATGTTATATACCTAGGATAGGCCTGATATATAATTATAGTACATTAGTAAATGATAAGACAGATGTTATGTACCTAGTACATTGATACAGATGTTATGTACCTAAGAAACCTCCTCTAGTCATACTAACATATGGTATTGATTGCTGAAGGAACTTTGAAACAACCATATACATATACTGGTCTTCTTGTTCTCTTCCTGAGCCAAAGAAACACAGGTGTTCTCCACCTTCACTTCCTATCTGTTTAACTTGCTCACACAATCTTTCCATTGCAGTAGAAAAGTCTTGAGGTGAATGAAGCAACTGAATAATGAACCATAAAAATGACATTATCCACCAGTTAGGATCATGTTTTAAAATATTAAGATTCCTTCTAATAAAACTTACAAGATCTGTGTCTAGATGCATAGCTCCAGGAACATGTCCTACACTAAAGTGGTTTAAAGGTCTACAGTCAACCAGAACATACTTCAGTCCCTGTGACTGGAATAATAATCAATAAGGAAAAAGATAAGTTAGTATGATTATCTACTTACCTCTAATGAAACAGAATCAATGACTTCCTGTAAATGTACTGGAAGACATAATATACCAGGACTGACAGATGATAAACTACGACCACTTCCAAACAATGTACTATGATAATCCTAAACATTAGCTGTACTTGTGTTAGTTTATATTTATTCTGTTACAAACCTTTCTGAAACTTTGTGGTGTGCGTGCTGCATAATACTGAGCTAAGGACACAAAATCTGATATATCTTCTACTGTTAGCTGTTGAGGCAGGACTGACAAGATTGCAACTAGGTCCTCTACTGGTGTGGATACAGGAGTTTCTGTAACAACCTCTCTGGATGAGACAGACATGAATGAATACATGATTAGGTAGGAACTGTATATCTTACTTAGCATTTATGATCATTACAAGAGCTAAAAAGAATATTAAAAATGGATCTCTTTCAAGAAGGTAATGATCCCATAATGTATGAATGACTGGTAGAGAACACTGATTTGCAAATAAACTACGAAACTGAAAACGAGAGTGGGTTATAATTATATTGCATAATTAATGGTACCTACCCATGGTTGTAAA
Source organism: Petrosia ficiformis (assembly GCA_947044365.1). Classification (NCBI taxonomy): domain Eukaryota; kingdom Metazoa; phylum Porifera; class Demospongiae; order Haplosclerida; family Petrosiidae; genus Petrosia; species Petrosia ficiformis. The sequence continues at coordinate 4,051,734 of OX345639.1, forward strand.
TACAAGTAAGGAGATAGTTTTCTGGTATCAAGAATAGAACATAATTCAGGATCATGATATAAAAGAAGTAATCTGAATAGGTCAAATGGCTTCCCACCTGGATGACAATCTCTGTTTAGTAATAATTATATAAAATATAATAATAATAATAATAATAATAGTTAATACCTTGGTATATGTTTTGCTAGCAAGACATATAAACAATTGAACAAGTCACCCTTATTGAAACCAAGAGCTAGCAATGGTCCTAGTAACTCAGGTATTCCACTATCTTTACCATATACCATATTACGAGATTTACAATAGAAAGTTATTACTTGCTCTAAAATATTAGTTTTCAACTCTTTATCTGTTTCTGTCGATGCTAAATGAGCTACAGAAAATATATATTACAAAAAGACAATATGCAAGCTTCAGTTCCTCAAGTTACAGTTACAGAATGTGCAGGTGGATTATTGCATAAATATAAACCAATATATATTTATGCAATACTGCATACTGCACTTTATGCAATACTGCATACTGCACTTATGTCATATGGTATAATATATAGTATATGACATAAGTGCAGTATGCCCAAGTGTATTGCCACTATAACAGACTAATCATGTAATGACTTGAGACGTTCCTCTAACCTGTTTGTTCTTCACAATGTTTGTGAATAAGAGATTGATTCTCATTGTCTAATGGACCATCCCATGTTCCAATAGTATCAGGTCTTCTTCTCAATCCAAGAACGGTTCTCCATACATCCACACGAACCTCCTCTGGGACACCTTCTGCACACAACTGACTTATAACATCCAAGTTCTCATTTCTTTCCAAAGCTGAACGGATTAATGATATTCTGTTTAAAAATTAAAAGAATGAGTTTATGAATTTGAAAATAGAATTTACACACTTGGAATTATCATTTGATATATTTTCCTCTCTAATTTCTGAATTTTCATTGCTTGTTTCTGAAACTGTATTTTCCTGTTTTCCTGCAGTGTCTTCCTCAATGTTTGTTTCCAGGAGAAGTGCATCAATTTCCTTTAAAAATTCTTTACTACCTGTAGCCATTGTCAACTTTTGTGAGCATTAATTAGAAAATTATGTGCATTAATTAGAATATGCGCATTAATTAGAGTATATTGTCATAGTAACAAACATGGCCAACTACAAGTATAACGAAAGTCTAAGAGTTGAGAAACATCCACGAGGTCATATTGCTACTTGCAATGGATCCATTGAGGAGGTAGAAGCTAAAGTAGAACCATGTTACAATTTTGAGAATTTTAAAGATGCTAAAGTGAGTGAAAATGTATTGTAAACTGTTTTCTTCCAGCCCTAGCTGTTATAAATATAAGTAAATTATAAATAATTATATATATATATATATATATATATATATATATATATAAATAATAATATATATATGTTTGTAATATATAGGTGAAGTGTATGTGATAGTGCTGGTGATGTGTGAGACTATAAGGTAGTATATCCATTAGTTTAGTTCTGGCTATGAAATACACGTATATCCCCATAAACACCTGCAGGTTTGACCAATGACTATGTTTCCCATCCCACAGTGATAATTGTAATCATAGTTATGAAACTATCAAATATGTTTACAATTAGATACAAGGTTGATCACATAAGGCTTATGCAAGGCGTATGTTATGATATGCACGCATGAGAGAATTAGGGAAACTGATGAAGTAGGGCATTCGACTAGGAATTGAACCCAGGACCTTCTGATATCTAATCAGGCACTCCAAACCTCTGACCCACCAGACTCCTTTACGACAGAGGGGTATAGATTATACTAATCTCAAAGCTAGCTTCAAACCTAGCTGTTTTTAACTCTCTTAAAAACCTACATGTAACTGGCTTTAGCTGATGAAATGTATCCTAACCAAAACTCTTTTAATGGTTTCTTCACTGGCAGTCAGTGACATATGTGCCATCAGATACCTTTTCAACTCCAATTGGAAAGACTACGGACTCCTCCATAGTACACATGTCACTGAGTGTTGGTGAAGTGACTGCTAAGAGAGCTTAAGTTCTGTTAATTAGGATACTGTTCCTTAGCTTAATTAAGCCAGTTAAGTCTTTGAGAGAGTTAGAAACAGCTGGGTTTGAAGCTAGCTTTGGGACTAGTACAATCCTACACTCCTATGCCACCAAGGAGTCCAGTAGCTCAGATGGTAGAAGTGCCTTACAAGATATCAGAAGGTACTGGTTTCAATCCCCAATCATATTCCTGATTTTTTCAGTTTTCCTTTGTTTCTAATTCTCTTGTACCTACATATCATTATTACGTTAATAATTACATGACAGTGGAAGGAGAGAAGACAATGCATGTAGCCACATGGGAACGAAGCTGTGGAGTAGTAGGCAAGCTACAGCTGGGAAGAAATGAAGCTATGATGCTATGATGAGAACAAACTTTGAAGCAATCAAGTTATAAAGTTAAGAAGCTTTGAGGGATAAAAGCTAAAATGAAATTAAGCTTTAAATGGAATGTGGGACTAATAGTGAGCATTGAAAGGTGAACATTATATTTTTTTTCCAAATTATTTTAATTTTCACAAACTAGGCTTCATGTATTTGTAGTGTACATTATGTTGTGTTGTTTGTGCATGACCCATGAAGGTCAAATGAACACAAATACTGTATAGTTATACCGACGACATGAATCAGCAAGATTATTATATTACTCTTACTATCCTAATATACATGTATGTCATAGCTAGCAGCATTGCTAGTTGAAAGACAGTTACATTACAAGATACAAAGTCAGGCAAATGCGCTTGAAGCATTTCACAAGAAAGTTAAAGAAAGACTGAAGATTAGCAAAAGAGAAACCACAATGGGATCAACTATAGTTCCAGCTCCAAATATAGTTGTGGAAAGACACAAGGTACATGTAAATTACCATTGTTTTAGTCACTATAACTATAACTAAAACCTTTTTAAAGGTCGTCCATGTTCACTTTGTCCTCAGAAAAAATGTTTATAACTTTAGTTTGGAAGGATCAGCTATCTTTTTACCTGCACAATTCAATTCATTGCTTCATTACTGAGTTAATCATGTATTATCCTTATGACATTAAACTGTACACTATAAAGTAGGGCTGCAACGAATAGTAGTTTCTGGTATCCAGATATTCGCTTAGTTTAATGAACGAATATCCGGATATTTGCTTGCTTTCGGAGAAATAATATCATAACTTATTTCTAGAAGAAATATCAAATGTTAGCTCACCATTTTGCTGTAACCAACTACTATAGATGTTTATAACAACAGCCAAAGTTTTTAAAACTATCTGTTGAGTACTTTACAGGTGTAGGAAGTCGGTAATGTGTAGCAAGAAAATATAATTTCACGTGTTCAATTTCTGCACATGTGCAAACAATAAACGAATATCCAGATGTTAAAAATACTTTTGAATACCAAAACAATGAACGAAAATCCGAACGGACCAAATATTCGTTGCAGCCCTACTATAAAGTGATCACATCCTAATTTTGAGGTTTTTGTGACTGTGAATAGACTTTAGTAAGGCATTGTGACTTTTAGTTAACTAAACTATAACTGAATTACACACATTGCAAAAATAGAATTGTTAAATAACAAGTGTATTGGTTAGTACAGTTGGAAGGATTTAACAATTAGTTCAAGATACATACATCTAACACCATAGCTACTTTGTACTAATTATATTAAAATAAGTAAAGGTATAATTATGTACCAATTATAATCAGTTATCATGCCTAGTATCTCATATTAGATGCACAAAGAAGGTTTGGAAACCTAAAATGATTTAATTAAAATATTTATTCTACTTCTTTGTACATCTATTAGACAGAATAGGGAAATTAAAATTAATTTATAATTACATATATATCACTATGCAGTCATAACCTACATGACCAATTACAATTTCCACTATTCCTTGAACTGTACTAACCAATAAATTAGTTATTTTAAACTTTATTTTTGCAGTGTGCCTACTGCAATAACTTAACTTTCATTTTAGTTAATCTAAAATAAAATTGTGAGAAACTAATCATTATTGCCTTACCAAAGCAACACTAATGTAAATAGTATATTTTTATAGTTTTACACATAATTATTATAATCTAAATGTTTATCATTCATTATAGAGCGAGCCTGATCATCTGACTAATGTCAGATCAGAACAAGATGATGATGTTATAGTAACAAGAGGTAATAATGATAGATCTGCAGCTTATAAGAATCTCTTATCAGTCAGTAATGTGAGTTAGTTAGTATAATAACATTCATTATTGTGTTGTTTAAAATATCAGTATCATAGTAGTGATGACTACAGCACAACTAATATTTCATTACATCATCCTGAGACTAACAGACTAGCAGTTATGAAGACACAAGTTGTCACTCAACATCCTTCACACATACACAAACTTACAAAATTCATTCCACAAGATTGTCTTAAAATGGCTAAAAAGAAAGAGGTATGGTATGATTGGGAGTATATGTAATGGAAGTACATGTATATTAGATTGCAGCTCAGCATTTAGCTGTAAGGAGAATGTACTCTGCTATTGAGAGACAGCAGAGTAGAGTCAATGCTCAACGAAGACAGCAACAATTATCAGTAGAGAAATTAAGAGAAGAGAGAGAAGAAGAGAGAAACTTGATTGAAAAAAATGAAGGAGATTCTGATTATGAAGAACCCAGTGAAGAAAAAGAAAGATGGTTAGAAATGGTGGTTTTAGAGAGAAGACATCAAAAACTTATGAAGCAGAAAGAAATGGACAGGTTGTCACTGAACTAGTAAATGTTCTATCGATAGTATCATCATTTTATTAATAGATACTGTGAGGCATTACATCATCAATTAAAGGAGAAGCTACCTGATCTTCCTTCACTATGCCCTTGTCATCCATCGCTCTGGCAAAGTGATCCATACTTATGTGCCAGAAACTGTCAATTTTACCAAAACTATGCAAGTAAGTTATTTATAGTAACAATAGTTATTTTTAGATTTGCCATTATATCATTAATTTTTTTTACGATAGAATTTGCATCTGCACTTCATTCCCTGTTAGAATCTTTAGATTAGTTTGTAGACTATAAAAATCATCGTTTATTTATAAAACTAATTCATATATTATTCTGCCATTAGTTGAAGTTGTTTTTGCAGCCATTGACTATCTTGTTCACTACTAATATATAAGTTATTATGTGGACTGATAATAGGGGTATCCCTCATTACACATACTGATGGTTCAGTGGAATTCATAGGGGTTGTACCAACATTATGAAGATATGGTAGTGGATGAAGTTTGTCATACATCAAAGGTGTTTGGTTTTTAACAGGAAGAATTTCCGGAAAATGGTCACCTTTTACTACATAAGACCCTCTTTGCCAGGTTCTATGAGACTCATGAGTTGTACCTCTCATATGTCGAGGACTATTACCGTCCTTACTTTCAACAGCTCTAAACAAAGGACCAAGTAATCCAGTAGATAGCATTTCTGTTTCAGGTATTGTTTGTAATACATCAGATAGATCAGTAGAACCAATATTCTCTGTTATCGATGAAATAAAAGTTGATTTTTTAGATGTTTTCTTTCTTGCTCTCTCCCTTGCAACCTTTTGTTTAGCTTCCAATAGTTGCTGTGATGCAATCTATTAGTGATAAGAAAGTATGAGTCAGTGATTACACTTATCATATCAGATGTACCCGAATCATTTGAGTATTCAATTTGTTTTTGGCTTCTGTGCTGTCATTTCTCAATTTTTCTTCTCTGATTTTCATGAATGTTTTTACAATCTCATGTTGTTCTTTTGCATGTTCTCTAGTGGAACGAACACTCTCTTCAATAGATTGTTGTGCTGACTCTTTTAACAACCTATAGGTTTATAAAAATGTACCATTGTGATTCAATTTTCAATTGTTTATCTATTTCCTACCTTCTTTCTCCCCTGCCCAATGTCTCATTTATCATTGTTTGTTGTTGTCTGAACTTATATGCAAACCTTTCTCCCTCTTTTCTCTTCTGTGCAGCTTCTGCCATTGCTTCCAGACTTATAGCTTTTTTCATGAGACTCTCTTCTTGTCTTTGTTGTATTTTCTCTTTCTCCCTCTCTAACCTAGCTTCCTCTTCAATCCTCCATGACAATACTTCATCTTTAATCATTTGTTGGTACTCCAAAATCCTTTCTTTTCTAGTTTCTCTTTCTTTCTTTACCTGAGCAACCAAACTTGCCTTTTTCTCCAAATCATTAGCTTTCTGTTTTGATTTCTCTGATCTATAGAGATTGTTCAGAGTTGACAGAGCCATTGTTGTATGTGCTCTGGTAAATGTGTGAGTATCTTTTGTTTTAGATGACCTTATCTTTTGAAGATCAATTTTTGCAGGTTGTTTAAGCTCAGATACGAATTCTTTTATGTCTTTCTCAGCTTTTCTAATTTCTTTACCATCTTCTCTCTTAATTTGTTGTGTTTGACAGACTTTATTTATTAAGCTAACGTGTTGATGTTCACCCTCAATACATAGGTCTATTGTGTCAGTAAGCTGATCTTCATCTGTTTTGGGATTGGTTTGTGGGACAGTATGTGAAATGGTCTTGTTTTTTAGTTTCATCCTCTTCTTTTCTCTGTGACGTTGTCCTTCTTTTAACACAGCTTTAGTTGTTTGAATGGCTTTTTGCAAATCTGCTGTACCTGGAGGTTTTAATTGTCCTCTCTTTGCTGTTGGCCAAGATTGATTTAGTGACTTAGGGTATTTATGATGTGGTATTGGTGAGCAAGGTGGGGGAGGTGGTTGATCACATGACTGAGTCTTTCCTAAACGTGAAACATGTCCCTTGATTCCAGGAGTCGTTCCTCTTGAAAGAACTTTCCTGATAATCTTATATACCTCATCATGACCTCTTTGTCTATGCTGAACTATAGCTCTAAACATATAATATTATACATACAATACCAGTTCATTCTCTTTATATACATAAATACCTGATGTGTGGGTTATTGCTCCCCAGCAATCTCTTTCTTGTCATCCAGCCCCTAACCCACCTCTGAATGATCACTACAGGACTGTAGTGTGCTATTATTCTGTCCAGCGAAATTAATAGTTTGTGAACTTTTGATAAATCTGATGATAGCTCTTCATTCTGCAGGATTAAGATAGATAGATAGATAGATAGATAGATAGATAGATAGATAGATAGATGCACAACTCACTCTTTCTACAGGTTGATATAGTAACATATGGAAAGAGCGAGCATATGGACGAAACTTTCCAGAGAGATGCAGATTTTCAATAATTTCTTGATCAGATATAACATGATAATCAAGAGCCTTCAAAGACAAAATGCTAAAAAGAAAAAAAAAACATTCAAAGCTGTGCTATGGGTTGTCATTCAGGACAAAAAAAAACCCAACAGATTATGGTTTCTGTAGAGCATAGGATCACCTATTGGCTTTTGTCAGTATACTTACCAGTTAACAGCTATATGTCTGTAACTTGGTAACAGGGCCACTGGATTGTCATACAGGGTTAAAATTTGAAGGTGGTTGCAACCTCCAAGACTTGAGATATTCTCTTTACCAATAATCATATTATTGTTGAGATAAAGGACTTTGAGAGACTGCAAAGATGCCCAGAAATTAGATCGTGGTAGATCAATTATCTGTAGGTTGTGATGATGAGAGATTTATACAATGGAAACAGTATTCATACATGTACAATACATTGTGTCTAATAAACATCACATGCAGCAAATATATATACCTGGTTTCCTGAAAGATCTAGTTTTATGAGATTCATACACGAGTAAAATGCTGAAATGTCAGAAATATAGTTGTATGGTAGATTGACAATTTTTAGTTGAGAACAAGAAAGTATTGTCAAGTCATCTATTGATTGTAGTGAGGATGATGGTAAGGATATGTACAAGACTTGGCCTAAATCTTCTACATTGCAATCTGAGATCTATAGACGTGAAATAGTAAATATATTATATATATATATATATATTAAACATAACCTGATTTTCCAATAATATTTTCTGATCAAGTGATTTCAGGAATCCTTTCTTTATTGCATACTTCACTGCATCATTTTGTCTTTTTCGAGAATTTTTTTCAAATAGACTTTCAGCTGTTTTTTCTCTTGGTTCTAGACGTTTTTGTACAAGAACCCACTGAGGTGTAGCCATCACAGAAAGGTATTGATTGGTTACTATGGCAACAACTAGCCACACCTTTTAATAAATGACATAAATTATGCATAAAATTATATAAAAATTATTATACAGTGTTCATGATTATTTTCCAGACTCTGTTAGCTTTTTAAGAGTTTCAGAATGTCTTTTTGTTAATGTAGCTAACTGTTCTTGTAATGTTGTAGTTTTTGCTCTCTCACGTACTTCATTATATACAAGATAATTTCTTTCATTCTCTTCTTCACTGTGTTTCAAGAATTCTTTATGTGTCCAATGAATTCTAAAAGAATGAATGCAGGTAGCTAAAAACATCATTAAAACTAGATACTTTATAACACGGCCATGATTTGGTTTACGACGCATTCCAAACCTTTCTTCAAATCCATATTGTCTGTTAGTAAACATATAGGCCTCTCTTGTATTATACTGACTGTATTTAATACCTTGCCTATACCAAGGTTGACTACCAGTGTAACCTGTACTACCAGCATAGCCACCATTCCTTACTGAATAATGATAAGCTTCTATTGTTCGTAGTTTAAGATCGTACTGTTCACGTTGTACTGGATCTGCTAAAGTACTATAAGCCTCATTAATTGCTAGAAAATTACTTTTATCATCAGGATTAACATCTGGGTGATACTGTTTGGAAAGAGAAATGAATGCAGTTTTAATGTCCTTTTTAGTTGCATTTCTTTGTAAACCAAGTATTTCATAGTGTGTTTTTGATTGCTTCTGTGATGATGAGAAGTGAGTCACACAATATAACAGAGAAAAAGGAGAAATGCAGATTCCAGGCTTCACTCTCAACATCTCATCTCCTATCATTAAAGCCACACCCACTAATTAAAATTCAGTGTATTCACAGTTGTTAGAAGGCCCCTGTATGTCAGAGCTAGAAGAGATGGCGTCCAAGGAGTACACTTCTGAATATCAACCAGTGAAGGGTGAGTAAGGGATTGTATAGTTGTATTATTGTTTTGATTTCATTACAGGGCTTGCATTTTATCTGTTTACCAGCAAAAATACAAATATTATTTTGTTGTGAATTAATAAGGTCATTTATTGTTACTATTATTTATAGAACAACGAGTTCAGCAGCAGGGTGTTCACGCAATTCATGGAGTGGATGAGCAGAATGAAGCAGATGGTTGCGGTTCTTCTTGCTGTAAATATGTTCTGGTGGTAGTGTCAATAATTTTAGTTATCATGTTTTTCCCATTTTCACTGTTGTTTCTGATCAAGGTCAATACATGCTAATAATTAGTATAGAAGTACTGATTTATAATTAAAACAGGTTGTTCCTGAATATGAACGAGCTGTAATATTTAGACTTGGTCGTTTGATGGATCGTGAAGCAAAAGGACCTGGTAATATTTGTAATATACCAAATTATATTATTTTCATTTGCTTTTAGGAATATTCTTCATCTTGCCATGCATTGATAAATATTCTACTGTGGACTTGAGAACAAAATCATTTGACGTGCCTCCACAAAATGTGAGTTAATAGATAACTGAAGCGATCAAACCCAATATTATTTATCCTCAGATCCTCACTAAAGACAGTGTGACGATATTTGTTGATGCTGTTGTATATTATAAAATATATGATCCTGTGATATCAATAACTAATATACGTAATGCTAGTTGGGGAACACGTCTATTAGCCCAAACAATGTTGCGTAATGTTCTTGGAGCTCATTCTCTTAGTGACACTATGACCAATAGAGAACTGCTAGCAAATCAACTATTGGTAAGAGAATTACCTGTGTACTTACACACAACATTATTATCTAATTCTTTTAGACTCATTTGGATGTTGCTACTGATCCTTGGGGTGTGAAAGTAGAGAGAGTTGAAATGTTAGTTTAGTTGTGCATTGTGTTTGTGCAAAAGTAGCATTCTTTGTTTATCTTATAGCAAAGATGTTCGTCTTCCTCAACAACTTCAGAGAGCCATGGCTGCTGAAGCTGAAGCAGCAAGAGAAGCTAGGGCTAAGGTATGTTACATACTGTAGTTCTCTAAGGTATGTTTGTAATTTTGTTTTTATGTATTTTTAGGTTATTGCAGCTGAAGGTGAAATGAGAGCTGCACGTTCCTTGAAAGAAGCTGCAGAGGTTATCAATCGATCTCCAACAGCCTTGCAGCTACGCTATCTGCAAACTCTGAGTTTCATTGCTGGTGAAAGAGGATCAACAATTGTTTTCCCAATACCAATGAATGTGTTGGGAGGAATGGGCACCTGGGGAGTTGTAAGTTGATATATTACCATATATAGTATAAAGTTAATTATAGTAACATGAATGTGTATCTATTTTTATAGCATCACATGATGTGTTGTAATAACAATTATTACTAAATGTGTAAACTACATAGTATATTATTACATTTGATAAGATGTTAATTATATTTATTTATAATAGGCTGGAGGTGGTGAAGGTGGTGGTGGACTGGGTTTTGGAGGTGGTGAAGGTGGTGGACTGGAACCAGGTTTTGGTCCTACAGGTGGTGGATTGGATCCTTAGCTAAATGTATTGATTTGCATGTTGGTGGATCAATATCTCGAAATTGTTCACACCTTTATCAGTTTCACACAACACACTATTGTTCCTCTATTCATGCTATTCACATTATCAACTCTTTAAAGAACACACTTGTCATGCATGTGTTCAGTAATAGTGCATGTATGAACGTATATAATTATATAGATTATTTTGGTTAATATTGTTATGTATAGGTATTATTTGCTTGCATATGTGTTTTCATTGCGTAAAAAAGTTCACTCTTGTACACAACAAGTTTTCTGATCTATGAATGGTTCCGTGCTAAGTGCATACAAAGTGTTAGTGTCAGTTAGAAATAATTTCTTTTACAACAAGAGCAATACTAATAATTAGATTATTGCGGTATTGGCTGAAAGGGGACTGCTGTGCCGGTTAGGTAAGCTATGGCCACTGAAACCAGAGGACTTGTTGAGGAAGATACAAAGAAAGAGCCTCCAACAAGTGTGCAGCAACAAGGGTATACTCTTTCTGAGCAAGATGGTCAGGATGCTGCAGGGAGCGGAATAATTTTTTAATGTTTTTTTTGTTACAGATAATATAGCGGTTGATGAGTCTGGTTTGGGTGTTACCTATTATGTGTTAGCTAGCATATCATTTATCTTCATTGTTCTTTTCTTCCCATTGTCTTTACTCTACACAATCAAAGTGAGAACAGTAGAATTTGTTAATTACAGCAGACTTATATCCACATTTTGCAGATTGTGTCAGAGTATGAAAGGGCTGTGATATTACGTCTTGGTCGACTCTCATCAAAAAGGGCCAAGGGACCAGGTATTGTAATCATATACATAAATATTATAACTGATATCATTATTGTTGTTTACAGGTCTGTTCTTTGTTATTCCATGTACTGACACTGTTAATAAAGTTGATCTGAGGACCATTACACTTGATATTCCACCACAAGAGGTGAAAACACTTTTTATATGTGAAAAATGTAGTCTCTACCTAAAATGAAGGTTATGCAGTTGCTTTCAATATAAGTGTAGTACTAGTCTCGCGAGCCAGCCCCTTTGCTTGGAAAAGGAAGGGTCTGGTGAACTGCCAACAAGCTACTTGTCAGAAATCTCACAGCCCAATCAAATTACTGGAAAACTCGTTAATCATATTCATGATAATAGTGTCCAAAGGGCAGAACTTCTCTTTGCGAAAAATGTATGTTTATTTTTAAGCTAGAGGTAGAAAATGGAATTGTGTAATACACTGGTGATAGAGAAATATTCATAGCTTGGCCTGGTAACGCTGTCAGTGTTCGTCAAATCATTTTGGTAGCAAAAAAGTAAACCTTGCGATTCTGACGCTGTCTCTCTTTTATGATTTGATATTGTTATATTACTCTTGTGTTGACAACAAAAATCCAGTTACCAAAATCAGAAATGGTTTTATGCTGGATGTATCATTTCCTGCCGAAGTTGACAGAACTAAGAAACATCAAGTCAGTAGTGTGACACTGAACTATTGCTCAGAGATACTGAAATGTAAACTTCTCAGCAAGCATACTTCAGGATACTCGCAACTGACTTACTCTGATCTTTCTTAAGATTCCAAAAATCACTACTGTCTTGGATTTTCACAACAAGAACATCTTGGTAGCAATGCAATCGTTAGCCATATTTTAATTAATAATGTTGTACAACGTGATATCATTCACATGAAAAAAATACAAGTCAGTTCACCAGACCCTTCCTCCTCCAAGTGAAGGGGCTGGCTTGTGAGAAGGAAGGTATGTCAGTTCGCCAGACCCAACCTTCTCCAAGTGAAGGGGCTGGCTTGAGTGTAGTACAGCTTATTTCTAGTATCAAAAAATGTGTAGATCATTGCAAGAAGTACAAGATGGCCAATATTACTAAAGAACCTCAAGTTAAAAACATTCAATGTAATTAATTTCTTTTTCTGTTTTTGCTAAATGCAGAGTCTCTATAAAAATCAGTGATATGGTGACCTTTTTGTCACTGTTAACTTTTCACTGTTAACTTATCTTTTATCTTACTATCTAGATTCTCACTAAAGATAGTGTTACTGTTAGAGTTGATGCTGTTGTGTTTTATCGTATTTACAATCCTACGATGGCTACTATTAATGTTGAGAATGCTAACTCGGCTACTTACTATGTCTCTCAGACCACTCTAAGAAATGTTTTAGGAACAAAGAAATTGTCTGAGCTCCTTTCAGAGAGGGAAGACATCAGTGATGAGATGCAGGTATGACATGTTAATATTAATATGTAAACTTATTGAATTATTCTGTAGAAAATTTTGGATGAAGCAACTGATCCTTGGGGTGTGAAAGTTGAGAGAGTTGAAATGTTAGTTTCATGAAATTATATCTTTACATGTTATTTATTTTGTTTTTACTTACAGAAAAGATGTTAGTTTACCTCAACAACTTCAGAGAGCTATGGCTGCTGAGGCCGAGGCAGCAAGAGAAGCTAGGGCTAAGGTATGTATTTCAACTCTGGTGATAACATTTTATATTTTGTTATTTTTGTAGGTTATAGCAGCTGAAGGTGAGCAGAATGCATCTCGTGTTCTTCGTGATGCAGCTGATATTTTGGACGAGTCACCTGCTTCCCTTCAGCTCCGTTACTTACAGACTCTGAACACAATTGCAGGTCAAAATAACCACACCTATGTGTTTCCATTGCCAATGGATCTGCTGTTCAAGCTGTTTTCTGGTCAACAAAAGCCAGCACCTGTGTGAACACACAATATCTTTATGCACTTCATTACAGTTAAAAAAAACTTACTAACTTACTATGTTAAAACACTTGATTTAAATTTCTATTGAAGTATTGTTAGTGAATCATGTTTTACTGTTTAATTAATTACAATAAATCTTTCTTTTTTGAAAACAAATCAGAAACAAACAAATCAGTTTATCCCATTTTGGAAGCAAGTTCTTTTGCTTTTATTCTTTCAACTTTTGCTCTAGCTGCTTGTGCTTTAGGACCAACAATACCACCACCCCATCGTTTCCTTAATTCATCATAACGATCATTATAATTAGCTTTAACAGCTTCAACTATATTGTTGAATTGAGCACGATCATCACTGCATCAGAAATATAAAAATAGAATGACTACAAATTCATATGAATAGACTCACGGTTTAACTTGAGTAACTACTAAAGCAGTGGCTGTTTTCTTGTGAACAACTTTACCAAGTCTAAATAAAACGATGAATGAAGATTAGAATGAAATCTCATACAGATAACACACCTTGACTTTGACTTTACTATACAATATGGTACATTCATCTTTCTACACAGAGTGGGTAACCATATTACAATCTAGGACATAGTATGTAAGTATTACACACATACAATGTAAAATCATAGGATTACCTCAATTGGATCTACATCATGTGCAATGATAACAAGTAATGCCTTCTTCTGTTCAATTAATCTAGTGACATTATGAATACCATATTTCACTGCTATAGTCTTCTTCTTTATTGATGGTTGCTCTCCTTTAGCTTTGATTTGTGCAAGATTACGTAACCTCTCTCGTTTCTGAGCTTTAGACTCAGGTCGATATTTATGAATAAATTTGAAAAGTTGAGTCACTAAAAATGTTATCAGATAAATAGATATGTACACCAGACATGCACAAATATTCACCAGTCGGTTTCTCTAGAGCATATGTGAACTGGTTAATACTAGGAGGTACTTTGAGTCTTTGATACAGGATACGTCGTTGCCGTTGGATACGGACATATTTAGGCCACTTAACAAATCTTGTCAAGTCTCTTTTTGGTTGAATGTGACCACCTAACGATTATCATATACACATACAAACTCTTCTAATGTGTTTATATACTCACCAATGCCATAATTTCGAGTCCTTTTTTCAATTAATGGATTTTTCTCCTTTTTCTTTTTCTTTTCTGGTTTAGCTATGAATGGAGCTGGAGCAACCTTCTTAGCCTTGGTTTTCCTAATGATTCTAGGTGGCTAGAATATATAAACAAAAAATGATCCCGTTCACTAATGTAAGAATTCATTCTGAGCACATAAATATATTTGAGAAAGACGATTAAAAGAGATTCAATCTTGTAAAACTCACCATCTTTTTACTAAGAACAACACGTGGAGAACCAGATATGCTAATGGCTGGAAAGTTAAAGGCGGAGAAAGAGGGTGTAGCTCACTCCAAGATGGCAGTTGCAGGTGGGGCTACCAGCAAAAGAGAAGTTGTTCAGATTACATCATATTCGAGAAGATTAAAGGAAAATATAAAATCAATTTTAGACAATTATGGAGAAATATTAAAAGCAGCTAAAGTATGTCACATGATTATCATGTGATCACTAATTCATCCTAACTGTAGGTAACTGAAGGCAGCACTTCAACTAGTGAATATGATGCAACTGTTTATCATACAAAAACTGAAATTGAAGTCCGAGCCTCTAACATGGTATTCAAAATGACTATTTTACTATATAATTAATATATTTATATAGGTGCGAGCTGCTGAAGCTTTATCAAGATTAGTTGCAGAGTTAAAAGAATATCTAATTCTCAATGATTTCTCAACTATTAATGAAAGTATCACACACAGAGCAAAGGATTTACATGCTGCTCAGAAACAAGTTTTAAATGAGACACAAAAACTTTATGAATCATATAAACAAACTCAGTTACGTTCACTAGATTAGTTACTATACTAATTTCATCTTTTTGCCCTTTTCTTCCAAAATTGCCAAAACATATAAAATGTTGCAAGAGAAAGTGCATACCTGGGGAGAGCTAATAGAATAATATATAACATTATGTATTATACTCACCATGTAAATACATATTGAAGATGATCATTTCGTAAAGTTATTCTTGTTTGTCCTCCAATTGGTCCTCCATGCAGTGTAGTAGCTATAAATGAATTTGTCAATGTATGTAATATAATACGTTAGCAATTACTTGCATCAGCATCTATCATAACGGGTGTTGTTTCAAGACACTGTGCCATAGATACAACATCTCTCCATGACCATCTGTTATTATCAGGATCATTTTTAGGACTGAATGGTGGACGCTGTTTATAAATTAAATGATGATTATTGTGCAATATGAAGCACATGTAGAATACCTTTTCTTGTGTACGTACTAATCCACTAAGAATCACTTGTCCTTCAATCTGTAAGTAAATGATTGTTGATATTCAATATATAATTGTTATGTACTTGTCCTTGAAGTCTTGTTGCAGGATTCATTCGACTCTTAGGAACCCATCCTCTGTTCACTAAAATATAACTCCTATATGTACATGTATATACATCAGTGTTTTTGAGAAGTTTATATGGTGCATCATTGGCCCAAAGAGCTTCTTATTTGGCACTGCACAGTGCTCTCTTTGGGCCAGTGGCACAGTTATATTGTACTAACTGCAGTAACTCTTTGCGCAAACACTAACCATTTTTGAGCCAATTTGGCCCATGCTTCAAAAACTTTGATATACATACAGATATTCATCATAAAGGTTTAGTTATACATGCATACATAACATAATACACATTTCATATCAACTAACTGAGTCTCATTACAATAGAATGGAGTTATAATATGAGCTCCTGGTTCACTTCTCTGCTTTGACATATATTCTTCATTCAGTTGGCCTCTAGGCCACATATGTATTTCACGTGTATGATCAAACTGACCAGTTAGTGTTACACGTCTATACTCTAATTCCTCTAGTCGATCAGCAACACTAAGTAAAACACAAGTAATGTGATAAACATGATGAAAATTCTTTGCTTACTTATTTGGAATATTAATTGCTGGTTTCATCGTTCTTCGTTCCAATTCATCGATTAATCCTAGTTTCCATTGAAGACGAAATACCTGCCAAGTACCAAGGCAAAATGTAGTTACAGGAATAATTAAGAGCCATAGTTTTCTTTTCTGTTTCTGTTCATTTTCAGTACTACTTCGTGAGGTTTGTCTCACTGACTGAAAGACTTTATGAAGATTAATGATTTATTACTATTAGTGAAAATGAGTCTTACAATTTTTCCTCCACAGAATAACAGGCCAAGAATATCTTTGAGTTGAACTTATAACATATCTAAATGAAAATAACATTTTATGTGTAAGATTGTATTAATTAATTTTTTTTTCAAGCACGTGGACCTCCACCCAACAAGATGGCTAAAGCGCCTATGATTAGTTTGAAAGAGAAAGAAAAGGTTTTGCAGGAAGAAATAGAGAAATTTAGAAGTATTCAGAAAGGTAGATATATAAACTGATTATTATTTTGAGATTATAGATAATATAATTTAGATGTATATAATTATATATATAATAATTTTATTTTTATACTAAAGATATACAGAAAAGTGTTCAAACAAGAAAACAGCTTGATGCACAGTTAAATGAAAACAAAACTGTGAAGGAGGTAAGTAGAAAACACAGTGTGATTACTCCTCCATCTTGAAGTATAATTATGTGTTTTGGGCACAAAATGTTGAAGTAATAGTCATTTCATCTTAGCAACAATATAATAATAATTATATAATATAGTAGTTCCCAATTCAATATGCATGCAGTCTCACATAGAGGGTCCGGTATATAGCTAACTATGTTCTGAGAACCACTTGAAGTATGGTGGTGTTCAATTGGGAGATACATAACCTTTCAAACACTTGCTTTGGCAGATAATTTTTTCATTTTTTGGGTTTCTTAACAGCCATTCTTTCTAGCAGTGTATCTTAGAATCAAGAATCTTATAAAATTCAAGAGCTGACAAAGTTGCTCTACCTTCGAATAATTGATTTTGGCAGTTAACATCTACGTGAATACCATTGTACCTCCAGTGGCTCTTAGAACAAGACATACAATAGCTATATATCTAAGACCCTCCATTCTCAATTAGAGTGGGAGGAGTTGACTATGCGAGACTAGTATGCATATATTAGAGTTCCAAACACTAAAATATTAAGTAGAGTAATTATATTACCATAGGAACTAGATATACTGGAAGATGATGCTATAGTGTATAAACTAATTGGTCCAGTATTAGTTAAGCAAGAATTGTCAGAAGCTAAACAAACAGTACACAAAAGATTGGAATACATCTCCAAAGAACTGTGAGTCTATGTCCCTTAATTAACTTATAACTCAAATAATTATTAATAGTGAAAGAAATGATGCAACATACAAAGAGCTGGAGAAAAAACAAGAAACCTTTGCTGAGAGATTGTCAAAGTTGCAGCAAGATTATCAGCAAGCGATGGTAAAGGCTGGGATTGTGAGATAAATGATATCCCAATTAACAAGGTACAATTTTTTCTCAGGTATTATTACAACTTATCATTCTTGTTCATATTATTCGTATTTTATCCATGCATTATAATGTGTTGTGTTTAACAAACACTTGAACAACTAATCATTTATAACTAACTGCTATTTTATAATACAATTATTTAAATGTTTAACTTCTTTAATGAAATCGATTATAATCTGTAGCAACAAAATACAATAATAATTATTATACATGGAGTTATGATGTATATATGTACCTGTGTCAATGTGTAAGTCTCTTCACTAAGTCTCTCAACTAGTGTAAAATGATCTTCATCAGGTATTTCATGATGTATGAAATGTATTCCATATGATGACAATACCTAGGATTAATGAGTGTATGAATGAATAGAGGGATAGATAGATATATTGATTGATAGATGGATAGATGGATGATGTGTACTTTGCAGTACTGGTCTCTTTGTTTTTTGAATTCCGGTGATTCCTGTTCTCCATCAATCAAGAGATATCGTATACCCATAGAAGATGGGATAGTCAGATGTGTAGTACAAAATGGATTGAGAGGACTGTATTTCACTACTTCATCACTATTAAGACACAAATACACTAACTATGTATTGTGTATAGGGTGATCTCACTCTGTTAGCTTTAAAGGATCATTAACATAACATTTCTGTATAGGAGATATGTTGTACACTCCACTCATTATTATACCACCTAATAATATAATATATATATAATTATATATATACAATATGTATTACATGTATGTATATACATAGTATATTATCTACCAGCAAAAGGAAATGAAGAAAGAGAATAATCAGACCATTGTGTAGTCAACATCAGAGCAGTAATATGTCCACCAGCACTATGACCACTAACATATAATCTATTATAATTGAATAGAGAATGTCTAACATATAGAGAGCAATCTGACTGATATTGCTGATGTATGCAGTGCCTGACATGGAGTGTATAAGTAATCAAACATGTTTTGACTCAATAATGCATATTTTGAATTTTAGTGTACTTGATACCCACCAGTTACTAGGTGATCACTAATGGACATGTGGTTATGTAATGCAATCAGGTGTGATGTGTCATGGAGACCACCCCCACACTGTCTGGACCATGACAATCCATACATTACCTTTTGCCAGGGAATTTCTTTGCTATAAATGAACACCCTAGTTTGCACTGTTCAACAATAGTAGTCAAGTTGACTGAAAGAAATGAATAATGAGCCAGGACATGTCAATGTATTGTATTAATAAACACTACAACATATCATTGTTTTAATAATAGTCCATTGTCTGTCAATATAAAATAATTATTATCATCACCTTTTGGTGCTAAATCATACCCTAATGCAACTAATATAATATTATTACGAGTGCATGGAATAGCTGCAAATCCTGAATTTTCTATTCTGTGTAGAGATATAACATATTGTATTGTCATCCTTATACAAGTACTATCAGTTATGTCTGTATAATTATATGCATATAATTGTTAGCATGTGCAATTCTTTCATCATAACACACAATATCATATTACGTACACTACCTACCCAAGTGCTTGCCAATATCCTCCATGTATATAAATTAATACATCAGTATCATCTGTTTTGGGAAAGCAACATGTTTGGAATGTTTAGATGAATAGAAGAAACATATGACCTGCTTTTAATAATACATATTTCACTAGAATCATGTAACTGAATCAAGTGAACTGTGGGTAAACACAGGGTTTACTATTACTAATCACAATTTGAGAGAAATTATTTATATAAACTGCTTTTTGTTTAACAACACTATTTTTTGAGGGACCATCCCATGTGGAAAAGTAATGTAGTCAACACAAAGGTACAACTTTTATATGGGGTGTTTGCCTTTCTATAAGTGGGAATACAAAGAAATATAATAGAAATCAAAAGATATGATATGTCTAATATCCTATTTGAATATGTGGACACTCATCAATAGTGTTACTATAGAAATAAGACACCATACATGAAATGAACCATGTGTATCTTAGGATAACAAGTCTATATGGAACTATAACTGTTCGTTAGTGATATTATAAACCATTTTGTCAGATGCTGGTATGGACAGCAATTGGATAATTTAATATTGTGTAATTACTGAATCTTTCAGAATTGAAGAAATATAAACATTTTGGCAGCCAAATTGGTTTGACTATCTCCATATGAGAACAAGACTATTCTCAGATATTCAACAATATATATGGTATAATGTATTTCTATGACTGCAGTGGGAAGGAAAACTATATTAACGATTATCCATTGAAGGCAACACTAGTGTTAGCTTCACTTGGAAAGCAATATACATATATGGTCACAATTATAAACACATGCCTTAATTGAATTTGAACTGAAAATAATTAGAGTTTAATGATGCACCTGTGTATTATAATATTCTAAAACTACAACCCATGGCAAGTATTTCTGCTGTCTGGAGTGAAAAAAAATTAATCCCTCACTGTAATAAATGGAAACAATGGTTGTTGACAGAACATGATTGTGATGATATACAAGGTATTAAAATGTTCATTTGTAACAAAAACAACAGAAGGGCATGAAACACAATATGAGAACTAATCCCCTAAGCTACAACAAAATGCATGGTCGTATTCCTGATGTTGGATATAAAATAATTTAAGTGTTGTGATGGTCACTGTAATTTCATTCTTTTATACATAACTTAAACATCAAGTCTTGAACCATTTGAGTACTAATTTATAGATAACACACCGTTAATATTTGACGGATAATATATGTCTAGTGTTTGACCACCAGGTTGATATTCAATCCCTAATTCACATTTTAGAACTTGACGAGCTATCTGGGTTGCTAAACATAATATTTTATTATAATCATAATTGACAAGATTTATACTTGCCATCAAAAGTTCGTTCTAAATGAAGATCAACAACAGCTTTTGGAGAACCTTTCTTAGAGAATTGACTTGGTGAATAATAATAATCCAACTGCTCTTTACTAAACCTTTCCATTACTCTATCGACGCATGCGCAATAGGTACTACCACGTGCAGAAAAATGGCTGATTTTGTGATGTTTGCGATGCCGAACGTGCACTTTTTTGGGAATAAAGAAGAAGACATCAATAGCAGAAGCACAGTGAAGTCCTGGTCTGACTAAAAAATATTCTGCACATTGTCAAATTATATATATATATATATATATATATATATATATATTGTCTTCCAGTCCAGCCGGCTGCCACTGCACTGAATCCTTGCTAGGGCGGAACACTACGTGACCGTGGCTGCCACTCTGAATCCTTACACGTTCACTGAAGTGTTATAAAAAAGCGATGGGCAACCATTCCAGCTCATCTACTAACGAAGAAAGTGATTGGAGAAGAGATAACTCACTTGAAGGCGCAAGTGAGTTGAGCCAGTCAGTGATAGTACTCCCGACGTTCTCTGTATATAAGCGGAACTCGCATCGAAACGGTACACTCAGTCAGTATCATCATACACACAGACTTTCAAAATCTCTTTCTACTGAACATCTGATGTCTTGCAGTGTAAAACGAATTCCTGTTTGGAAAAACAGTCAAAAGAGACACAAAGCAGCGCAATGGCTGGCTATGGAGAAAAAGAAAAGAGATACAGAAGACAGAGAACAACTATTTTCAGCTGCAGTGAGAGGAGACGAAGAAATATTACTTCGATTGTTGATATGTGGAGTGAATATCAATACAACTGATGAAAATCATTTAACAGCACTACATTATGCAGCAATGCACGCCAGACCACAGATAATTGAGATGCTGGTTGATCATGGTGCTAAGGTCAATGCTTATGATATGAAAGGTGGTTTTACACCACTTCATTGGGTAGTCATCAATTCACAGCCCGGCATGAGCGATGATCAAAGAGTAGAAGAATGTCTTATAGCTCTCGTACGAGGAGGTTGCAATATCAATGCAAAAGATTTTAATCAAGCAACTCCATTACATTTTGCTGCAAGAATGGACAATAAACTAGTAGTAGATTCTCTAATGAGACTTGGTGCTGATCCAAATGAAATGGATGTGTTGGGAAGAACATGTACTGCAGTAGCTAAATCTGAAGGAACTAAAATTTTAATTATAAAATTAGCAGATTTAAGAGCTAGAGCTTATTATCATGTTCTTGAAGTTCCTTTTGTTTAAATGATAATAACTTTTTCTGTTACAATTTTTTCACTTTGAATTTGTTACTTGTCAAATATTATATATACTTCATTTCTTTCTGGAAATTCACTTACAGTAAATTGCATAATTATATGTAATTATAGTCATTCATAATTACTTTGAAGTCCAATTTTGGAAATGAAAACTTGTATATAATAGAATGCATGCACGAGTGTAAACATTCACTTGCTTGTTTTCTACAAAACCTCTGTTGTGTGGTGTAGTAATCCGGATGAGTAAGCTGTGCTATATCCTGTTTAATTTACAGCTTCCCCTATCAAAAAAGGTGTTGATGAAATTGCATGTACACATGTGGGTGTTATAACATGGAAGAGTAGACACTTTTTAATAAACAGTTCTTTATAATTGATTTTAAATAAATTAATATTTAAAAATAAAAACGGATTGCTAATTAATGTTATGGAGGTGTAACTACTGACTGTTCATTATTGTCATTTTTACATGATTTTTCTGAGCACTCATGAGAAATATCTTCAGAGTTTGTTTCAACATTCTCTCTTTTCAAACTTGTCTCCTCTGGAATATTTTGATCATCCGAAGTTAACAGCACTTGAACATATCCAGTAGTTTCAATCAAAGAAAGTAATGACAACCCATCCTGTCTTGAGATCAACACAGAGGGAATATTAACATCCTCCAAACCATCTCCACTCATTGAAAAAGGAAAGATCGGTTTATTGGCTTCTGAATTCGTTGTATCTTTAAGATTGTCTAGTGAAAACATCAGAGTAAACATATTAGTAATAATGATATTAGCAGAAACCACATACCATATATTATTGCTGCTATTGCTCCACTCTTTTCAGCAAACCTGACCTGATGATGATATCATACATAATAATCATTTCCAAAGCAGACAACTAATCATATTATGAATTCATATATGTACTACAACAGGAAGATATTAGGAGTGTGAAAAACAGATATCATGTAGATAATTTGTTTTTGCCTGAAATAATAAATAGCAGTCATTCAGCAAGCTTTATCCATTTATTATCTATCTATCTATCTATTTATGTATTCCTATGTACCTTATCAACAAACATACAACCTCCTCGTAATATAAGAAAAATCTTTCCTCTGATAATTTCTACATCATCAAATGGACTACACCCATCAACTGGCGACTTGGGTACCACCAATTCACCACTAATCTGAAATGTATAAATCACGACTATGCATTTAATATATAGTCACATGACTCTCACCTGATATCCCATTTCACCACCTAGTTGAGGACCAAACATTGCAGGACCAGCTATAAATGTCTTTTGCTCTACAAGAGGCTCAGTTATGACTAGACGTTTCATTTCTCTTTTAATATCAGCTAGATAGATTGAGTAAATAAACATTTTACTTAAATATTCATAAGAAATGACAAGTATAACTCACTAGCATTTCCTACTCGCTTCATAATGTGTATCACTTCTTCCATAAAATCTTTACCATCTTGTGCAGCCTCCTCTGAAATAGCCTAATAGACCAGAAATAATTTGATTGTATCTCTCATCTCTTCAATCTTACAGTGTTTGGATTATGAGCTAGCAGCACTTTGCCTCCATCTTGAAATTCAAATGATATCCCCATATTTTTTAGCTCTGCAAGATGTTCAGCATTTCCAAAATCAAGAACTCTGAGAGACATTTTATTATGTCTATTTCTCAACATTTGTTTGACTTTCCTATAACACAATATTCACACACTATTAACATTAATAGACACACAAGAAGACAGAATACATACAAAACTTTAGACTTGATTAACATCTTAATATGAAATATAACACACACACACACACACACATGTATTCTAATCAGACCAATGGGCTATAGCCTTGATGTCCTTATTCGGTATATAAAGTGGTTTTGATCAGAAATATTATCTGTTAGAACCATAAGCGTTCTATGAAATCGAAATATGAACTATAGCCTTGGTACTTATTTTTTCATTAGAAAAATAATTGTCTCGGATTGGGCCAAACCTTTTCCTAGAGTTACATAATTATGTCCTTATCATGTTTGCAAAATGGTTTTGATCAATAACTGTTAAAACCGTGATCATTTTAGCATTCTCTCAAAATTCTAATTTTACCCTGAAGTGCCTAACTATAATATTACATAGTTTCCTTTTCAAATGTTGACTAGCTTCTGTGTGTCAATACAGTAGCCTTACTAAATACATACTTGGGTTTGTGTAAGGAAATAAATTTACTGAATGGCTGAATGGACAATATACAAATCATAATGTTTATATATTTTGTTCTGTTTATTAAACAATAGACAAAGCATGTCTCAATAATTTTAAAGATTATCTACTTGTCTATATATAGTCATATTACCTTATAGATTCCCCATTTAGTTCATATGTGTATCTTGATACAGAACATTGCTTCTTTAATAACTTTTCATAACTATCTACTTCTGTCCATGGTATTTCCATATTTAGACATTGAGATGGTAACTCCATATCATTTGAACTGCTACTTGAATTACTGTTGTATTTAGATAATTTGAGAGGTAATATGTGCGCTTCCGTTGTAAATATAAAGTCATCCATTTCCAGAACTAAGTCATCTTCTTCAGCAAACAACAGATACAAATATTTAAAAGTCTCAGCTAAAACAAAAGAGTCCATTCTATAAGTAGAGAGAAACAACCAATAGATAAATGAAAATATATAAATATATTAACATACCTGTCTTCATGAGTAGATCCTCTCACATCTTTGATTGTTGCAAATCCACACGGTACTCTAGTGTATTTGTTTAAATTATCAATCACTGTTTTTCCAATATCTAAATAGTATGGATCATTGGTTGCCTTTATAAGGAGAAGGCAATCATGAGAGAGAGAGAGAGAGAGAGAGTACAACATCTATTTCACAAAAATATTATCCATTTACCTGATAAAGAAAGTAAGTGCTTTCAATGAATTCTGGTCTTAGTGGGTATTGCGGCCAAATAGGTTTAAATTCTGTTGAGAATGACTTTAAAAAATATAATTATATCATTAAATAGATGGAGAAAGAGAACACATTACCTCTGGTATGAATCTATTATGTACAGTAACATGGTATAGCATGTTATGTATATCAACTGCAGAATCTATATCACCCCATAATACCTTATAATAATTAATATTAAATGATAAATTATTATGATAATGTATACTACCTGTAGACCAGGCCAGAAGGCTAGTAATGAATCCATAGATCTTTTAATGGGTTTAATAGGAGAGTTCATATTCACTTCATATAAATTAGGACCATTTGATATAATATATTGTTTTATTGCTGTGTAATGCTATAATAAACTAATATTATCATTATATTATAAGCGTAGATGTGACTTACAGTACTAAATCTTTTCAAATATTCTGTATCTCCAAGTAATATATATGACTTCAGACAATATTCATAGTATGAATCTATACCGGCACCAACTCCACTATCTATTTGAGTATGTGTACATTTAAAATTAACATATAATATTCATACATACCTTTTCTAGTCCACTGTCCATTATGTACATTAATAACAGTACCTACTAGATTATTAACTTGATGTCTACTATCCCACAATGCTTCCATTGCTAAATGTGCCTTTAACTAATGAATAATAATAATAAATTTCTCAATAGCTAATTACAAATTACTAACTTCATAATCTGGATTTCCAGTTAGTCTGCTAAGTGCTGCAAACTCCATTAACATTGTACCAGCACATGCTGTACAAGTAGTATCACCTGCAATACGACCTCTTGTATTATTTATACCATGTCGTAAATTAATCTAAAAATAAACAATTGTGTCACTGATAAGATTACATTATAACATGTACTGACTCTAGAATAAGGTATTCCAGTTGTTGTATTAAAAGCCGGAAGAAGCTTATCACCAATATGTGTAGCCATTTCAACTAACTCATCTTTGTACCATTGAAGAAGTGGATGGCCTGAATCACGAAGAAATTCAGCTGCAAAATGAGCACCAAGGAGACCCCTGTTTACAGATAGATAAATACATGTGTAATACGAATGTAAATGAATGCACTCGCAGTGCAGAACCCTCGCCACAAGTGTGATTTGGGAAACAACTTGAGAAAGATTCAGTCATTGACAAGGAAATAACTGCAGACAATATTTGACTGTAATAATAATGATTACAATTATTATACTGAGATTATATTATATTTGTGTGTGTGTGCATTACAACTTACACTCCAAGTCCTACTAGCTAGCTATATAGTATAAGATTACAAGAGCAGTGTTAAAATTCAGACTTGAAAACAGATTCAATCACGTGGATGAAATAAATGGGTGGAGCTAGAAATTGCCAGTAGTGGCAGAAAGCTTAGAGCCAACTCGAAGTTGAGCAACCACTACTTCAATTGCACTATATTTCAAGCTGTGATTTGCAGCAATAGGCTTCAAGCAAGATGAGCTGTGTTTCAGTGAACTCTTTTGCTACCAGACATCTGTATGAGTTACAAAAATTGTCATAACTTTAAAACAGAAAGGTTTAGCAAAAGCCTGTTGTTACTTTTGATCCCTGTATGATTTGACATCTGCTGGAAGTATTTTCAAGTGGCAATGTCCGTAGGTTCGCTGGAATTTTGCCGACAGACAAACAGACAAACAAAATGATTACAGTAACCCTCCACTACGCCTATGTGGGTGAGGGTTAATAAGGAACTAACCCAAGTACTCTGATATTAGTTTCAAATACAGACACAGTGAGGTCAGCATCAAACTGTACATCTCTTAATACCAGCTTTATAGCTTCACTGAATTCATCAATAGCTCCAATTACCTAATAATATTATATAATCATTATAACTATTTCACCAATCTTATATTTACATTCCAGACTTATGACAATAATACCACACAGGAGTTGCATCATAATTATTTAATTTTACATAATGTATATTAACTACACACATGTACACAATATACAGGCCTTGTATCATAATAGTAATCATGAGGTAATGCTAACTACACACACACATGTACACAACATACTTACAGCTAATGTATCTAGACTGTCAATTAACGTCAAAGAAAAACTATAAGAAGATTACATCATTACTAAATAATGATACAGTATAGTGTGTAACATACCTTCCTAAACATTCATCAATATCACCTCTATTGGGTTGATGTCCTCGAACACGTCCCTTACAACTTAATGGCATTAATTCATCAGCTGGATATGCATGATCCTATTAACATGAAATAGGATATTAATATCATGATTTTGTTTCCCATGGAATACTATGTACGACCTACAACAAACTCTATCTGTCTTACTATCTCAATACATTCATCTACTATCTGTTATTTATTTATCTGTCTATCTATTTATCAATCAATCGATTGATCGATCTATCAATCAATCATTCAATCAATCTATCCATCCACCCATTCATCTGTCTATATATTTTATCTATGTCTGTCTTACTATCTATCTATCTATCTATATATAATTATATAGGTCTCACCAAGTAATTGTCATAAGCATGAAAAAACATTTCAACCACAACATCCCTGTAAATAGAGTCACGAATTATTCAAAATATAACACACATACATACATATATTTACCTATAATGATGTTTTTCTTTTAGTGTGATATCACAATTAACAAGTGATAAAGTAATCGTGATTATGATATAGCACAACATACTTATCACACATTCAATACTCATTATTATAGCGTATTTATCAAATCACTGATTCATAAATACACTACTAAGTAATGAAGGGTGATTCTAGTCTCAGTGTCTTTCTCAGTTCCTTCTGGCATCCATTGTTCCAATGTCAATGTTTCTTTCCAATTTCCATAGCCACGCCTTTATTCCTTCAATTAGAGAATTAGCGAATTATGGTATGACACGTGCAATGTCATGTCAATGGATTTATTAACCCTGGTTTGGTGTTTTCTGATAGTGCTACTTATTATCTTTAATATTTCACTTCCATACAAATACCTATTTCCTTCTTTTATCATTGAGATACTTACATATGGTAAAACAAGAAAAGGTGTCAATACAATACGAAACTATTCATCAATTTCAAAACGGTAATTGTATAATTATGATAATAATAATATCAATATTATTATATTATTCATAGTATCATTATTGTTATTTAGGTGGTTTACATGGTTCTATCTTTGGGGAGTTATTTGGAATGCTATTATTCTTTACTACTATGTCTCTGTCCACTTGTTCTCTCAAAGTACTCCTTTACTGAAACCTTTAATATTCAGTCTTTACATTGCATTCTATCCATATCAACCACAAGAAACCACATGCTGTTGTACTCAACAACATCTGGAAGTGCTACTAGCTCTCATACTAGTCTGCTTCCAAATTGGAAGGAGACTGTATGAGAGCTTGTTTATCACTGAGTTTGGAAGCAGTAAGATGCATCTTCTACATTTCGTATATGGTGTGTTCTTTTATACTGCTCTTGGACCAGCAGTTCTTTCTCATTTATCAAAATGTAAGGTCAAACTATACATGATGTACACAATATCTATAGCAAGGAGGAGCATTGCACCTCTCCTTTCTAATTGGCCATTGTGTCATTATCTATTTCTAGTTTAATACGCTTTATTTTAAATAATTATGTTTGTATGTATATAATTATAATCCAGTTTGTGAGCATATGTGCATAACCTAATTTTGGAAAAGGGACACTCCTGCAAAATAATTTTGATTGGTTTCAATCACTCACCATTCTACCATTTTGTATAGGAAATTTATGAAATTTGATATCTATTGTAAGCTTCTTAGATAGTGATTTCATTGACGTCCTGTACTAAATAGCAAAATGATGAGCAATTAAAGGTTAAGTGTTTTGCAGGAATGTGTCTATTTTAAAAAATTAGGTCTCATACTCCACCCTAATTTCAACCAAAATTTACAGTATAATATATAATTATGTGTGAGCTTTCATTTCTTTACAGTTCATTCAGCCTGTGATTCTTCTGTTTCACTGGAGAGTATTTTGAACTGGTATCACATGCTTGGTGTCATTGCTTTCTTGTGGGCTAGTTGGCATCAAAATAAATGTCACAAGATACTGGCTAATCTCAGGAAACCTAATAAAGATGTTCACAAAATACCATATGGAGATTGGTTTGAATATGTTAGTTCTCCACACCTTCTTGCTGAAGTCATCATCTATTTTGCTTTATTTATGGTTTTTGGTTTTTCTAACTATCATTTCATTCTTGTAGTTGTATCAACTATTGTGTGTTTATTGTTAAGTGCTAGGCAAACACATGAATGGTATTTAAAACACTTTGATAACTATCCCAAAAGGTATGTAATGTTTCCATGGATATACTGACTGCATAGTTTAATGGTAAATCAAATATCATTGTACTTGCTGTTTCAGTTAGTAAAGAAATAATTTTTTTCATAATTCAAGACAACACTTAAAAAGTGTTTGCAAAAACCAAACAAGGGAAAAGGAAAGATGGATGTTTTCATGGATATTGTACAACATTTGAAATGAAACAACATTATAAAAAGTTCGTTGTTGCACTGTTAAAAGTAACAAAAGGATTCGATATAAACTTAATGAAAATAGAAAAAATATTTAATTACAAGTGGAGTGTAATCAGATTGATGAGCGTATGGAAAAAGTAAGAGAACAGGAGAGAGGATTAAAACAGACTATAATATGACATTACACTTTAGCATTATACTGTACTTTCTTTAGCATTAAAGGTCAACATATCGGAAGGTAAGTGTGATTGCACCAGATCATAGTGTGGTTGTAAGGAATAGGGCTCTGTTGTGTAGTACTGTCCATGTATCGTGGTATGTTGAGTATTTGGAGAATTCTCTCCCTGTTGCATACTATAGTCCTCAGGTGATGGTGTTAAGTTATTAAACAGCTCTGGGTTATTACTAAATGGTGTTCCATTAATCAAATACTCTCCACCTTCTTTAGGTGGTGATGGAAAACCGTAATGAGATGAAGGGCTGTGGTTTTCTGTTGCTATGGTAACTTGTGGTGATGAATAACCAGAAATCTGAGCTTGGGCTATAGTCAGAGGTGGGTTAGGAGAAACAGTTTGAGCCATCAGAGGACTGTGCCCTCCATTGCCATTATGTACACCAATATTCTGCAGAGCTGTGTTGTATGAGGTACTTGTAGACTGAACATCGCATTGCTGCAATGATGATGTTCCCTTAAATGGCAGGTGTTGTAATGGAGTTGAACCAGTAATACTTTGAGACGTCGTCGTTGAGCAGGTCACTGAAGGATCTGTAGGGCAACTTTGACAAGAATAGGCAGTTAACTGTATCCCAGGAGAACCCGAATGGTTAACAGTGTAAACATCTGAACCAGAAGGTGAGAAATTACTCGTATTTGGATCCATAGTGACCCCAGGAGAAACCCCTCCATGGGTTGTAGGACTTATAACTGAGTTTCCAGGAGAAGACTGTCCACCATCCATCATACCTGAGACTGTGTGTATAGCTGTACTATTGATCAACTGGGTCTGACTGACTGTAGAGTTAGTGTATGAAGGGACATAGGGAGGAGAAGTATGAGAGAGACACTGTTCAGTTTGAGGAAATGGTGGATACATTGTGGATGCTACAAGACGTTCCAGTTCGGCTTCAATAGATGGATAACGTGACATTCCATTTGATGAAGTGGTAATAGTAGGAGGGTAGTGTGCAACAATACCTTGTTGAGTAGATGATTGGGAGTGTACAATACCTTGTTGAGTAGATGACTGGGAGTATGGTGGTGGAACTTGTACTGGTTGCATCACCATTGATCCTGGCTCAAGCTTGACACTGCCCGTTCTGAACAAGGGATTGTGAGCAGAGTGAGGTATATTATTAGGCTTAGTCATAGTATATACAGGAGGTGGAGGTACCAATGGACCTTGACTCGATTGCTGTAGCATCTCTACAATATCAATGTGCCGTTTTTCATATGCTATCTGCAATGGGGAACGATCTAAACTGTCAACTAATGTAGCATTTGCATAGCAATCTAGAAGATGTCTTACTGATGCTGCAGACCCTTCGCGACATGCTAAGAATAAAGCTGTTTCTCCCTTATGATCTGGAGCATCTTTAACATTATCAGGACCTTGCTTCACTAGAAGTTTCAATGCATCTACATTGTTGATCATAGCTGCCCAGTGAACTGCCGTACGACCTAATATAAGTGATAATATCAAATGATATGGTTACATGTTTTAACTACATACCATCATCATCACTTGCTGTTATTTCAGCACTTTTTGCTATTAACTGTTGCACCATTCTGTTGTTACCCATTTTAACTGACAGTATCAATGGGGTAACACCACCTACACTCTTGATCTCAATATTGGTCTTTGGGTTGTCAAGAATTATCTATGAATGGATGGATGGATGGATGGATGGATGGATGAATACATGAAAGGATGGACTGATTAATTTACATACCTGAAA
Source organism: Petrosia ficiformis (assembly GCA_947044365.1). Taxonomy (NCBI): domain Eukaryota; kingdom Metazoa; phylum Porifera; class Demospongiae; order Haplosclerida; family Petrosiidae; genus Petrosia; species Petrosia ficiformis. Next base: position 4,083,484 of record OX345639.1, read on the forward strand.
AGCCCGGTCGGCTGCAGCCCCTATAGCGACATGAAGGGGAGTTTGTTTCCACATGTCCTGAATATTTGGATTGGCTTTTGCAATTAGCAGATAATGTATGTACTCCTCTCTTCCATATTTGACAGCAAGATGGAGAGCTGTCTGTCCCTGATCATTAACCATATTCAAGTCGGTATTGGGAGCAGTGATAAAAGCAGGTGCTCGTAGTTCCATTGGTTTAGACAGAGGAATGGTAGAAAACATACGTGGCAACTTAGGGCTACGAGAGTGTACCAATGTATCATATTCACTGTAATCACTACCAGATGATGAATCTGATCGAACTGGACCAGCTGGTCGAAGTTTGTGTCTTCTGTCTTCAGACATTATAGCAATCATAAGAGGAGTAAATCCTCCACGTCCTTGAGCATTAATGTCAAAATTTCTACCATTCTGTCGGGCAATAAAATCTTTGATATTTTCACCAGATGATCGGGCAGCTTCACAATGAAGATGTGTCCATTGACGATCATCTCGTCCCCTCTCGCCAACCACACACACAGAACCATCCGTACCACTAATATTAACAGGAACTTCTATCTGACTCCAAGTAAAGTGTGGTAAAGAAGCATCACTCTTTCTATGAGAACAAGGAGAATCAATCATTGTTTCAATAGAACCTGAACGTCGATCTGAAACAAAGCTCTGTTCTCTTGTAATAGTATTGGAATCAGGTTCAGGTGTTGTACCTCCGGGCACTCTCCAAGTACGACGAACTTTAATTTTCCTGAATGTTTCTTTGACGCCTCCATTATCTCTTACTCTCTTACCAAGAACAGCAACAACAATAAGAACCAGTACTATACATACAGGCACTGTAACGTATATAGCTATAGGATTACTACCACCAGATTCACCCTCGCCCTCGTCATCTGAAGGTTCTTGTTCTGTAATTTAAATGAATTATGAAATATCAACAGACTGTGATACATTAAATTACCTGATGCATCCAATAAACCAAAATCTGCAATCTGTGTTTCTCCATTGCTATAAGCTGCTTGAATGGTATCTAATACCTATATAAACATTTAATTTAATGATTAATATTTCTACATAGTGTAATATTACTCACTTGTTGCACTGATGTAGGACAAGATGATATACAATACTGTATATTCACTTTCATCACAACTCTCCAGTATCTATATAAAGAAACATATAATTCTGTTACCTGTCATTAATTAAGCCTTACCTTCGATTATTACTATGTCCAGTAAAATCTAGTGGAAAAGAATCTTCAACCTCATCTTCTGATATTTCCATATACTCCACTACTTCGACCACAGCATGAATGAGACGACCTAGGCTGGTAAGAAATGAGTCCCTAGCTTCACCTTCAAAACTTATTGAAACAGTAGAAGAAATAGTCAATACTAGATAATTAGGTAGCTGTGAACGGGAAGAGAATACAATTATCATTAGTACTTTATGAATTGTAATATACTTACATACAACTGTTGCCCACAGTCACTAGTGTCAACTGGGCATTCAGGAGTGTTACACATTTCATCACAAATTCCATCATCAACAAAAGATTCACAGGACTCGACAATTCTGTAATAGTAGAAATAGTGGTGAATAAACATTACAGAAACAAGTAGATTCATTCTTACTCTGAAGGACATTCCAGCATAGGATCACAATCTCCTCCATCGTAATTACATCTACCATTATTACATTCTTGGTCACACTTGCTATCATTATATTTGATTCTGCAGTTTGAATCCTGAGGACAGTTAGCCCATGGATCAATACCAGGTCGTGTATAACATGGATCGTTACCATCAAAATTACAAGATGATATGAAACAGTGGCTCTATATAAAAATAATAAAATTAATATAAAACACAAGTAATATAGTATAGCAACTTACATCACATCTTTCATTATTAGCAAGCTGGGAGCAATTGGAATAAGGACACACTAAAATAATAAAATTTATGATTGGTTAATTTGCCATACAAGGTTAATTATATTTATGAGCAATTTGCATATCCTGTTGTGATTAATTAAGCATTGGAATGTAATATTAGAATTGAATATTATGTAGCCACATACCTTCCTTCTCACATAATATCCCTTCATATCCATCAGCACATGTACAACCATCCTCTTTTGTACAGCTTCCACCATTTTTACATGGATTGACATCCCCACATATAAAATCTTCACAATATTCTCCGGTATACTGGTGAGGACATACACAGTTGTAACCTCCAAGTGTATTTATACATGTTCCTCCATTTCTACACGAAGTGTTTAAACATTCATCAATATCTAATGAACAGTCAACTCCTCCCCATTCAGATGTACAGTTACAAAACTCTTCATTATTGTGTCGAATACATTTGCCACCATTGAGACAGTGTAAATCCTGGCAACCTGTGATCTCACAGGTGTCTCCGGAGTATCCAGATGGACAATGACAAAAAAAGGATTCTTCACCATTCATACATGTTCCTCCATTATTGCAAGGGTTTTTAACAGAACATGGTAGAGGGTCTGTATTATTAACACATTGAGTTTCTGTTCCATTTATATCACAATCCAAAGTACCATCGATGCAATGCTGGTACTTAAAACGACAAAACTCTCCAGTATAACCACTTTGACACTTACATGTTGGTTGTTGTGTGTAAGGATTCATTTCACATATGCCTCCAAAATGACATTGTTGAACTGAACATGTTTCACTGAGTGATACATTACATATTGGTCCAGTGTACTGTGTTTGAGAGCAGTTGCAGGAATAAGTGTTATCACCATCAATACATAAGCCTCCATTTTGACAAGGGTTCGAGATGCAATCATCAATATTAACCTCACACTTTTCTCCCTCAAAACCATTAGAACAGACACAAACAAACCCTCCATGTGTATTAACACAAGTGCCACCATTTTCACAAATATGCAATGTGCATTCATCAATATCAAATTGACAGTGTGAGCCATTGAAGGAGGATGTACAATTACAATTAGCTGTATAGTTAAACTGGCCAGAGGGATCTACCTCGTACATAGATATACACTCTCCATCATTTTCACAAGAGATAGAGTCACAAGGATCATAATCGATCTCACAGTTGTCACCAGTGAAATACGGTGGACAAGTGCAGTTGTACCCAGAATGATCCGAAAACTCGTTACAGGTGCCATTGTGTTGACAAGGGTTTTCATCACAATGACTAAAACTGATGGTACAGTTAACTCCAGTGAAACCTATTATTCAAACAATGGGAGGAGTAATAATGAGACCAACATACTGATAAAATCATATATACCCTCCTTATAATCTAGATGATATAAATAGTTTACATACACAAATAATTATTATAATCTATATTCTTTGATGTTCTCTGTGTAGAGGCAATGATGTACCAAAGAATGTTTGGTGGAAGCAAACTACATAACCAATAACCACTGAATTGTCATTGTGAACCATACATAATTAATGGTATAACATACTTACCTGGAAAACAGCTACATATATACAATGGTCCATTAGCAATATCTAGAGGTACTGGTAAACTGCAATTTCCATTTTCACCACAAGGATTATTATAGCAAGAATCAGTTTGGGGTAGTGCACACTGAGAGTCAATTGTGTATCCCATGGGACAGTCACATGTGAACCACACAGGGGGATCTTTCTTTTCATCTGCTATATGACTGCAAGTCCCTCCATTTTGACATCCTCTTGTGAGACAAGGATCAATTTCCATATTGCATTTATCACCCCCATATCCAGCATCACAAACACATGTTTTATTCCGAAATACAGGCTCTATAATACAAGTACCATGTTCACACAAATCAGTATCACGACAGATTTCGACATTTGAATACCCTAATATGTGTGGTAATAGAACACAAAATGATTACAAATTCCTAAGATATCATGTAAGGACTCTGTTTATTGTCACCAATGTCAATTGTGCAGTGATGTGTAATATCTTCACAATATAATATTATATATATATATATATATATATATATATATAGCATATTTATAAAACAAACAAATGAAATTGAGAAGAGAGATGGACAGAGTGAATCAAGAATCGAGGGGAGGGGTGGATCAAACATATATACACATGTAATATGATTAATAGAAGTTAAATAGATGCATGGGGAGAGATGTGAATTGATGAAAGAGGAAGAAGGAATAGATGAATGGATGGATGGAGGGTGGGTCACAGATTAGACAGTACAAAAATGTATTGATACAGCTGACTACACATAGAGCATCACAGACAGATATGAAACAGTAATTGTAACTATATCTCCTCATATGTATGGTAATCTCTATGAGAACAAATTATACACACCATACATTGCTTAAATACACAATAGTTGTTATATAAGCTGACTTAGTATCAAATAAGGGATGTTATATACTGTATACAATAACTATTACATTACTTCACTTCTTCCTGGAATATTCTACCATCCTTTATAATATTATTATACCACTTTTAGTTTGTATGCTCATATTTTATATATAGTGTAATATTAATGTATACAAAATCAATATCTACTAAGAAAATATTTGTATCAGTGAGTAAGCAACATACCTCACTAATCACTTCTATTCACAAAACTTTGAAAAATTACATGTGTGGGATTTGGACTAATTAAATTATGTGGAGCATTAAAACAACATCCAATAGATGCTCCCACTATTTGGTTGTCAGCTAATGATTACACAAAAACCAGATAATTATAATTATTGTTTTGGCTATGAAATAAAACAGATACAGGACACATGGAAGGGAGGGGTGGACACAAGGAGAAGGATGAGCTAGAACAGGTGGTGAAGGCATTTCTTCACAAATAGTTTATACAAGGCTTGCTGGTAGGAATGGGAGGTAACAACTCTAAATGAACAGCTGGTTTAGATAATTCAAAATTAAGATAAATTATAATTTTATGCATAAAATATTTTGAGACCTAGTGATCCAAAGGAATGTTTTAGTGTGAACACAAATGTCTTGAAACATAAACTAATTTGAGAAGCAAAACCACATTCCATGTCACCTAGTAAAACATAACATTACTGGTACATGTGACAAAATGTTTGAGGTGAAGTAGAGTAGTATGTTTCCTACAACAAAACATATCACATTGGTTAGAAACCACTTGTAACAAGAATGATTAGTAACAACACTACATTTTATGAGGTGTGTTTGTGTGGACAGACAAACCAATTTGGTGAAATATGATAAACATTGAACTCAGCCCTCACATAATATACTGACACCTTTACATGATGAATTATGTTAAATTAAGACTATGAATATAACTCATCTGAATACAGTTATTACCATAGGATGTAAACAACTTAATATTATATAAATAAGAATATAACCAGAGATATAAATAGCTGCTTAGTATACAATGCATACCATTTATTTGTAGAGTGTAAAATGCTCCCTAATTGCTCATTAGTATTGTAGTTTTCTGACTTCAAAAGCTGTATTCCCTGTATCTGATGCACTATCAACACCCACAAAAAAAACTGTACCTTACACTTTTCCCTTCATCTACCAAATACTCTAAATTGTTGAGCTGTGAATAACTTGCACAAAATTACTAGTACTAATTATTTTACGAAACCATTTCAGTTCTATCTAAGATCAGAAAGCATATAATGTACAGTAATCAAATTACAAAGGGTTGTTACATATACTGTGATGTAAACATATTGATGAGAATGATATTGCAAACAAAAACTTGTCCCACAGACACACAGTAAGGGTTATCTATAAACTGTAATTCAATATCCCCTTTGCTCATATATCTTCAGAGTTTATGTTATGAATAAGCAGAGAGTTATTTGAATATTTATTTTTGATAAATTATACGCTTGTTCACAAGTAATGTGCACTATATAACAAATAGTACAATAACACAACATTCTCTCACCATCATTGCAATCACAAAGAATTCCACTAAAACCAGTTTCACAAGAACACATAAATTGGTTTTCTTCTCCTTGTGAACATTTGCCATTGTTTAGACACGGAGAATTATGTTTACATATGAAAGTATTACAATCGTCTCCAAACCAGTTTTCTTGACATCTAATAGAATTATAATAATTATGATTAATCCTTTAATTATATTATTTGTTGAGTGGTCAATTAAATATTGCTGAATTTGGTAGATGTTATCCTCTTCGTACCATACCGCATACTACATATACAGAAGCCAAAACAAATTGATCTGATTAAAAATGATTTATAAAACAATCAATTTTCTGCATTCTTAAATTATTGATACAAAGCAAACCTTGCCAAAGTCACAAGATGACACTAACCACTCAGTCTTTGTGTTTCCCATCAGAACAAAGTAAATTACAGAAAACAAATATTTCTTATTAGACACCATATCTTAACACCCAATAGAAATGCATATGATATGGTATTGAGGTAATATATTTGTATTTTATATCTACTATTATCACTTTAATGGCTTGCTAGTCCCAGATGCACAATAGTGACAAGTTATCAAAAGTTTCCCATAGAAATTTTAATAAGATGCAGTAATAACTATAATATATATATACATAAATTTTGTGGTGCAATAGTTAGTTTATAATTAGCTAAAATACTCTCTTGTTGTTGGAAGTGATAGCAGGCTATCAGATCTGAAATCTGAAGGTGTTACTGTATAAAGATCTTCAGACAAACTGTTATATGAATATCATTTAAGATGTCGCTAATAACCAAAATGTATATATATATATATATATATAATATATATATATATATAATATCATTATGTCCCACATAATGATATTATAAGAGAATAAAATCAGAAAGCACACAAAGGATGGGCAGGCAGTTGATAAAACCAAATTATCAATAGTTAACACTTCCTTAATTCTATAGTCCGTCATGTTATAATACTTACTCGCAAGTATCACCGGTGCAGTTTCCATGAATACAAGTGTCGGGGTTACACTGTTGTGCTCCACCTAAGATAGTTAAAGAGAACATGTTGTATCACTTGAAATGCAACAAGGCATAACATACAATCAAAGCAAACCCTACTTGACTATCCCATCCCTTCCCATTCAGTAGCTTTCCCACAACAAAAGGGAGTCACAATTATCTCTTGAATCCTTACCTACACAGATGTAGGAGATTACTAACAGAAGGGCCAATGTAGCTACGTTGTTACTATTTACTGTCGACAACATAGTAGCGCCTTGCGGATCGGGATTAAATCCACTTATAGCTCACGGCTGAGACTAGTAGAACTCTCTGTTGTCACACGGGTGATACACAAGGCTATTAAATTGTCGTTTGATGTGAGAGAAGTCTTGTCCAGAAGAAAAGTCACTCCAAATTGTTGGTTAACCTCCTCGACTGCAGTTTGCCACTATTCCGTGTAATTTTCCGTATATTATATAAATACAACGTGGGTAGGTAGATAATGGTGAGAAAATTGAAGTATCATGAACAGAAACTACTCAAAAAAGTCGACTTTATAACATGGAAGAGCGATAAAGAACATAGAGAATTGAAGATTATACGTAAATACCACTTGCAAAACAGAGAAGACTACACAAGGTTTGAAATTGGAATATTATATATATATTAGTGGGTGTGGCTAGTGTAATTGATTACTGTAAGAAACTAGATTTTATCATTCCATTGGGTACTTTCAGAAGAACTAAAATTATTAATATTTAAGATAATTATTCCACACATACTATTTATTTTAATAGATATAACAAATTATCACGCATGATTCAGAGTCTTGCTGCAAAGTTAAAAGAACTGGATTCTAATGACCAGTTTCGGGTTGAGTCTACAACTAAACTACTCGAAAAACTGTGAGTGTTAAGTTAGTTTGATGTTATGATAGAAGGACGGTATCATTTTAGGTGAATTTGCCTGTGTTGGTTTTGCTATTGTTTCAGCTGGACAAATAATGTATTTATATCCATTCAGAAGCTTAGTTCTAGGAAAGATTAACACAATATATTAGCTTCATTAAAGTTCCATGAAGGCAGTTATTATTAACCACTATTTATATACATGTGGTTCTTATTTCCTGTTTAGATATTGCATAGGGGTTGTACCTACTAGGAAGAGTTTGGAATTATGTGATAAACTACCTGCATCTGCTTTCTGTAGGTTAGTCAGGTAGTTTCTGTTTCTATAATTATAGTTATATATACTAATGTATGATTTGTTCTTCCACATACTGTCCTTATCAATTCTTATTACCATGGTAACCATAATGAGTCTTTTAGAAGAAAAGACGAAAGTTTGTGGTTCCAATGTCATTGTTATTACTGGTCAAGTGGTAGTAAAGGAGTATTCCCAGAATCACTACTGCATTTAGTTCTTTAGAACATCTACCAATGAACTATTTGAAAGGTATCGTTATTTCTACAGGAGGAGACTACCTGTAGTAATGGTTAAACTGAAAATGACTCAGCGAGTAAGTGATGCTGCAAAGTTTGTAGAGCAAGGTCGTATCCTAACATAAAAGACGATTATATACTCTATACTTTTATAAATACTGTCTCATGACCAATATTTTCATGATGACAGGTTATAAATGATCTGTATTGTAACATGTAACGAGGGCCATGCAGTTCTGTCATCTTCTCATAGAAAATATAATTATAAATGGTCTTTGTTATGAATGTGCAGTATTATTATACATAACAAATATTATAATATTCTCATGTATTTAGTCCAAACAGAGATAAATTTCCTGAGCCACAATTCTTTCTTTAGATGTACGTGTGGGACCAGAGCTAATTACTGACCCTGCCTTCCTGGTGACCAGGTAATATACATTCAAACATGCCCCCTCAACACCCCAACACAACTTTGATAGAAGTATATATTATTTAGTAATACAAATTGTGATTTCCAAGAAGCGTTAAATGACAAAACTGTTTTTTTTTCAAAATTAGAATTATGAAAAACAGTGTCATTTGTACGTGTGTGATAAATTACTTTAGTGGTCAAAACAACACCAAATATTGTGGCATCACTATCTAAGAGTAATTCACTTAATAAAATATTTCTGTCGTCTACAATTATAATGTTCATACCATATAAAGAATAATAAATACACTATATACAAATGTATATATATATATAAGTACGTACTCACATATACAGTATACACATGATGTCATATTAACATGAATATAACATGTAAACAAATTACATTGGCTTCACGTAATGTTTAGCCAACAATACCTATCACGTATAAGAATCTAATTAAGTTTTATTATTAGGAACATGGAAGATTTTGTCACCTGGTCTGATACATCAAAGATCAGAAAACATGTATTAGAATATAATGAACAGGTAACAGGAAATTATATAATTATAAGTATATTCAATATTTTGTTCTTACTATGTAGAGAGATGACTTTGATCTCATGTGATATTTAAAATATTAGCCAATTATCTCTTAATAACGTTACGAACAATCAAAACTTTGTAAACTAGACATGTATGTACTATGTAGTAAGTTTTGGTGCATCAATGGCCAGTTATTATTATTGTGGTTTCCATGTTCTTTGTGATCTCAACCAAATTTGTCTTTGTCTACGAGCTGTTTCTAATTCTCTCTTGCAATTCAATATATACTGACTATAGTATAGAAATATAATACAATTGTGTGCTAACATAATTTTTTTTAGTTCATATGAAATATGTCAGGTTACCATAGTAACAGACTAAACGAACTCACTTACTTTAGTATTGATAACTCATTAACTAGTCCTGTTAGGGATGTGCTGACACTTATACCTGTGTCTAATACAGTGCTTTTGTTGATCCTAATCAAATTGTTAAGATGAACTATTATACCAATTATTAAAATTACCTTGGAGACATTGAGGGTACTGTAGCACTCTCTTCTATACATTGTAATTCTGTATGTTGAGGTATGCATTGAAAAGATGTTGTATCAGTCTGTGGACTATTCGTACATCTACTTGTATTCTCAAAGATCTCATTAACAGATTTATCCTGTATATTGAACTTTTCACTAGCAGGTTTGTCCTGTATATCATATGCAACATTCTCACTGAAATCAATGCAGATTTCTTCCAATAATAGACTATCGTTAAGTTCTAGGTGAGCCAGCTCACCTACTCCATCTTCTCCCATTGTTGTGACACCTGTCGTTAAATATTCTTTATTACTTGCTGGATCATTCATATATGTGTCATTATCCACACACTGAGAAGCAACAAACACATCCAACAATTCAGGATTAGAAGGTACTGTTGGTGTGTTGGTTAACATCTCTGCTTTAGGTGAATTTGTAATACGACACGAATTGACATTTTCAATTCCCAACTCAATTTTTGTAATCTCTACCACATCATCAGTAGCATGAATGCTTTCAATAATTTCTTTATTGTTGGAGATGTCTTGTACCATTGTGTCATTATCAATTTGGTGTATATCATCAACTCCATTAAGCAATGTGTTGTCTAACTCTTTAATAATGGAGCCCATGTTTTTGTGATCCACTATATCTTTAGTGTTATCTTTATATTCTGTTGTGGTGGCTAATGGTACTACACATTTATCAGTAGCTTTGGATGACACGTAAAGCTCTTCATTACTGATACCTTGAGATAAAGTCAAGCCTGGTATATAGTCGTCACATTGGACATGTGGCATAACCTCATATGACACATCTTTGTTTTGTATAGCATCGTCACTCACCATCTCACTAGATATCTGGTCAATACCAGATATGACCATCTCTGTAGTTGATTGTGACATTGGCTGTTGTACTTCACACTGTGTTATGTGTTCCTCCGCGACACATATTGAATCCTGTTTATTAATACAATGTATATATAAAGAATAATTTGAAAAATAATGATGATAGAATATGGAGAGATGTCAAAATCCAAAAACTATGTGAACAAGGTCGGGATGAGTAACAGCAGGAAAAAAAAATAACCGTACATATATGAAAGTAGTTTGTTTAATTTTGTACCTCCTGTTATCCATCCCAACTTTGTTAACATACATTTTGGGTTTTTCCTATTAATACATGTACAATGTAATTGGATATATATATCCCGATACAGCGAAACATCAAAGTAAAACACAGGTTTATAAATTAGATATATAGCACCCTGTGGTCAGATATAAACCCTGCCATTGACAGTCTACAAGGAAACAACGCTTATCTTCTCCAAAGTGAAGTAAGAAAGGTTAGGAGAAGCAACAGACATCAACAAAGGTTTTGTCTTTCGGGAATTATAACACTTGCAGGTGTGTTATAACATATATATATATATATATATATATATATATATATATATATATATATTACGCTTACTTTTGGCACTAACTCGTCTTTTGATGTTATTGTATCTTCATCATTTTTCTGCTGTAAACTAGTACTACTAGGACTATTTACTGTTCCATCTTGTCTTTTTGGTTTTTTAGAAAACCTAGGAATGAACTTTCCATCACTATTCTGTGTCATGTAGCTACTTGAGCCTTGAGTGAGAGATTGTCCAGCGTCATTAAGACTACATGTTTCAGATGGTTCATTCTTGTCTGAAATTGATACGTCTTGGCTCAATACTGTGGACACCAGTGGAAGTCCACTGGCTTTCCTTTTTCTTCCACGACCTTTCCCTTTCATATCCCTCTCCCTCAAGGGCCAGCTGGCATAAGCACGTGGTATACCAGTCCGTACCACATGTTCTTAATCTTCGGCGTTCTCTGGGTGTGGCTAGATAGATGTCAAGTGAGTGGAATAGTTTCATGCAATTTTTATTTTACTTTTCTGTTTTTTCTAGAAGTCCTAGTATATACAGATGGTGGAAGAGGAGCATCCATTCATTGTGTGAAGCTAGCAGTGAATGGTTTGCAACAAGCTATTTCTTCTCTTCTACCTGGGCATGCAAATGTAACCTTGACAACTCCTAATGAAATACGTCAGGGTATTCTTCGAGATAATGTTAGTGTCTTAGTCATGCCAGGTGGACGTGATTTACCATATTGCGAGGAACTTAATGGTATAGGAAATATTGAAATTAAGAAGTTTGTTTGTTCTGGTGGTAGCTATTTGGGTCTTTGTGCTGGAGCTTATTATGGCTGTGACTCAATACAGTTCTCAAAAGGTAATGATGCTTTAGAAGTGTGCGGAGAAAGAGAACTCAAATTTTATAATGGCATTGGTATTGGACCTGTTTTTCCTGGATTTCAGTATAATTCTAACATTGGTGCTAAATCCAGTTATATTGTTTTATCAAAAGAAGCTGAAATTCTTATGAAGAAACTTGAAGTAAAGAAATTATCTGACCAAATGTTAGGATCTGTACATGTATATTATAATGGTGGACCGTATTTTATACCATATACTACTCAACCAGAACACATAAGTAGGAAGGAGGGTCCATCATCTATTGAAAAGGTATTAGCTTGGTATACCACAGATGATGGTTCCACACTTCATGCAGCAATTGTATATGATACTTATGAAAAAGGACGTGTTGTATTGTCCGGTGTTCATGTGGAAGCATGTCCATCCATGTTGTCGTGTGTCTATGAGGGAGATCCTTTTATTAATGGAATTATTAGTGAACTTGAATGTACTGAACAAATTAGGCATCATCTTTTCTCTGGTATTATTAAATTTCTTCTTTCTAAATAAAGAATTTTATTTTTAACCCTTTATGGAGTGAATATTCACATAATTTTAACCCTGGGTGTTTGACAAAGGTTTTAACAATGGCTCTACTAACTCTGATTGCTCGTGCTAGTGATGGAGTACCTCTTTCTGCATCTATCCAAGATGACGAACAGGTAAGATCCAATATATACACTTGCTACTGCTTTTATATTAGTTTCTAGTCGGACAAGGATTTGAATGACTATCAACACAGAGCTAAAAAGATATTCAGAAAGTTGTCTCCTCAATCACCTCCCAGATGTAGTATTGAGAGTCCTCCATTAGTATTTCAGTAAGACTCACTGTTGCCTATTTTTCAAATATTTCATAACTTGTTGTAGTTATATTATAGAAGGTGGTGTGTGTTACCTAGGATTGTGTGAACCAAATTATTCTCCAGGCTTAGCCTTCAAATATTTAGAGACAGTACATCAGGAATTCAGTGAACAACATGGACAAGAAATATATAAAGCAATGAGACCTTATCACTTTATTGAATTTGGTATGAATTCATGATATCATCTTCCAAGTCATCAGTATATATATATATATACATTAAATTGCAGGGACAGAAATTAATCGTATCAAACGTAACTTTCAAGATGGACAATCTCGTAGAGGATCTCAGTTGAGAGATATTAGTGATCAGTTACAGGGTGTTCAACATATTATGTTCGAAAATATTGATGCAGTTTTACAACGTGGGGAACTAATTGAAAGTATGAATGACCATTTGTTATTATACAGAATTATTATTAGTTTTTGTCTCTAGATCTAAGCAAGAGAGCAAGTATACTAGTTGATAGTTCAAAGATGTTCAGGAAAGAAGCTCGCTTTTTGAACCTACGCACTTCTGTTGCAGCAAAGATTGCAATTCTTGTATTTGTTCTCATTTTCATTGTTTTCCTTCGGTTTTGGTTTTTCTAAATATTACAAAACACATGTAATGATATTATATATATAATAGAATATCTGCATGTTGAGGAATCCACTGTAATTGTTAGGAAGTGTGTAAGAAAAGAAAATATTAAAAATAACTTCTAAAACTATAATTATATATAATTCATATGTCAGTTGGGTACTCGTGCCTTGCATTACGATTCTTGCAATGTGTATAAACCATTACACAACATTTGAAACACAACCATACCAATAAACAGGCAAGAAAGTATATCAATAATGGTAGAAGAAGTACAATATAGGCAATATTCCGGAAAATATTGTGATCATAGGATACTGTGAATTTAACAAACGAGGATAGAGACGAAGATATAAGTGATCTGGTATCTGCTAGAATACAAACACTATCTGTATTTGTCACTATTGATTGTTCTAGTATTTTGAATTTACAGGCGTCTGTGAGTGTTTCCACTGATGATGTAATGGTACACTTTTCTTTGTATATGACTTCAGTGCTACTATAAATGACTTGTTGTATTGTGATGTTAACTCTATATGAGGCTTCAGATGGTACTGATATGGTCACAAAATAAAAGTTATCATTGTTAACATGATATGTTATGCTGTTTGGCTGACTATATGGATTCTTGCTAATATCTAGGCATGATGTATGGACTGCTTTAAGTCCTTCTTCTTCAATGAATTCATCATAGTTGTTATATATATTCAATTCTGATGTACATTCAACACTTGTATAATCACTCCATATGTAGATCTCAAATGCCATAGTAGAGCCTTTTACTAGGTATGCGTATTGTTCATTAGGAGCTGTTGGTATATTAACTGTTAGATCATTAGCCTTTTCTGGTTGTTTTCCAAATGTACTGACATTATATTGATAATGAGAATTTACTAAACGATCACAATTCATATAGTAAAGATCAGTCTCATAATAGTAGGAGGAATCATATGGCCCAGAAGAAGTAATAGTAACGGATTCAATCCAGAATGGTTGTGGTTTGCTAACAATTACAAAAGCTTCCTGAAACACATGTACAGAGTCTTCATTAGAAGCTATGATGACAGCTGCAGTTACAAGTCCTGCAAAAGCTACTGTACACAATGTAAGAACTATTACAAAACCTATTGTGATTCGAGAACACCATTTTAGACTACCTATACAATCAAGAGAAATATTAAGCTTGACATCATTATAAAGTATAGTTTTATAACAAACATTAATTATATACATGTACAAGTACTCACGGATCTCATAATACGATGAAGGTAGTTTATATTCATGAGTGGCTGAAAGGGAATACAAATGCATCATCACATAAATTAATTGATAAGAATTACTCACTGTCTGGTCTAATTCTTGCTACACTTCTTCGTTTTTCATTAGGAGGTGCTGATGGCTCTAATCTTATTACTTCTTCAGGTGAAAGATTAGCTAGTGGAATCAATAATATTATAATATGAAAGAATGTAATAATAATTATTATTATTTACCATCTATTGCTTCATTGACCAAGTCACTTAATTCAAAATCATCAATTATTGTTGGAGGTCTTGAAACAACATCAATTTCCTCTTCTTCATCCTCCTCCTCCTCGTCCTCCTCCTCCTCATCTTCCTCCTCATTGTCCACATTCTCGTTCTCCTCCTCTTCATCCTTGTTGTTTTCATCATCATCATGCTCTACTTCCTCCTCTTCCTCCTTATCATCATCATCATCATACTCCTCCTCCTCCTCCTCCTCCTCCTCGTCATCATCATCATCATCATCCTCCTCCTCCTCCTCCTCCTCCTCCTCATCATCATCATCATCATCATCATCCTCCTCCTCGTCTTCATTTACACTTTCTCTGTTTATTTCATATGACATATTCACTAATAAGAGATAAGAATATATACAGAAAATGTGACAAGCCTTGAAATTCATACTACATTACAGTACCTTCACTTTGACTGCTATCTGGACTGTCAGTTTCTTCATCATCCTTCTCATAAAACTCTTCTCCTTCTTCATATGTTTCATCAACTTTATTAACTTCAAACACTACATTAACTATAGACTAATATAAAATACATATATATATATATACAGGGATAAGTTTCTTACATCCACTCTGACTGCTTGTAATACTATCCTCACTGTCATAACTTTCATAATCATCTTCTCCTTCATGCTGTTTTTGTGGTTCTTTATCATCATTTTCCTTCATTTTCTGATGTGCAGTATCTATGTCCATCATTGAGTGTCCTTTTTCTTTTTTATGCTCATCCGAACACTTAATACACAAGCTCTGACTGCAACTCTCGCAAAAGTCATTAGAGACATATTTCTCACACTGACTGCAGACTACATGAACACAGTGACTGCAGTATTCACCATTACATTTTCCACACTTAATGTTCTTTTGTTCTTGTTGATAAAGCTCCAATATGTCATTCACATACACAGCAGTATCTAAACCATCAACACCATTCTCTGGAAGGACTACAACCTCCTGACATATCAAACAACTAAGTTTCCCATCTTCTAGCTTTTGTTGATTCAAGACTCCCTAATTATATATAATTATATATCACAAAATCATTATATCACAATATGATATTAATTGCATATACCTGCAAACATCCTTTGCAGAATGTATGTTCGCATTTAAGTCTTTTTGGATCTTTGAATTTCATAAGACATACAGGACAACGTGTATTACGTTGAAAGCTACTAGTAGAGTCACTAGTGAGAGGATCGGAAAACTCATCATGTGACATTGTCTCTAACTCAAATTCTCCTGTAATTCCTAAAGCCATTATTGCAGTACCTGTGTTGCATTAACAAGAACATGATGTTCGTGTGTATATAGTGTGACACACCCATTGAGACTAACTTTAACAAAATAATACAAGTACAAGTACGAACAATTGTATTAATAATTAAGCTCCTACATACATAATATTGTTACATAAATTTGTGTTTAAACATGAAACTTACAATTACTAATGAATTTGAAGAACAGAAATAGAAAAGTCTCTGTAAAACTGTGTTGTAACAAACCAGCCCCACCTCATCACAACAAACACAATACTCTTAGTAATAATGAATATAATTATTGCTTTGTAAATAATCATGCCTCATGCCACAAGAGCATGGACAAAATGCTTCATTATAATACAATACAATACATGAAATGAAAAATTAAAAATTATCAACAAAAGATCAAATGTACATGTATATACAACATATCTGTGAATAGACTGCTATGTATCTGTTAGTCCATTGCTATTAACATAATTGGAAATCTGACTACTATCAGGAGATGAACTTGTTGAATTAAATACACTTTTCAAACTTGTAATGAAGTTGGAATATTGTTGATCTTCTTCATCATGTGAATTACGCCTTTCAACTTCAGTGTGTGAGGAACTATTAGTACCAAGTGATGTGTGTGATGTGCTGAGGGATTTGCCACAGTGTGGACAGTATGATAGTGTATCACATTCTTCTTCTTGGAGCTATGAATAAAAAATGATATTAAAGCAGTTTAATATAAGACATATTTACCTTATGTTGTAAACTTTGAATAATTGATTTAGCTTCTTCTAACTCAAGCGATAGTTTCTCTTCTCTATGCCGGCTACGTCTTATCTCCATATTTCTAATTTCAATGTCTTGCATAGCTTCAGCATGTTCTATCTTCACTGTAGCAAGCTGTTGCAGAATATTTTCAAAATCAGGAGATACACGTGGGTTTGGGCTTGGAGAAATTGTGGGACTTATTTCAAAATTCTTTAAGACAAGCTATAAGAATTATAATCATATTTACACAATATACACACATTCATATATGAACCTCTGCATCCTCTCTTGAAACATGTTCTGCTGTTGTACTATTTGGTATGTTTGGACTAGGGCTACTGTGACTATAGATTGAGATTGTAAGATCTTGCAGAGATGGTGCTGAAATACTACGATCTCTTTCACTTATCAGTTGCGATGAAGGAACTGTAGTATCTGGATTAGTCATTGGGGACCATGTACCTGTGTGATGTAACTGAACGAATGAGAGAATAATTACTGTTCATCTAATTGTACATATTTCTTACAGTTTCTTTTTCCTCCATTGCAGCTACTTTCTTTCTTAATCTGGTAAGTTCTCTTCTTACAGCAAACATTTCTTCAGCTTCTTGAGCTCTAGTCACTTGGCCCTAATGTAATAAGCTAACTACACATCTTTTTTCTAATATTTCAAATACCTGTATTAGTCGATCCGCTAAAGCAGCACACTCTTTCTCTAAAGCCATGACTCTTTTCTCAAGTTCATTATTCTCATCATGTAATCGCTAAAGAATAAATGATTTGAATTTATTTGTATTGCCAAATTGCTTTAAGCGTTACCACTAGTTCAATATTTTCATTCGCCTGTTTTTCTTTTTTTTGAAGAAATTCTTTTTCCAGTCTATAAACAATATATAATATATAATATATACATGTACAGTGAAGGAACGTAAACTAACTTTTTCAATCGTTTAGAAGATAATTTAATTTTAAAGGCCTTTTCAAAGAGAGAGTCAGGATCATTTTCATGAATAACTTTCATTTCCTTCTGAAAATGCTAAAATCATTTATTACTACAGATGAGTATGAACATATTATTTACTAACCTTTGTCATGTCTTCTAAATCAAGTTGCATTAACTGATCATAACTGTGTTCCAGAAGAGCTAATCCAATACGGAATATTACTTCCACACCATCTGTTAGAAAGGTATCCATTATTCTGAACGATATACAAAGAGGAAGAGTTGAAGTGAACATCGTGAGAAACCATGAACTGGAATACATGGACGTTTGAAAACCCTGTGAAGAGAAATATGAGGTTTTATTATTGTGACAAATCATATATTACCAGAGCTTTAAAGTGAATATCAAGTTTTGGAAAAAATTCCTGTAGTGAAAAGAATTGTATATCGAACTATTAATTATTTTGCTAAGAGAATATCTCACCTCTACTAAGTTCTCAAGCTGATAAAAACGTAGACCAAGATCAGCCATAGTGGGTTTATATAATTCTCTCAGTTTATAATGATTCATTAAATGCACAAACACACAAAATGTTTCTTCCTCTGGCATCTATACAAATGTATATAATTATTATATATGTACAATGGTACTTACATGCATCAATAGAAGTCCAGCAATGAAGAGACTTCCCTGACAATATCCAACCTCTCTATCATATAATGAATAGGCCTACAGAATATGGTAGAGGACAGATGAGTGAATGTAAAGTATAATAGTATTCCTTACTTTCATAACACTCAGTAATGACTCCTGACCTAACCCATCTCTATCTTTAAAGAATGAATGTTCTGGAAATGTACGATCTAAATCTCGTTTAATTTGCTTTTCAAAAGGGCATGACTCCTATAATTATTAATGTTATTAAATTATTAATATCATCTTCTGTTATGCTTACAATAATCAAAAGAGGATATTTTTTTTTCAGTTCTTCATCATGGGGTCCAGCTAATAGCTGCCAGACCATACCTCGAAGAGGATCAGGAATACCTCTTCTAACCAAATTACGCACATTCTTAAAATTCTTTTTCACGTTCTCTTCCCAGTTCTTTAGTAAGTTGCTCCATACACTAAAAGGTAGAGCAAGATTAGAGTGGATGAGTTTTATACTCTAATTTATTACCTCAACAGTTCTTCTTCACTTGTTTCTGATGTTGTTATGGTTGGTACAGGATGAGGTAGAGTGGAAGTTGTGGGAACGGGGAGGGTGGATGATGTAGGAGGAGTAGAAATGCTGGAAGAGTTGATCTCTGAACTAGTAGGTAAAGTCTCCATTATTACACTATCTGTGGGTGTAGTGGATAGAATCTGTTCATGATGTTCTCTAATACTAGCATTGCTTTCTGTCCTTTCAATCTTTTGAGTATAACGAGAATCTAACTCTAACAGACTATGAGAAGAAAAGTTAATATTTTGTGTGTTTGAAATAACCTCTACAATGTTACTAACCGGTTTTGTTCCTCTAGTTTTCGTAACAAATCATCTTCTTTCATTTCTGATACGATTGTATTTTCTTCTTTGGATATATTTGTAGCCATTATGATTTATCTACACGTGATAAGTATATGTACATTTGTATTGGTGTACTATATATGTAAATATATGTATATGCTCCTGATATGTATTAAATATAACAACTTACGATACCACGATACAAAACACATTGAAAGTTTTAATAAAGCACAGTTTGTAAACATTACATGTTCATAAAACAACGAACCATTATATGTATATCATGTGACACTACACAATTATATCATGTGATATACAACATGTCATACACCTATACATAAGTAGAGATACAATTAAACATATATATATATATATTAATTATAATATGTATATATAAGCGTGATTCTTAACAAATATATATATATATATAATTATAATTATTAGTTGTTTTGAGTTTATAATATACAATATATTATATTAATAAACAACTACAATATGATATGGATCTATATACGTATATATAATATAGATATATATTACAGATACATAGTATACCTTTTGGATCATCCAAGAAGAAAAGGTGTTACTGTACAAAGAATAATTTGTAGGGTGGAGCTGAAAACAATTAGTTATTAAAAGTTATTATAAGTGGGTGTGGTCAACAAGGGTGGGGCTGTATGGCGGGAGTGAGGTTTATTGCAACAAGTTTGAAAAAAAAGGTTCACAAACAAGGTATTTAGAGCATTTGCAAACAAATGGAAGAAGGAAAAGAACGAAAGCGTCAACTGCCTCAAGTTCCTAATGGAAAAGGAAAGAGCAGTCGCAAGGCAAGATCAACCAACAATCTACCTAGGTCTAAACCTGGTGGTGTGAAACATAACCCCTTGTCTTCATCAGCCATTACTGAAGCAGGAGAACGGCTAAGTTTATCTCCTCCTGGAACAAAACCAATAGTTTTTACTGGTTACTCTAAGCAAGATCTTCCTGAAGGAGAGGATACATGTGTAACTGTTGCAGTACGAGTACGTCCCTTTAGTCAAAGGTAGTACCATGTGTATACACATATGTATGCAATATGTATACATTTATATTTAGATGTAGGGCAATTATGATTACATTACGTTTTATTTTTTACTAGAGAGAATCAACTAGGGGCTAACCAAGCTATTACTATTCATGATGATGAATTGATAATCACATCACGAGAGAAGAAAGTTCATAGATTTTGTTATGATCATTGTTTCTGGTCTTTTGATAATAATTCAGCTCCTCATGCTGGTCAGGACACAGTGTATAAAGCATTAGCTCAACCTTTACTTGACAAAGCATTTGAAGGATATAACACTTGTTTGTTTGCATATGGACAGGTACTCGTTTATCTATTTTTCCATTAATATCTATCTATCCATCTGTATATGTATTAATGTTGTCTTTATTACTTCTCTCTTATGTCTATTCCTATATATCTTCTTTTCTAACTCATTGGTACTTTAGACTGGCTCTGGTAAGAGCTATTGGTAAGTAACCAGTCCTTTAAATAATTATAATGATTCATTATAATTGTTTAGCATCATGGGAGAGCCGACTGCATTGGGAATTATCCCTCAATTTGCTGAAGAACTGTTTGAAAGGATTGAAGGAACTAAAGATGACGAGGTATTGATTACATTATGTATAAACTTTATAGTTTATTCTGTCTGTATGTAACTATGTACAGTCCACTTTTAAAGTTGAAGTCAGTTATTATGAGATATATAAAGAAAGGATTCATGATTTATTAGCCTCAACTAAAGATAAGAAAAGAATCAACGTGAGGAATAATTTTATGTGTGAAATTCAATATATTGATTGTTGAATGTACAGTTAAGAGTTCGTGAACATCCAGTAATGGGACCCTATGTGGAAGATTTATCAACGTGAGTATACAAACTAAAGTTCTACAGTAGTATCATTTTATCTTTCTCTATTAGTTATGTGGCATCTTCATATAGTGATATTGAGGTATCTATTTATATCCAATCCCTATCCTCTTAGATACAACCTAATATTTTTTATTTTATCATAGCAATGGTTAGCACTTGGCAACAGGTTTAGAGCAACAGCTTCAACTGGAATGAACGATCGCAGTAGTCGTTCTCACTCAGTTTTCACACTGTTAATAACACAGGCCAAGGTATTCATACATTTGTCTAAATATATTATAACTATAATGTATTAGGTTATTGAGGGAGAGAGTCATAATCGAGTGAGTCGTATTAATCTTATTGATTTAGCTGGTAGTGAGCGATCATCTGTGTCTAATACCAGTGGAGAGAGGCTCAAAGTAAAGATGATAACAGTCTCTATACAGGAAATAATTGTGATATTATGTATATAAAATAGGAAGGTGCAAGTATCAACAAATCTCTTCATACATTGGGAAAAGTTATATCTTTGCTCTCTGAACATTCAACTGGAAAGAGAAAGAAAGTGTATATACCTTACAGAGACTCCACATTAACCTGGTATTAAGGCTCGAGTACTTATATACTAATAGAATCATTATCATTTCTTATTAGGTTACTTAAAGAGAGTCTCGGAGGTAATTCTAAAACAGCAATGATTGCTACTGTTAGTCCAGCAAACTTACATTATGAAGAATCACTAAGCACTCTGAGGTACCATGATATTTGATTCAGTAATGAAGTTATTGATACTTCTTTTCTTTAAACAGATATGCTCAGCAAGCACGTTCAATAATTAATGTTGCTAGGATCAATGAAGATCCTAGTTCAAAATTAATAAGGCGTTAGTTGTGTTTGTAATGATTATATGGTTTTCATTATTACCTCTCAAACTAACAGAACTGAAACAAGAGATAGAATTGCTTCGTTCACAACTCGATCCTAATAGTGAAGGGTTTGAGGTTTTAGATATATTGAAGAGTCAGGAAGAAATGAGACAATTGAAAGAGAAACTTAAGGATTATGAGAAACTAATGGTTGATACAACACGTACCTGGGAAGAGAGATTAAGGAGGACTGAAGATAGAAAGATGGAAGAAGCAGAGCAATTGAAGGTATGCTGAAACACATGTTAAAGATTATGTATATAGTTATAATTATGTATTTAGAAAGCTGGTGTTAGTTTCAAAGTGGATAATAAACTTCCAAATCTAGTAAATCTTAATGAAGATCCTCAACTATCTGAAATGTTGCTTTATGTACTCAAAGAAGGTTTGTGTGTTTATTGATCTATTCATCTTGAAGTTTATAAGTTTATCTATAATTATATCAGGTGAAACTACAGTAGGTAGACACAATCAATCTGATATACAACTTACAGGAGCATTGGTAGCTAGAGATCATTGGTAAGGTTATTTCATTAACAGTGTCTTTTATTTGATTTGTGTTATTATAACAGTACTATTGATAACAAGGATGTTGTAGTTACTCTCTACCCATCTCCTGATCCTGAAGCTCAGACTTTCATTAACGGTACCTTGCTATCATCTTCAGTTGTCCTGCACCATGGAGACAGAGTGGTGATTGCAGGGGAACATTTCTTTAGATTTAATCATCCTCTGGAAGTAGAGCAGAATGCAAGTTTGCGGAAGAGTTCTCAAGGACAAAGAAGAAACTTTGAATATGCTCGTGATGAGTACATTAAAGCTCAAACCGAAAGGTGATGACATAGAAGCAATTCATATAATTATGTTTATATGTTCCCTCAGACTTGAAGCTGAAAGACTTCAAGAAAGACAAGAAATGATGGAAGAACTACAAGCTATGAAAATGGCTGCTGAGCAAGAAATGACAATGCAGAAACAAACATATGAAGACAGGCTTCGTAGTCTTGAAGGGACATTGGTGAGTGTGTTAGGTGATTGAGTTTGGTATGATTGTTTCTTTACTGATCATAGGCTGACACAAATGAAAAGGTTTCTGAACAACTAGAACAAAAAGAACAAGAGGCTCATGAAAGAATTTCAGAATTGGAGAAAAGAAATCAAGTGAGATGAATGGATGGATAAATGAATGGATGGTTGGATGGATGGATGAATGGATGGATGGATGAATGGATGGATGAATGGATGGATGAATGAAAGGATGGTTGGATGGATGGATGGATGGATAGATGGATGGTTGGATGGATGGATGGATGAATGGATGGATGGTTGGATGGATGGATGGATGAATGGATGGTTGGATGAATGGATGGATGGATGAATGGATGGATGGTTGGATGGATGGATGAATGGATGGATGGTTGGATGAATGGATGGATGGATGAATGTATCATACAATAGGATCGACATAATAAAAAAACCTCTATTGAATATGTAAATTTATATACACTAAAATACTAGACAGATTGATAGATATATAGATAAATTGATAGCTACATAGATACATGTACTATTTTATTATATGTAGAAACTTGAAGATGAAACCATTGCTCAACGACATATTATAGAACTTGAGAAACTCAAGACACAAAAGGTAATAGACTAATTATTATACTAAAATATCATGTCAAACTTTTATACTAAATTATTACACATTAAACTATTATTAGGAATATGAAGAGTTGTCTATTCAGAGTAGTAGATTAATGCATGAATTGGAACAAGAAAAACTCAAACTAGAAGGGGATATTGATTTACTGCAATCAAACCAGGTTTATATTCAGTTATTAATAGTTATTAATTGATTCCCATAATTATGTTATTAACAGGAGAAACGCCACAAAGCTGCTGAAGATCTGAGTGGATCATCGTCCATGGGTTTGTAATCTCATCTATAATATTTTTACTGTCATTTTTTCTTTTTTTCAGATCTTATTCAAGGATCTGAGTTACTACGAATAGCTACAATGTTACAAGAAGCTAATGTTATCAGTAAAAATCTTGCAAAATCATTTGTAAGTATGGACATATTCATTACTGGATTATATTTTACTATATTATTACAGAACTTTAGTCGTGAAGACACGTTAGAGAATAATGAGGTGAAATAACAAACAAAACATTACAGAATTACTTCACTATTTATTCCATTAGGTGATTCAGAAAATCAAAGTGACAAATACGAAACTAAATCAAATTACTTTTTGGGAATTGGAAAAGTTTGAGACTAGACTTGAACAAATGCGGGAAATATATCAGGTAATTATTGTTTATAAAACAATGTCCTGACAATATATCAATTGATATAGAGTCATGGATCCTTGTCGTCACTTGATGATGATAATTCTGAGGAATGGGCAGGATTAATTACTGACTCAGACCCATTCTATGACCCTCAAGATGAATGGATTCAGGACTCATTCCTGAGTTCCTATTCTCCAACAAGGTATTGTAAATTATTGTTAATGATTAAAATATTTATTCTTCACCTTCAGTTCAACAGATGGTAGACGTCATTCGCTATTTTCATTCACTCCTCCTGGCTCAGGAAATAAAAGAAGTGCTCATAAATCAATCTCAGAATTTGCTTCTTCAGTACCGGTAAGATAATATTAATACATCAATCAAATCACTGAATTTGATCATATCTGTTATTCCTGTAGAAAAGACTTGTACACAATTCATCATTGGTAGGGAGTCCAGGTACACACCTGAATACAAAACTATTATGATATACTTAATTAAACTAACTGCAAAGACAAATCACAACCAGTAGTAGCTCTTTTAACTTGCAAACAAATTCAGGGGCTAAATAACAACAACTTGTAATTGCCCGTTTGACACAACAAATTCAGGGCCAATCCATGTGTTTTACAAACTGGTATTATGTATAGTTTATTTTGTAGCATTGTCTTCACCATTTTCTTTCTTGAGTTCTTCCTTTGGTCAGTCTCATTCCTCTCCTAAAAAAACTGCTCGTGTTGTTACTCAGATCTGTCATGATAAAATAGCATCAATGCTACAATATAAACATGGTATGTGTAAATGACTCCACCAGACATCATTAATATCTACTCTTCTCTATCTCTCCATAGAGTCATGTTCTTCTGTGTTTTATAATATACTTACACATGTACATAAGTTGAGATCTTTGATTCAAGAACTATCAGAGACCTCTTGTGGTATGTATTGACACCTAATGCTGTTTGTAAGTATTACATACAATTTGTTATATAGTTGAGGAAGAGGTCCATGTATTGGAATTGTACTCACGCTTGGAATTGCTCTTGGAATCCTCCAAGAGTCTAGAAACCACTTTGAACTATGGAAGTGATATGAAACACATTTCACTTGAGTGTTCTCAACGCATTATTGAAGATGTGTCTCATCACACAGCATTGTACTGCAGTAAACTGCTACAAGTAAGTGACTTAATATGTTATGGAGGACAATACAGCAAATGCCAGTGATCTTTTCTCCTAGGACAAAATATTGCCATTTTAACTCGAGGAAAAGTTTCGACATAATCTGAAACGAATGTTTTCTATTAATCAAAATTAGTACCAAGGCTATAGTTCATGGTTCAATTTAGAATTTCGAGAGTACATTAAAATGCTCACAGTTCTAACAGATAATATTTTTAATCAAAACCACTTTGGACATCATCTATAAAAGTTTTGGTCCAATCTGAAGCGATTGATTTTTCAATAAATAAATCAGTTATATACCAAGGCTATATTTCAGAGTAAACTTAGAATTTTGAAAGAATACTAAAATGCTCACAGTTCTAACAGATAATATTATTGATCAAACTGCTTTGCAAATGCGATAAGGACATCATTATGTAACTCTAGAAAAACCTTCAGCCCAATCTGAAACAATTGATACTTTAGTAAAAAAAAATCAGTACCAAAGGCTATATATAGTTCATGGTCTGATAGAATTTCACCTAATATGGACATCATTATGTAACTCTAGAAAACATTTCAGCTCAATCTGATTTTTCAGTAAACAAAGTCAGTATCAAGGCTATTGTTGTGTAATATATTTTGCCCTGGTCTGTGATATAATTAATTATTGTAATAATAGGCTCTATTGGACCATTCTAAAGATGACATTTCTACATCAGTTGCCAGTGTAGGAGAAAGTCTTGACTCTATTGTGTGTGATTTGGGTCAACTCTCTCTTTGTGTTAAAATAGAGGATAAACTATGTGAAAAAAATGAAGAAAGAACTATGCTTTCTCTTCCAACTGATGAGGTGAGTATATTTATATTTAAAGAGATAGACCTCGTTATTGTGTTAACTTCTTATCTGGTTCTCATTTCCAGGGGAAAAATACTATCTCTCATTTCTATTATGGTTACCAGACCTGGTGTTCCACATTTCTAGAGACTTCCATACATTCATTACATTCCTCTCTTGAAAAACTAAAAACAAACTCTGGCAACAAAGTTATATATTCTCTAAGAGAAGTGATAACACATGGATTACAACTTGTACATCAACTGAGTGATATTCAAGTAAGGGAAACATAATAATTATTATAATTATATTATTCATTGTATTATATTTAATAGGAGTTATTTTGGCAGTCTTTAGATATGTCATCATCTCTAGAACTACCATTTATAGTGACTATATTGTCAAGAGCCTATACAACACACACCTCTCTGAACAACATGTGTTCTACTGTTTTGAACAGTGAATATATTCCATCTAATGATGAATTGATCTCCATCAATAAACTGGTATCAATATCATGTGAGCAGTTTGCTGTGTCTATGATGAGTTTTTTTAAAGATTTACAATATGATGATCTGTGTTTGGAAGTACAAGCTCTTGCTCATAATGTTGCCATGGGAACAAGGTCACTTAATCAACTTCTAAATGTTGAAGATGTATCAACTACTTTAGTTCCTCCTGAGGCACTCACTCCAGAGAAGTCACTTGACAGCGACTCTGTAACTGTTCCAGTAGAATTCTTGATTGCTTCACCATCCCCTGTGACTTCCGAAACATCTAGTCATGAGAGCTCAAACACATCATTAGTTTGAGCTATTTAACAATAATATAAATTATAATATACAATAAAGAGAGTAGATTACAAATATAATTGTCAAATATAATTATAATAATAATTATCCATTTAGAATGGATTTAATTGTTTTTCTAATTTCATAATTTTAACTTCAATTAATAGATCCATTTAATCTATTCCAACATGTCTTGCTGATGTTGTGATATCCTCCATTACTTCAGGTTTCAAGAGATCCTTTACCTTAACTAATATAACAATTGTGTTCAATATATAAAAGCACAAAATACCTCATATTTTTGACTCGAGTCGTATGTGTACTGTATAGTCGTATCAAATAACATAATCTTTTGATGAGTTAAGGCATGAACACAGTTTCTCAAACGAGATATTGTTTCTCTTTCATCTCGTGTTACTGGCTGATGATCATTATAGTAGAGTGCAATAATTAAATAACACATTGTGTACCTTAATATTAGACTCCACTGAGCTGGCTCCAGGAGCTGATGGTAACTGAAATCTTAACACGTATTGTTGATTATCATCAATTACAATAGGACTGATCCACACAAATCCATTATTACCCAATATGATACTAACACCACATAACAAATTATGAAAGTGGTTCTTACACCTTTTGACTAGTGATGAGGGTACAATTACCAGTGTACCTTCTGTTAACTGTTATAAATTATTAAATATTCACAATATTCACATGAAATCTTATACCTTTCCATATTTCATACTTCTTGTATGAAGTGATAATGAACCATCAGTATTCACATGTTGCACTTCAGCCTGTGATAAACAATCTAGTAAATAATAAATATAATATAGATAGACTAAACTTACGCTAATCAGATCTCCCTCTTTTAAGTAATCTCTTATCATTAGCTCATCTTGAATTGATCGTCTTCGCTATAATGATGATATAAAATTAGTACTGGATTATGATTATAACACACACACATACCAATACACCACCAGGAAGATTAATTGATGAAAGTTGTAGAACTGAATCAAGGCGAGAATTAGTTTCAACTTTCCATCGCTTTTGCTGTACCTAATTAACAAGAAATAAAAATAGATCAGTATATATATATATTATTATGTATATATATATATATATATATATTATATAGCTTGTGATATAGTTACCTCTATAATTCTACCAACTACAACATCACCAATCTCACCATTGTATCTATATATATATATAGACAATATAAGATGATTTTTGATCAGATCAGATAATACTGACCTCGATTTCAATGGTCTAACACATATCAATCTGTTGACTCTCTCAACAATACCAGCTACTGATGCTATTAGTTCGCCTTCATATAAATAAGTTCCATGTCCCCTGAAATGAAACAATAAATAATTATCATTTTGTGATGATGTTAAATACCTCATAAATCCAATATCTGTTGTTATTACATCTCCAGGTGCCACATAATGGACTTTACTTCTAATAGACACCTGAGATCCTACTGTAATCTCTTCTGCTTCTCTCTTTGGTCTTTTAGCAGCCATGTGATACAAGTGCACGAATAATATACAAAGATATACGGAAATAAGGATGGACTTGTCCAAATTTTCAGACAGTGAATTTGATGTCAAGCAATGGGTGAATGGAGCTTTGAGAAGTCAGAAAGACTCTAAAACACCAGTAGATGTAAGAACACAAGTAATGAATTAATATCTGTAATAATGTAATTACATGTGCAGGGACATGCCAGTACTCTTGTAATGAAATTACAATTATTTATTCAAGTAAGCAATCAATGTTTTATTCCACTAGTAATAGTAATTTCAACAGGAAGTAAGCAATTCATTAGAAGAAACCAGTTCACAGGTTGTTCAAAGTCTTCCTCGGGTACTACGAGATGTGGAAGCTGTAAAACAAGAAGCGCTTTTGTTACGAGAGCAAATGCAAATAGTGAAAGAAGACATTAAGAAAGTATTATAATATTAAATATTGTATCTAATCATTAATTTTTATTGTACTATAAAGGTTGAAATGGAAACATCACATTCAATGCAACGTTTAGTTGAATTGGATGTCATCAAGACGAGAATGCAAGATTCACAGAAAGCATTGCAGGTTAATTAACTAGTCTGTATAGCTGTCTATCTACCTACCTATCTACCTACCTACCTACCTATCTACCTACCTACCTACCTACCTATCTACCTACCTACCTACCTATCTACCTACCTACCTATCTACCTACCTACCTACCTACCTACCTACTTACCTACTTACCTACTTACCTACCTACCTACCTATCTACCTACCTACCTACCTACCTACCTACCTACCTACCTATCTATCTACCTACCTACCTACCTACCTACCTACTTACCTACCTATCTATTGTTCTGTTTGTATATATATTAGGAAGCTGATAATTGGACTACTTTATCTGCTGATGTAGAGGAAGTGTTTGCTACTGAAGATATTAATCAGGTTTATTAATTATAATAATGTTAATAATAGTTAATTAATATGTTTCTAGATTTCCGAGAAAGTAATCGGAATGCAACAGAGTTTGGTAATTAATATAATAAATTATAGATATAACATAAATTATATAATCTATCTCTTTCTGCAGAATGTATTACATGATGTACCAGATTATGAAGATCGGAAGAAAATACTTGAATCTCTTAAGAACAGATTAGAAGCTCTTTTAGTTCCCAAACTAACAGCTGCTTTCAATGAACATTGCACAAGTATGTTGATCTCTCCAATAATAATATTGTTATTATTATTATTATTGTAAGATGAAGCTAAGTGCTATTTTGAGATATTTACTGGAATCTCCAGAGAAAAGAGAGTAAAAGACTATTACGTTCAATGTCATAAGGTTTATTGATTCATGATATAGCTTTAATGTATTTGCAATTCATTTTACAGAATTATATTCAGAAATTATGGAGTGCATTACAAGATCCTGAAAACCCTTTAATAGATGTTCTGTCCAAATTTTACAATGAGCTTTTGTCAAAATGGACAGTTGAATTGAACTGGTGTAATGAAGTATTTTCATCCCCTCTTATGATGCTGGGATCATTATTTGGAGAGTCATTAAACTCGCTATCTCCTCCTCTTAACCACTGTCTTCATTCGGATGTTCATCGTAGCCAGACTCCCATCTTGACATTAATTAATCTAAGAAATGTGAGACCTGCAGAGAAGATTATATGCAATGAATTTTGTTTTCTATATTAATAGTCTATGAAAGAGTTTCTAAAGAACTTTCAGATGACATTTGAAACTGGATCAGGTATGTATATACTAAAGCAATTCATATAACTCAACTGAATATACAGCATTGGATGATGGAGATATACTATACTCATGTATTGAGTCCATTCATTTGCCATATTGCCAGTTACTAGTACAGTATGGATCAATGGAGCAACAGTCACTTGTTAATGATTTAATGAATATAACAATAGTAAGTTAATTATAATTATTAATGATGTAAATAATGTTTGACTTCATTGTATATAGACTGGTTCATCACCTGAAGAAATACTGCAATCTGTATCTCTCTCTATACCTAAAGTAATGAATTTATTCATAGGAGCTGTGGACAATTGCACTCAATTAACAGATGGATGGGGAATTACAGCTCTTGTAAAGTGTATAGAAGTGAGATATGATGTTTATATATATATATAATTATATTTGTTTTCATTGTGTTCCTCTTCAGGCTGTGTTTGTGAAATATATCAAGAGATTAATGAATGTATTGCAACAGCTAAAAGTATTATGTGGGATTGATGAA
The DNA here is from genome assembly GCA_947044365.1 of Petrosia ficiformis. Lineage (NCBI taxonomy): Eukaryota > Metazoa > Porifera > Demospongiae > Haplosclerida > Petrosiidae > Petrosia > Petrosia ficiformis. The sequence continues at coordinate 4,114,880 of OX345639.1, forward strand.
TCCAATCAGGACAGGATCCAGACTACTGAACGTGGGTCTGAGAATGGAAATAACGGACAAGACGAGTGGATTGATCTTCAATGGGCATTTCAGTTTATTCAATGTTGTGGTAATTGTATTTATGTTTGTCTGTTGCAGCGTGTGATTTTGTTATTAATGAATCAATTTTAAATTCAATAGGAGATTTATTGCTTCGTTCTTCATCACTGAACTCTCAATTATCTTCTTTACTACTATCTAAAGCATGGTCATACAGGAATCCAGCAACCATTACACATCCATTTGGTGTATTTGACTACCTTCGTCTATACCACCCTGAAGAACACACTGCTGTAATGGAGTTACTACAAACAGTTGAAAAAAGTGAAAATATTAAAACTACAACATATTAACCCTTGTGGCCAGTAGGAGATCAAATGTGGTATAATTTTAAGTAGTCCTTGAGACTTGCGGTATTAAATATACGGGAATATAATTATATGCCAGTTCTCACTATATTTAATATTGTTTTCAGATGGAGGTGATTACCGGAATCTACCCAAAACAGTTGATGAAATTAAATTGCTAACAGAGACTTCACACACACTAGCTTTTGATATTTTATTTGCACATTTAAAGAGAAATCTAATAGGAATACCAAATTTGAAAGTTAGACGTGAGATAATTATTAATACAATAATATCAGTGATACTTCATCCAGGTTTGGGAAAGTGGAGTATCATCACCTTTAGAAAGTCCTAGAGCTCTTACTGATGACCTTCCATCATTCAGTCGTTCACCATTATCATATATCACTGAAGTATGATATATACATTGTTGTTTGTAATTATAACAATTATTATTAGATTGGAGACTATCTTCTAACACTACCTCAAAAACTTGATCCTTTCACTTCTCAAGACAATCCTTCTCTGGTAGCTGCTATGAAATTAGTGAATCTACCATATATTGGAGGTATTATTAAATTATCTACGATGTTTTGTAGGTACTCACATTCTATACTTTAGAATCTTCTATCTTGACACCTGATGAAGAGGAGACTGAACATCCTTCAGATAAATGGCTATGTGCTATATCACATTATACCATGGATACATATGTTAATAGTATACTGCAAATACATACATTAAATGAAGAGTCATCTCAACAGCTAGCTACTGATATTGGTAATCATAATATATATTGTATGTACTATATACGATATATTATATATATTTATATATACAGGTTACTTATGTAATGTATTAGCTGCACTGGATCAACATCCAACGAATACTTTAATATCACTAGAAAAATTATTGAAAGCTGATAAAGAAATGTATGATATTATTATAGTATTATAGTTATTATTATTATTATTATTATTATATTTTTCAGGTTTGATGTGTATAAAACTGACAAACAGATTTCAAAAGAGTTGTATCAAACTATTTCTACTCAAAGATCATGGAATTAATCACACTGACTTTCATCAATGAAATTGATTGTACTATAAATCTATGAATTAGAAAATTTGCTTAATGAAAACACTCGAGTCATTTTCAATACTGGACTCTATTAACTCTGCAATAATGAAATTATTTAATGTTTTTCTGTGATATTGCAAAAATAAATGCAGCCAAGAAAGAACGGTATTCATGCAGAAATGTGTCTCACAATAACTTATTATTCAAATAGTGGGTGTGGTTATTGGTCACGTGGTGCAGCATGGTGAAGACAAGGAGACAGTATACACTAAATCCAGATAAGCATACCAGTGAAACACAAGAGAGAAATGATACAGACACTGGAGAGAGGTTTCAGTGATATATTATAATTAGTCATGATATTTCATATTCATCATTGCTGTTTAAAAGGTACTCGGTGGATGAGCTGGCATCTATCACCTTTAAGAATATCAAAAAACAATTTGATGAACAGAAGATATTAACAGTGGATAATGAAATTGATGTGCTACCTGATGTACTGTTAATAAAAACAGATGATGACTCTGAAGAGAGTCTTCCATTAAAAGAGAAAACAAAATTGTTGACAAGAGGAATGCACAATCAGTGAGTAGTAAATATTTATAATACTGAATTCTCATTTGATTTGTGGTGTATTTCTTTCAGGAAGGCAATGCAGCTCTCTTCATCACTAGATCCTGGTATTAAAGAGGAATTATATTTTTCTCGTTCAACAAATGGTGTTTCTTTAAATATGAGCTCAGAAGATGCATTTGAAAAGGTATTATTATTTTTTTCCAATTTGGAAACAATTTAACACCACTAACAGGTACTGAAGAAAAGTGTTATAACATTAGATTTTGAAAAGAAGCAGTCAGTGCCTCTCTTATATAAACCAATTAGAAAATTACAGCAAGAAAGAAAAGTGAGAAATATATATTTTAATATTAGGTTATATTCTAAAGTGATTTTAAAGATGGAACGTGAGAAGGTTGTAGGACCAAAATGGTTTAATATGCCGGCACCTGAACTCACACCAGAAATAAAAAATGACCTCAAAATAATACAAATGAGAAATTCACTTGACCCAACACATTACTATAAGTCATCAGATTGGAAGAAACCACCAAAATACTTTCAAGTAAGTATTTGCATATTTCAGTGACTTCCCTGTATCAAATCTCTCTATCTATCCATCCATCTATCTATCTGTAGATTGGTACAGTGATTGAAGGTCCGGGTGAATTTTATTCATCAAGAATACCCAAAAGACAAAGAAAACGTACAATAGTTGAAGAGTTATTAGCAGATGAAAGATTTAGAAAGTATATAATTTTTGATTATGTAAATTATGCATAGCTTTGATTTTATTTAGGTATCACAAAAACAAGTACATTGAATTACAAAAGAAAAAACAACAAACGAGTGGAAAATCAAGAAAGAAAAAGTTTCACAATTGAAACATGTATTTTATTTAAGCAGATGCTAAAACACATCATAAAAAATCACTGTTTATTAATTTTCAGAGTCTTTTGAAAAAAATACGGCTCCTCTTAGTTGGGAGTTAGTTTCAACACATTGTTGTACTTTCTTTCTTGATTCTTTATCTTGACCCTCTGCTTTACATACCAAATCTGTGACATAATACATCATAGAAACAAGATCTAAATATGGAGACTTCTCAACCAAGACCTCCCTCAGTGCAACAACAAACCAAGATCCAAGAGTAGGTGAACGATATGCTGATTGGTCACGTGTTGTAGCCCATGCAATGTAAACATCTGCCTCGGGATTGTGTGAGAGTGGTAGAACTGATCCACCATCACTGACTGCAAGATCAGGAGGAGCAACTCGACACGCCTGAATAAAGAATAGCTTAGGTTTTCCAGCAAGGGTTGGACATTGTTGTAATCTACGAATCAAGGTATATATATTAACTCTGATGCTGTCTGTACCAAACACAAAATGATTACCCTCTCCGTGTGAAGAAATACACATAACAAAACTGTCATATTTAGTATGATCAAGTGAGGCAATACTATTTATTAAATCTTCTATCTCCTTGGCTTGCAGATTCTGATGGGAGTTGACATCATATTGTAATGCTTGAAATATATATTTGAAATTCATGATATCAACTTCACAACCTCTTCTCTCTCCAAGTTCAAGTTTAGGACGGTCTGGATTAACAGCAAATTTATCATTTCCTACAACAATAGCCAGCCCATGAGGAGAAGAATTCATTGAGTACTTCAAAACATCTCCTGAAGTTGAAGGACTAACAGGAGTTACAGTTTTAACTTGTTTTTCTCTGTCTCTCTCCCGCATGAGTTCAGAAATAACTGAACTCTGATATTCCATTGTTGATAGAAGCTGTTCATTGAATGATAACAGTCTATCTTGTGTTGGCTGAGGATACAAAACGTTTCCTTGTCCTTGATTAACTCCTATGTCAACTTTTGCAAGTGGTTGGTCTTTTGGTATAACAGGTGTGGTAACTGGATTTTCGTGATTGGTACTGGTATGTGGCATACCGAATTCCTCTGTTATAGGAGTTACAAGGTTAGGCTCTCCTGTTGATGATGGAACGGAATACGGATGTTCAGTAACTTGAGGTGTATATTGGTTACCTGGTATAGCACTGGGAACACTAGCACTTTGTTGATATGGACTAACAGGAGATAGAATATATGAGTGTGGAAGAGGAGGTGCGGAAGGTTTGGTAGCACTATGATCAAGGGATACACGTTTTGATGAAGGAAGACCAGATTCGTACTGTTCTTCAGGACTGGATATTTGGGTGCACTGTGAGCTGAAAGAGGAAGGAGTGGAAGGAACTGAAGTGACAAGTGAACTACTACTAGAACTGGATGTCTCACTACTAGTGAGCGAAAGGTGAGAAGGAATATCTAAAGAAAGAAGAAATAATACAAATATTATTATGGCCTGTAGGGCCATCCCTATGATTGCTTTCCCACGGGTTCGATGTATGTTTATATATATATATATATATATATATATATATGTTTGTGTCACCTATGCGAGTATGCGTTGTATACGTAGTTAAGGAAGTTACATCATTCCCGGGGGCTCAGTCAATTCATGGGTGTGGCGCGTAAAAGAACGCGCGATCAACACCAGCAGAAAGAAAGCTGTGTAACTTACGTAGAAACTGGAACTAATAGCTAACTAATCTACCTGAAATATATTCTTAAAGTTCTATAGGGTTCTATAAAAGGTAAACAGAGTATATAATCAAAACAATAACTATAATAGGTTGATGTGTTTCAGGCATCATAAAGTTAGCCATGATTACTGAATGCTGGACACCACAAAGCAGTCATAGGGATACTTTTATCTACACCCACATTTGTAAAGCAATCATTTCATAGTAAAATCTCCTTGGTAGCCATCTCTATCTCTCTAAAACAGTTAAACCACTGTCTTGCTCGTGCTGATAAATTATAAGAAAAATTTTAAACTGTTGTTTATCGATAAATAATTAATACATTTGTAAAGCAATCATACAGCCAAGATATATAATTATATATATTATATATATATATATATATATATATATATATGTAATATATATAGTACACTTACAGGTCTTATATACAAAAATATAGACCCGAGGTTTAGTGTCCAAGGATGTGATATAGCCCGAGCCTGCGAGGGCTATATCACATCCGAGGACACTAAACCAAGGTTTTATATTGTTTTATATAAGAACTGTAAGTGTACTATATACAATATATTGTATGCTGATAGATTAAAGATTCACAGGTCTATATACAAAAATATAAGACCTAACCACATCAAACGGTTGCCATGGTAGCATGCTATATATATATATATATATATATATATATATATATATATATATATATATAATAATTATATATACATGTATATATATATATATATAATTATAGAGGGGAAAAAATCATAGGGATGTTTTTTCTCAATATATCTTGTTATGTTAGAATTTACTTACCATGACCGTACTGAACAATTCTTTGGCAAAGATCATTTCTTCCTATTACTTGAAGCACTTGAACCAAGATATTTAAATTTGTTGGACTAATCAGACGAGCTGTAAGAAGTCGTAAAAATATATCATTAGCTGAATCAATTTTCTCAATCTCTTCATAACTACATCCTTGTAAAATCAAATCGGAAACAAACAGAGCAAACGTGCGGACATCACGATGTGACATACTGTCACCAATTTCTTTGAGAAAGTATTGTAATTTAGATAGTTGATCTGGCTTGGGTAAAACACCACCACTGTCTGTTTGTAGTGAAATCATATCGCTATTAGTCGGGTAACAAAGTGGATACTCATCCAACAAATGTTGTTTGTGTACAGCTTCAAGAAGTCGTCTCAATAATACTTCATTACCGTATCCTATCTTGTTTTCACATTCTAATGCACAAAACAGTTCAAAAGCTGTCTCGATACGTTCCAAGTGACGTTGTGGGAGGTCATAATTACACAGAAATTTGAAACTCTTCACATCTCTGCCACCCATGGTTTGACCAATCAAATATAGATTCTTACGAAGATGAAATTTCATTATTGAGGACATTCTAATCAGCTCTTTTCAGCTTTCTAAAAGTTAAAATGAAAAAGAACAAAAAAAACCTGCAACCTCTATATAGCAGTCAGCTTAGCCAGTCAGTCAGTCACACCCACTTATGATGTCATACTATTGTAATAATGGTACAGCCATGGAGAAAAATCCTTTATGTAAAACAAGATTATCCAGATAACTATTTAGATGAGAAACAATTTAAGAAAGACTTGAAACAAAACCGTTAGTATTAATAGTACTCTATTGTTTATTTTCATGATTCTCTAACAGTTTACACAAAGACACATAATTTGAGTGATGTTGTATTATCATCCTTTGTTGTTTTGCAAGAAGTAAACAGGTAAATATCATTTCCAGATTATATATTAATCCTGACGTATTCATATAATAGTGTGTGTTTGTTTATTGGTGTTTTCTGGCTTGTTGAAGACGGCACTCTGTCACCTACAAGACTTCTTTATTGTTCAATTTTTGCTGTGATTTTACTATGGCTAATTAAATATTCATTGACTAATACTACCCTATGTGTGACAGGTATGGTTCATTCAATATGATTACTATTGTTACTAATATCTCAATACTGTAGAATGGTTGAAGCAATCGTTATTATTTATTGTTTTTCTTTGTGGTACTTCACCTGTATTGAAAACATTAACTGAATCTATTAGTACAGACACTATATGGGCTATGACGGTATGTACAAATGTAATACCGATGATTGGATATGAAAGTATTATTTTAAAGGTTGGAATGCTTTTAACTCATCTTGTTTTTCATAATTATGGGACAGAAGGACCTTTGTGAGTATTTATATAATTATATTAATTATCATCATAATTATATTTGATAGAGTATCCGATTCTTTTTCATTGAATGCTGCAATGTTTGCTGCAGTATGCTTAGCTTCTCGTCTTCCTTCATCGTTTCATACATTTGTTATAATGGTTTTTGCTGTCATACTGTTTGCTATAATCCCAAATCTAAGAAATGAGTTAAAGGTAATTATTGTTCTCACAACAAACATTGTGACTTGAAACAATCGAGACAGTAGTATAGTATAACTCACAAACATTATTGAGACATTGGATTATACTTGTATTCTTATTGTAATTCAATTGTCTTCTATACAGTTACTATGTAAGTTGTATCTCTTTATATAGATCAGTCATCCCTTGCTATCACTATTCTTATCTGGTTTCCTGTCTTCAATCACTTTATTTACTCTCTTCCTAACTTCTATAATTAGTATTCTATTTTATGTATTTGAAGTTGCAGTCATCACTTTTGTTTGTCCATTTTGGTTCGTTAAACTTCAATATCTCAAAAAGTAAGTTCATTTTAGATAATTTATTGTATATTTGTATGTATTACCAATATGATGCTATTAAGATAGTTTATAACAATAGTGTATTATAAATTATAGTGTACTTTTATGTCCAATCTTCTGTCAACAGTACAATTCATGGTCCTTGGGATGAAGCAACTATTAAACTTTAAAGGTATTATTTTCATAATCAAATAACACAATATCATAACTCTATTGATAAATAGATTATAAAAATGTACAACCATAATTTGCTGAAAGGGAAGTTTTCTCACATAATACATTATTAGACTTCTCAAACATTGCGCAATCATGCATTGTACAGTTTTCATCTGTCATTCTAAATTATCATTTCTAGTAGCATAATTATATTGTAATGCTATTTAGCTTAATATGTTAATAATCTACAAAACTGTTTAAAAATAAACAAAGGAAAGAAATATGTTGTCATGGTTACATATTTAATATGTTCAGTGTGAGTAAGTAGGTAGGAATTTTACTTCTTTTCGTAATCGATCAACAACTTCTGTACATTGTTTATAGCCTTCTTTCGTATAAGCATCAGATACATTACTATTGACCTTTTTCATCATATTACTCAAACCCATTGCATGTGCAGATTTAGTGAAAACATCGCAAAGTTCTGAAATAAACCATGAACCATGTCTACGACTTCGATATGCAGCTTTCCCTGTGGGTGTAGCATAACCAAATAGGTAATCAACTTCAACTGGTAGACTAAAGTTGCCATCTTTTTCAATGGAGATACCCTTTTCTTCTCTGTCCCCTCGGCAAGCCTGAACAAAGAACAATTTGGGTTTGCTCACAAGTGTACGACAGAAAGTTCCCTTGACGAGACCTGTGAGATCTTGTATGTTAACAGGTAGGCTGTCAGAACCGAATATTTTTCCTTCTTCACCATGTGTAAGAATGCAGCACACGAAACTATCAAATGCTGTATGATCGCGACTGCTTACTTCTTTCATTTTGTCAACCATTTGTTCTGATGTCAGATTTTCATATGACTCAACTTTGTAACGAAGAAATTCAAAAGTTGAAACGAGAGTCTTTTGATCCATTTCAGCTCCTCCTCTGTCAGTTAGCTGCTCATACTCTTCCTCAACCTGAAAGAATGTATAATTATTAAAAATTATACAATACCCATGAGGATTTTGATTCATCGGGTAGCACTCTATTTTCAAGTTTGAGAGAGACAGCGTTGAAGTATCAACTATCTGTTGTATTTCCTGATTTTTTTGCCTTAAAGCATCTTGTAAACGTTGAATTTCAAGGGGGAAGTTAATTTCTGACTCTGTTGGTTTCTGTTTACTGAGCTGTTCATTGTAAAGTTCTTTTTCCTTTCGAACTAACCCCCCTTCATATGGTGTACCATCGTTACTTCCACTAGTTATTGAAAGAGACCTTTGGCTTCCATTATTATGATCAAATACATCTGACCAGTTGTATTGTTGATTTAAGCTGGGAATATTGTCTCTTGATGGCTTCCTCAGTGAGCTGGTTTCACTGGATGGTGGAGTATCATTGCTTACATTTGTTACAGTGTTTTGGTCATTTATACTGTCCTGAGGTGGTGATATGGAGAATTGGAGATTATTTGGACGAAGAGGTACATTGACAGGTGGGGTAGATGCTAGGTATAATTCTTCTGGTGGGAAAAATGGTTTGTTTAAATAGCCTGGGAAAGCATCTGTAATAAAGAGATATATTAACCAGTAAAAACAGAATCAACATTGAATTAAAATAAAAACAATGTGTGAACTACCTTATATAGTATATAGTATAAAACAACACACTGTTTTAGGTTATGTCATTACAATCATCACATCCTTCAACATGAATGAATATACAAAGTATTTACACATTACACTTATCAAACTGAAAGGGTATTTTATGTTGTCATGTGAAAACAAGCACACATTTGTAAATATGTAATGGTATGTCGTCCTGTTGTAACTGAAAGATAAACGCAATTATCAGAGGGAAAAACAACAAAAAATAGTTTTATAATCATTAGTCTTATTTTGTATATACATGTAATATCATGATAAAGCACAGGTTTAGTCTATGGACAACTGAACTGTATTTAAAGTATGTCTCAAATTGTATAGAAATAAAAGCACTTAAATATCTGACCCATGATTGCTATGGTAACATACTCTGTTATCAGGTTTCCATATTAGTGAAAACCTTAATGTTAATCAATAAAATTAAAATTAAATTCTCACCATATGGAGTAGATAGTGCAGGTGAAGGAATAACTGAAGGAGGACCATTACCATATAGTTTGTGAGTAACACTATAATATTCATCTACAATCCTACAAAGATCCTGACGTCCCATTTCATTCAGTTCAATATATAATATATCAAGATTAGTTGATGTTATAGCAAGTCGTTGATTCATTAACGTGAAGAGTTGATATGCTGAGTGTATATGATCTGGTGTTATATGAAGATAGTTTTTACACCAGGCAAATGCGAGTTGATCAACTTCTTCGCTATTGAGTCTCTCCGATAATGTGAGAAGAAAATTTGTGAAACGTTCATTAGGTGATATGATATCTCCATTGCTTGTTGGTGAAGTCTGGTGTTGCTCTGGTGGTGGTACACAGAGTCCGAATGCAATGAAGCATGAACGAAGCTGTGGGCGACCAATATTTATGAACTGCCGAGATATATAATCCAAGTTGTCTGATCCTAACAAGCCTTTCTCTTCTAAAGCAGTAAACAGATCTCTAGGGGAGTGTATACGCTCTCTTTGTGATTCAGGTATCGCATCACGACAAGCAAACTTCAACTTTTCCAAATCTTTCTGTCCGATTTCTCCTGATACTCGAAGCAATGCTCTTCTATATTCCATCTCATTAGATCTTTCTTCTATTAAAATTGCTATTTAATCTTCCTTAGTCAAGCAATAAGGGATTTTTTTAGGGTAATTACCATACACACACATTGTTATGTGCCACGCCCATTAATTAACTGGTATGGGTATTTGTTCCTCAAAAGAAGAGAGATTAGATCCTTCATGTAGTTACATGAGTGGAGGAGATGAAGAGGAAGAAATACAAGAGATTCCACTGATTCATTCACAACCAATCCATAGTCTATGTGTGGCTGACTCCACCCATCTCATCAGTGGATGTGCTGATAATGTGAGACACATTTTCTATACATAATTATGTCCTCATGAATTGTAATTATGTTTTAGAATGTCATTGTGTATCAGTGGAGTTGTCATTCAATTAAAAATGTGTTTCAAATGCCAGTAAAACCAGTCTCACAAGTATGTTTATAGTGATATATTTATGGCTAATACAATATTAAATATATATTCAGATTGTCTACAATAATATCAGTCAATGGATATATGCTGGTAGTAGAGATAGTTGTATATATAGCTGGAAATGGCCATCTTCTACGTTAACTGAATCAAGACCTCATACACTGAAGGGACATACATTAAGTGTGACAGCATTAGCAACAAGCACTAGTAAATATTTGTAATAATAATAATAATTATTATTAAAATGTTTGTCTTGTTATAGTATATCCTAATGTGTTAATTTCGGGATCAAGAGATAATTCAGTGAGGTTCTGGGATCTTGAAACAGAATTGTGTGTATCTACAATAAATATACCACGTAATTTAGTACGTCATTATGATATTATAGTATGATAAATGTATACCTAAGTTATCAATAGGTAACAGATCTGAAATGGATTTGTGATGAGCCTTGCATACTTCAATCTAGTGAAGATAAGACATTACGTGTTTGGGATATGAGAACAAATGATGTTGTACAACACTTACCATCTAAACAACATATTCAGGTGATACGTGTATAACAATTCCTTATAAGGAAATTGAATGCTAAATACATCATAAAACGAAGGGACTGTCATTTTTGTATTAAAATAATTGTGTTGTTTATGATTTATAAACAGTTGTTTACTAATAGTGTCATTATGTTTGTGTTTTTTGTCACTTGTTTGGTTTCTTTTTCAAATGGTTCTTTATTTCATTATGTAGTCATTATTACATCATCTGTCAATTGACCAATGACATCACTGCATGATTTATTTAATTATAGTTATGTTGCAATGCTTCTTCATGTGGGAACTATTTTCTAAGTGGTAGTAGTGGACACAGAACATCAGGTTCAGAACTCACGGTACATAATATTAGATATGAGTTGTTAAGTAGTAATGTAATAATCATTATCATCATTAGTTATGGGATAGACGTCATTTTAATGCACACAAGATAGATAATGGAAGTATTATGGAGTGTAGAGGCCACTCCAGTAACATAAATAGCTGTTTATTTCTTTGTCCTTCATTGTCTAGTAACAAAGATACTTTGAATGAAAATGTGTAAGGATATGACTAATGTATCTGCTATATGTAATATATTATAAATTATTAGTTTAGTATCATGTTCAAATGATAGTACAGTGAAAATTTGGAAACAAGATACAGGAGGTTAGTATAAGTATTTGTCGATCTACTTGTTTCAAAATTGTCTACACATCTTAATTTAGATTGTATAATATCAGAATATATTTCAGGAGCTGGACCCATTTCAGATTTGGCTAGTCCAAGTTCATCACTGTTAGTTTTTAGTATGTACATAACATTATTATTAATTATCTTTTCTAGTATTGCTTGTAGTTCATTTCAAAAAGGTGTCCATATATGGGGATTACAGACAACTTTAAATAACGAACATATGTTATATTTGAGAGCTAAATATTAATTATTATTATTGGTAACCCGATCACTTGTAAAATGTATCAACTTAAAATAATAAATTATTATCATTATGTTGTATGTTTGATTGGTGTGTTTGGAGGAACTGGCATTGATCCAAACCAAGACATCTGTAATTATATAACATATGATAGATTATTGGATAACTTGTAATGATAATTATACCTTGTATTGTAAATAATCTTGTATATATTTCTCCTCTTCTGTACTCAATTCTAATAATGTTGATATAGCACATACAAGTTGACAAGCCTATAGTGAATATAATATATTCAGTAATTAACTAATCAATGAAGCTTACTTCATCTTCTCTGCTACATATAAACCTCACCACTACATTCTTCAAATATCTTAAAGGGTATTGTTAAGAAAATATTATTTGATTAATGGAGGGAATAAATTCCACACACCAGCTGAGATTGAACACATGATAAACTCCTGATCTGGTGTTTCAGTAGTTGAAAATCACCTGACTGAAATCAGGCATTGTCGTGTATGGAATTTTTTACAAATAGTTTATAAGGATACTGGAAATTGACATCAGAAGCAATAGCTAAGCGATGAGTAGGTAATGGACCAGTATTTTTGAGTAACATTGGAGGAGGTTTTGGTGGTTCAATTGATTCCTGTGTTTTCTATAAATAAGATATCATTAGTTGTAATGGTTTGTGTTAGTATATTTACTTACAAATCCTTTGCTTAATGCTTTCTTCATGTCTGAAATCTTCTGTTGTTGAATACGTATTGTCTAATATTAATTGTTAATGAAACTAAAATCTTTTTTAGTTATAATTATTTTTACTTTATTTTTATCTATCAAATCTTCTTCTAGTTGCTCATTTTCTATTTTCAATTCTCGTATCTTGAGAAGTATTTGATACTGTAATCACGTGACAATCACATGGTATATCTATATTAACCTGATTCTGATAGAAGGCAGTTAAATCCATACTAATGGTTGCCATGTCAACATGATTCTCAACAGGAAGAATAGCTGGAGGACTTTCTGGTTCTCTTTCATTATCGTCTTCACAAACATATCCAACAAGTGGATTAGCATCTCTTCTAAATACCACTCCTGGAGCATGAAGTTTATTAGAGAATGTGTCAACCATACTGGTTCGTGAAAATCCCTCTAGTACAGCTCTTGTAACAGGTTCATCGGGCAGTTCATTAACTACTCGTTCTAACTGTTGCTCTTTGTCTGTAAAATACAACAGTTTTAAATTGCATCAAAATTAATAATAATTATAATATTATACCTTTTAGCTGTGATTGAACATCTTGTAACTGTTGTTTTAAATCCTCCATCACTTTTTCATGTTCAAGAGATCTCTCTTGTATTTGTAATGAGTAATTAGATGCTTGTTCTAAAAGCTGTAAAAAATGTTTTTTTTTAGTAAATAGAGATGAAGTATTTAATACATTGATACCTCCTTCTGTTGTTCTTCAATTCTGTTTTTTTGTTCATCTACATACACATCAAGCTGTTCCCTTTTTCTATCAACATCAGAGAGTTGTTTCTGCAACATTTTCAACATTCCACTCAGATCAACAAGTTTGGCATCTTTTTCTACCACAGATGTTTGAAATGACGTTACTTTTTCTTGCAGTTCGTACTGAAGAGATACTTATAACTTATTAACATAAATCATATTCTATATCTTACTATCTTTTTGATATCTACTGCTTGTTCATCATGTTTTTGTTTTGACTGTGCTGATAACTATAATAAAAGTAATGTAATAGTTAACTATATAGTACATGTACACGTAGTTAACTATAGTACATGTACACGTAGTTAACTATAGTACATGTAATAGATAACTATATAGTTAATGTACATGTAGTTAAATATAGTACATGTAATAGTTAACTATATAGAACATGTACACGTAGTTAACTATAGTAGTACATGTAATAGTTAACTATATAGAACATGTACATGTAGTTAACTATAGTACATGTAATAGTTAACTATATAGTACATGTAGTTAACTATAGTACATGTAATAGTTAACTATATAGTACATGTACATGTAGTTAACTATAGTATATGTACGTAATAGTTAACTATAATTATAGTACATGTACATGTAGTTAACCATAGTACATGTACATGTAATAGTTAACTATATAGTACATGTACATGTAGTTAACTATAGTACATGTAATAGTTAACTATATAGTACATGTACATGTAGTTAACTATAGTACATGTAATAGTTAACTATATAGTACATGTACATGTAGTTAACTATAGTACATGTAACAGTTAACTATATAGTACATGTACATGTAGTTAACCATAGTACATGTAATAGTTAACTATATAGAACATATACATGTAGTTAACTATAGTAGTACATGTAATAGTTAACTATATAGAACATGTACATGTAGTTAACTATAGTAGTACATGTAATAGTTAACTATATAGTACATGTACATGTAGTTAACTATAGTAGTACATGTAATAGTTAACTTTATAGTACATGTACATGTAGTTAACCATAGTACATGTAATAGTTAACTATATAGATGTAGTTAACTATAGTAGTACATGTAATAGTTAACTATATAGTACATGTACATGTAGTTAACTATAGTACATGTAATAGTTAACTATATAGTACATGTACATGTAGTTAACCATAGTACATGTAATAGTTAACTATATAGATGTAGTTAACTATAGTAGTACATGTAATAGTTAACTATATAGTACATGTACATGTAGTTAACTATAGTACATGTAATAGTTAACTATATAGTACATGTACATGTAGTTAACCATAGTACATATAATAGTTAACTATATAGAACATGTACATGTAGTTAACTACGTAATAGTTAACTATATAGAACATGTACATGTAGTTAACTATAGTAGTACATGTAATAGTTAACTATATAGTACATGTACATGTAGTTAACTATAGTACATGTAATAGTTAACTATATAGAACATGTACATGTAGTTAACTATAGTACATGTAATAGTTAACTATATAGTACATGTACATGTAGTTAACTAGTAACTACATAATTATATATATAGTAGATGTAGTAGTTACATTTAACTAACTCTTGTTTCTAATATCTCAATTTCAAAGTTTCTTTCTCTTAAGCTCCTCTCAAGTTCTGATACCTATGTATATTATATAACACATTTTAATTACATATTCTCAGACACAATACAATTATACTTCTTTTTGTAGTCTTTTAATTGTTTGATTCTCATCATAACTGCTATAAAGTTGAAGTCTATTAATATAATTATAATAATGATGATTAAAAAGAGCTCATATAAACCTTGAAGTGAGGCTTTCTACACTCCAAGTCAATTCAGAAATCTTTGTTTCCATTATCTTTTGTTGTACATTTTTCTGATACAGTAAAACTAAAGTAAAATATTTATTAAGTATAATAAATATTACTACCTGTTCAAGTTGAGTTTCAAGTTGTATCACTTCTGTTCGTAGTTCTTCTTCACTTGTTTCTTTAACCTTAACCAAATCATCATATTCATTTCTTAATATTCCTAAATCGTTACTTAATTGACTCAAAATCAACTGTAGATCAGTAACCTAATATATATATATGTATAATTATATGTATAATTATATCATCAAACCAAGTCACAAGCCAATCTACTGACATCTCAAACATCTGTAATTTTATGCTACAGAAATATACACCCCTCAAAACAAAGAGGGTAACAGCATTTGAATTTCAACAGTACATTAATGCTCATGGCTCTAACAGATAATATTTCTGATCAAAACCATTAATAAGGCAGGATTGATTTTTAAATGAAAATCAGTACCAAGGCTATACATATATATAGTTCAGGGTGAAATTAGAATTTAGAGAGAATACTAAAATGCTCTCGGTTCAACAGATAATATTACTGATCAAAACCACTTTTTAAACATGATAAGGACATCATTATGTAACTCTAGGAAGCGTTTTGGCCCACGATTGATTTTTTAAAGAAAAGATCAGTACCAAGGCTATAGTTCAGGATAAAATTATCTAAAGTGCTCTCCTAATACAGATAGAGAATAGGTACTTACATTTGTTTGCTGATGTGAGTCTTCTTCACTAATAACTTCTTCATCATTCTGTTCTTCAATTTTAGATTGTTTATTATCAGTCTGATCATTATCATTTAATATCTCATTGTTTTCTATAATTGTAGTTGGTACTATATTATCATCAAATGATAATGTTTCATTTTCTGCTAATGGAGATCTGACAGCCACACCAGGTGGACGTCTAGGAGATGCAGAGATTTTGTCTAAATTACCTTCCTCACCAGCTTCTATCTTCTCCTTCAACTTCTTAAACATCACTCTCTGTTTCAAACTAATTCAGTTTGCAAAGGGTTAAGATTACAGTTTGGAAAGGGTTAACTAATCCACATGGTTTAATTAATTCAACATCATTTACATGCAACACTCATGATCAATATAATTAGTAGAGCTAAAGGTTTCATAAATTCTGTTTACGAAAGTTGAAACATAATTTAGTGAAAATAAGTTAGTTAACCAAGTGTAATACAGTTTACAAAGGGTTATATAATACAGTTTAGAAAGGGTTAATGTTTTCAACCTCATGGGCAGTAATCTTATTTGTAGAGCTCAAAGTTTCTCACATTCTGTTATTTGCAAGTATAAACTGTTAGCTGTGAGTTCTCAATCGTTCTGTTTATATTCAAAAGATAGCATGTCTCGTGTCATTGATATGAGAAGTGATACTGTAACCACACCCACCTATGAGATGAGGGAAGCCATGAGAAATGCAGTAGTTGGTGATGATGTTTATGGAGAAGATCCCACTGTTAAACAATTACAAGAAAAGGTTGCTGCTATGTTAGGGAAAGAATCGTCATTATTTTTCCCGTCTGGTACAATGGCAAACCTAACTGGTATAATGGCCCATGCTTCTCAAAGAGGTGATGAAGTAATATTAGGCGATCGATCTCACATATCCACATTTGAACAGGGAGGTGTTTCACAGATAGGTGGGATATTTGCACGTCAAGTTCTAAACAAAGACGATGGAACGTTTGATCTTTATGAGGTCTGTAGTAAGATACAGTTTGGTGGATATGATGGTCATTGTTGTCATACTAAAGTAATATGCATTGAGAATACTCACAATCTTTGTGGTGGAAGAGTTGTACCATTAGATTTTATTATCAGGTTATCATCTATTGCTCGTAAAAGTAATATTAAGTTACATGTTGATGGGGCAAGACTATTTAATGCAGCTACTGCTCTTCAAGTACCAGCTTCAGAGTTAGTTAAGCATTGTGATTCTGTGAGTATCTGTTTATCCAAAGGTCTTGGTGCGCCTGTGGGCTCCCTTCTTGTTGGGAAAAAAGAATTTATAGATAAAAGTCTTCGAATACGTAAATCATTGGGTGGTGGTATGAGGCAGATTGGAATTTTAGCAGCAGCTGGTATAACAGCTCTCGATAATATTTTACCATTGCTACAAAATGATCATGATAATGCCAAGATATTTTGTAATAGGTTGTTGGAGATGATTGATCTTGGTATACATGTGGATCCTAAACAAATAGAAACTAACATTGTAATATTTGAAGTTAGAAGATCTGATCTTTCAGCCAAACGTTTCTGTGATCTACTAGAGCAACGTATATCGGAAGATGTACCTGTTATAAGAATGTCAGCTATAGGAATAATGGGTAGTAAAGTACGTGCTGTTACACATCATCAAATCAACAGAGATGATATTGATAGTGCTATTGCTAGAATGCAAGAAGTGTTACAGCAAAAATATTGACTGCTAGTATAATTATAAAATATAAATTTAAAATGTAAAGGGTGTGGTTAATTATTAATTTTTAATAATAATTATTAATTATTAAAGGTTTAATGAAAATGGCTGCAGTTCCAGAATTCAAAATTCCTGAAAGGTTCATTAAACAGGAAGAGGATCTTGCAAAATGGATCAATTCAGAGGTTATTAATAAAATACTTAAACTAATACAGTTTATTACATGTAACAGGCATATGTGGAGTTTGTGGGATGGATTAAAATGCTGGGAGATGCCGTAAGAGGGAAAAAGGTTTCTGATATAGTCCTAGAATCACCAGTAAGACTAATTAATAATATTAAATATTATTTAATTAAAGAATTATTTCAGGTAATAGCAAAGTTAATTAATTTATTGGATACATTGTCAAAGTGGGTTGATGAAACTCCACCTGTTGTGGAAGAAGGTCAACGTTTTGGT
This sequence comes from Petrosia ficiformis, assembly GCA_947044365.1. Taxonomy (NCBI): domain Eukaryota; kingdom Metazoa; phylum Porifera; class Demospongiae; order Haplosclerida; family Petrosiidae; genus Petrosia; species Petrosia ficiformis. The sequence goes on from OX345639.1 coordinate 4,133,308, forward strand.
AACAAGTCTTTTCGGACATGGCTAAATATAGTTAAACCTGTAAGTCATTGACATACTATCATTATATTGTATTATATTATTAAACCTGTAAGTCATTGAGATACTATCATTATATTGTATTATATTATTAAACCTGTAAGTCATTGACATACTATCATTATATTGTATTATATTATTAAACCTGTAAGTCATTGACATACTATCATTACATTGTATTATATTATTTGTAATACTTTAGAATTCTGATGAGTTGATTAAAGAAATTTTACCAGATAATCTGAAAGGAGCTGTAATTGAGCTCCGAACTTATTTTATAGGTAATTATATTTAATGTGTTAATAATTGTACTGTTTATCTCCTAATTAGAGGGATTTGGTAATTATACTCGTATTGATTATGGAACAGGTCATGAAGCTAAGTTCATGGCTTTCTTGTGTTGTCTGATGAAAATTGGAGTTGTGCCTATGGAAGATGCAGCTGCCATTGTGTTAAAAGTTTCTATAAAGTTTGTCATATTATACATGTACTTATATAGTTAATAATTATGTTGTATTACAGATATATTGAATTGGTACGTAAACTACAAACTTTATATCGTATGGAACCTGCTGGTAGTCATGGAGTTTGGGGACTTGATGATTTTCAATTCATTCCATTTATATGGGGAGCTGCTCAATTAATAGGTATGAACTAGACTCGTACCCATGAGGAGCCTAGGTATGAGTCACTATGTCATATCACTGTTATGATCCTTTATATAAATAACCTCATACCCAAACTCATCAGGAGGAATCTGAGTATGAGTCTATTCACTCAAACCCATTAGGAGGAGTCTGAGTATGAGCCTCTATGTAAATAACCTCATACCCAAACTCATCGGGAGGAGTCTGAGTATGACTCGTCAGGAATCTGAGTATTGGTCTCTATTTAAATAACCTCATATCCAAAGTCATTCAGTAGTATAAGTGCAGTGTGAGTTTGCCTGCTCATCTGGAGGAGTATTACTATATATGGTAGTAATTCATTATTTTGGAATATTGCCACATTTTTCATCATTATGTTAGCAAACATACATTACATTTCATATCAACATCATATAGGTAATGATGAAATATCTCCAAACTCATTTGTTGATGCTCCAGTTGCTGAAATGTGGAGCAAGGAATATTTATTCATGTCATGCATCAATTATATTAACAAGGTAAAAAATAATAAAAAACATTTTGAAAAATGAAAGAGTATATAGGGATATGTATCAAAACTGGAAAAGCACAGGAACAAGATGGCTTTGGCAACAAAATGAAATACCACTTCCACATAACAACCCTACATAAGTATATATAGCTAGAGTAAAGGCAAAACACAAAGAAGCGATACTTATGTACGGTTGTTATGTGGAAGTGGTATTTCATTTTGTTGCCAAAACCATCTTGTTCCTGTGCTTTTTCGGTTTTGATATATATCCCTACATACTCTTTCATTTTTCAATGTGTTTTTTATTATTCTTGTATACCATATGAATAGTTATTGTATTTATCATTATTGTTATTTTAGCTTCTTTTCTGGAAATATATTTTCTTTATTATAAGTTAATATTGTGCTTTTATGTCAAATCTCCTTATAGGCTCATATACACACATGTATTGTGACTTTCCAATGTATAATTATAATTAAGTTTAACAAACAAACATGATGATGTCATGTGTTAATATGGTTGGTGGTTTTCCTGTGTGTTGTCATGATTATGCTATATTGGAATTTAATAGTTTACTTTAAGATGATTATTGTATACACACCTGTCCCATATATATCATATCATTCTCATGTGATACTTATCATTCAATCTTGTGTTATCATAACTGATGCATTATCTAGTCATGCCTAGTCATGCTTGAGAAATTATTCATTACTCATGTTGTGGTTAGGTTGTATGTTGTCTTGTGGTCACAGAAATCCTGTTAGTAGTACAAGTTTTAAGGTTTACACACATACCATATAACTTTCAATATGTTGAAGCCATTATAATAGTGTCTGGGACCTCCTTTTTCTTTGTAAATAGAGATGTGGTTTAATTATACCCTGAAACCACTTTTATGCTTGTACTAGTGTATATAATACTCCTACACAATATATTATCTCTACAGGTAAAAACTGGTCCATTCTATGAACATTCTAATACTTTATGGAGTATCAGTGCTGTTTCTGATTGGACTAAAGTTAATAGTGGACTTCTTAAAATGTATAAAGCTGAGGTAAAGATGATGACATCATTTACATTCATTTCTATAAATATTATTAAACATTACTCAATTCATGAATATTATATTATTAATTACTCTAGTGTATTAGATCAAATTTCCACCCATTTTTTGGTCTACAGGGCTATCAAATTAATGTAGTGTCATTATATAATGTTATATAATATACACCTACACACTAGTATATAATATTAATGAAATATAGTTTATTTTAAAAATACAAACTTTCCTGAATTGTGTAGTATTCATTTTCACAATGTCTCTCAAAAGACAAATAACATGACATCATTTTATATTAGTATACATGTATACAGTACGTGTAGATACATGTACATATTAATATATACAGATTACATGTGTACACTATACACTTTATGGTGGTTTTGGCTCATTGCCATGGAATTTCCTGTGATTCAATATAATGCATGACTTCATTTTGTCTTACTCATGTAGACAAACACTTCAACATGTTAATTTATTGTATTTTTTAAACTTCTGTAGGTACTAGAGAAGCTACCAGTTGTACAACACTTTCCTTTTGGAACAATTCTAAGTATAGAACCAGCTACTCAATGACTATAGTAGTTCACATTAGATAATTTTAAATCTCTTTTTTTTTTAAATAAGTTTGTTACAGAATGGCTAAGCGCAGCTTAGAAGTTATGATACATGTGATGATACCTGGAATTATGTATAAAAAAAGAAAGAGTTGAGAGAACACAAGTTGGAAGAGTTGATTAACACACTAAGTAGTTGATAAAGTGAGGAATGAGATTTTAAAAGGGAATATCGAAAGTGATAAGGAAAAGATGATTTGAAGAGAATGTTAACAAAAACAACAAAAAATTCAAATGCTAGAGTACATATATTCACCTCACATCATAACAATACATGAGAATATGAAGTGATTTCTTAAGTTAGTAAGCTAGAACAGGTAGTAGCTTAGATGGAGAAACTATGTGAGAAAATACTTCAGTTTCTTTATTCAATGATCCTTCCGTTGTACAGAGTCCAAATGATGGCCAGTCGAATAGTGAAGGATTATTAAAAGGGCTTGTGAAACCCTTGCCAAACATGTACGTAATAAGTGGAGTTGAACATAACTGTTCTGGCGACAGATGGTCACATAATGAATCCATTGTTGTAGATTCCTGTATAGATGCTTTAAATCGTTTAGAATCCTCGTGCCCAAAAGTGAAGGATGTCATTTGATCCTGATCCACTGGGAATGCTATATTATGATGACGCTTCCCAGGAGAAAGAGGTGGCCTATTTTCGCCATTTTCTTGAGACCAGTGGGAGCTAAACTTCATTGAAGGGGTCTCCCAACATGACCAACTTCTGATATTAGATATATCGGTCATTAATGGGCCTGAGGTAGTCCATACATCCTGAGATGTAGTACTAGTCGTTATAGGAGATTCCATCTTGTTACTTGTAGATGAAGACTCTATTTCTGAGTCATCAAGTATGTCTGATAGGACAGACTTGGATATAAAGTCCATCACATCGTCTTGATCTTTCACAACAGATGTGGTAACACTAGTAACCATAGGGCTAACAGGTTGTTGCCTTGACTTCTGTGATAACCGAACGTGGCCAGCGTCTAAATCTAGTTGATTTACAGCTTTGTCTTCTATTGAGTTGGATTGCATACTAGCTAACAGCTTCGATGAGGACCTTGTTGATACAGGATCACATCTCATAAAGGTCATCTGAACGATTTCAGCAGTTTCTTGTGCTTTTGATAGCGTATTAGAGACCAATAACGCTTTTCTCAAGGACAATTCACGTCCTTTCGATACATGACTTAGTTTACAATACGATGCTTCGATAATTCTGTTAGCTTCTAGAAGTCCGTCCATAATAGTTGTTTAGTTGATACAAGAAGAGAATTTAGGTGTACAGAAAAATGCAACATCAGCACGCACACCAGAGCAGCTGCCCTTTCTTATTTTATAGTAGTTTGTATAGAATAAATGATATTCATGAGCTGCGCTCCCGCGTCTATCGTAAGATTACCTTATAAGGAAGGTGTTGATTACATTGTGGTTTATATCCCTTTGAAATGTGTACAGACCAATTTCCGTCAAGGGATTGGTCATACATTTCTATGGCTGTATGACATCATAATAACATAGACAACTTGTCTCATTTTGAAAATGTTGATAAAAACGTATCCACTAACAAACAAAAAGTAATTAAACAACAATAATTAATAAGCACAGTAATGTTAATGGGTTTCTCTACAGATGATGTTGCTAAAGCAAATGGATCCAACAAAAAATAGAATGAAGAATTCCTTTTACATACGCATAAATGGAGGTAGCCTTCTGACTTCACCAAGGAATTCAGAAGGTGTTATAATATGTGTGGAACCTAAGATTGTTCAATAATAAAAATAAATAATACAACATGTATACATCATACCAATCAAGAAATCGTAATTCTTAAACTGTTCTGCCATCTACATAACATAAAACAGTTAATGAAACAATTCTCATTTATAATTATTTTACCTGATAAACAGTCCTGATTTCAGAATAAGTGACACCTCCAACAATAAACACAAATATTGTAGGAAGATCGCGTGGTGCACCTGCTGATGGTACAGAAGATACTCGAGGAGTCTTGCTCTAACAAATTAAAATTCATAATCAAATCACAAACAAATTAATTACAAACCTTTTTGTCAGAGCTCTTAATCCAATCATATTGTTTTCTTACACTGTGTACATAAACACTACAATATGTTGACATAGATTAATAATACATTACCTTGTAGCACCAGATACTCCTAAATAATATATATATTAATAATTATTAACAGCTAGTATTGTGTTCCGGTTAATACATACCAACAGAAGATGACATCATTGATGATCCACGTGGTTTGTTCCTGATATAAGGACAGTATTGATCATCAAGCTGACCTTCAGCAACATACTATAACAGATATTATCAATAATGAAAATGAAATATCACGTGATATACTGACCTCAAGAATATCCCTTAGCACAGGTGACCAGCGAGCATCCGTATAAGTGGTCTCTTCTCTAAGTTTCCTCTCAAGAAATCGACCTTCTTTGACTCGTTCCTGTAATTCATTAACTAAACTATACTAGAGAATTGTGTATAACTTACTCCATTGATAATAGATACACCAAGATGCATCAAATTAAAAATAACTGATCTAATTATAAGAAAGAAATAATTTCATATCTATCATATCACTAACTGTACCTCTCTTGTGAAGGTATTTCAGATTGTTGTACCATTGTAGTAAATTCATCAAGTGTAAGACCTTTTAAGAGTTAGAAGTATTTAATACAAAGTATTAATTAATTATAACTGGTACCTTTCTTTTGAAGAATATACAGAATCTGTAAACGAATCTTATCATAGACGCTACAGAGATGATAAATAGCTGTAAATAGACTAACAAACAAATGATTCTTACTTGTATTTTCTACCAAATATAAATGGATTTAGTAGTGTCAATGCATCAGGTATAGGATCACCCTGTTCATCAGTTCCAAGAGCTAACTTCTGTTCCACAGCACACAGGTCACCAATTCCACTTTGATATCTCTTCATACACTCACGGGCAAGATTAAGATGAAGAGAATACTATAATATAATGTTCAGATATAACAGATTTCACTAGTAGTATATATGTTACATTACCTGGCCCAACTCTTTTTGATATTGTGGAGCAATTCTAATTTGACGAGCCAAGGCTTTCACTGAAATCTATCATAAAATACAATGAACTCAACAACTTGTAATATTATTACATACCTCAGGATTATTAGGATCTCCTAGCTTCTTTTTCTTAGAGAATTCTTTGATTCTTACTGACACATCTCTTAAAATTATAATAATTTATTAATAATAAAATTAATTAACAAAATACCTTGACACATCAGCAATATGATCATGACGCAACTTCTTCCATAATTCATCATTCTCTGAATTAATTTGACATAAATAGATGCATACAATTTCAATAATAAGATTAACCATCTAAAATGACATCTTTTGACCTTTCATTCCCATCTCCTCCAACAGTAGTAAATCTAGTGTCAACATAATATTAATATTAATATTATGTTGATAATATTAATACTCACTTGTAGATATCTTTATTAGGTTTCAGTAAATCATATACCATACACTATATATACATGTAACATTAACACTAGCATAATTATAAATATAATTATTGTATTTAAAATTACTTGAAATGTTACTTCATGAAGAACAGGTGTTGTCACATCAAAACCACTACAAACAACATTATTAATAATTGTATTGAGTAATTAATTCACCTACCGATCTAATATAATGAATTCTGAGGTTTGCTTAGCTCCCTAAAAAAAAATTAAAATACTTTATACAAAATATGTAAATCGAACCTTTCCCAGATCTGGTTTTTCAGCTTTAAATGAATCAAGTTTTTCTTGAAGTTTAGAGGCAAGATCAGCACATTTTCCATTCCCATCTCTATTTCAAGAAAAAGTTAAATATAATCATTATAATTACAAATACATACTTCCATGCTCTGATGATAGGATATTCTCCAAGCATAGCACATACTGTAGCTAGCTGGTCTGATATCGTCTCAAATAAATCTTCTTTCTTTATTGTCACATTACAAAAATAATTCTCAAAAGCATCAGAAAAATCAAGTGTAAAAACACGAGATTCATATGGTAAGAACGCCATGTTTACTTCTTGAAGAGTGTAAATTCCTGAATACAATATCATGTGATTTAATGTCATGTGATATTATAATATACTAACTTTTAGCTGCTTCAGATTGTGACAGTTGTGGTATGATACCAGGAGGGCATTCTATAAAATAATAATAAATAACAATAAAATAAAATCAAAGATATGTTCTTACTTTGTAAAAAGAATATATGAATCCCCTTATACAAATTTGTTGGTTCATTTTCTCTCTTGAAATCAGAAATCAGTTTTTGAATATTCTAAAATACGAAAAATATTTAATTTTTTGTTTTGAGCACTAAAATACAACTAATATCAAAAGATCCCAATAATACACACATACACAAACCTTTTCTGTTGGAAGCATGATATAAATGGCCTCCAGATGAGGTAAGGGCTCACGATCTATCTCCAAGGCTTCAACAACTAAAATAAGCAGATTTAATGTTAATCGAGCATAATACTATGGGTTTTGGTTTGATAATTAGCTATAGCAGTTGCCATAGCAACCACATTTGGGTCATTTGAATATCTGAGTAGGCAGTTCAGATATCTGTTTAACAAATGTTATCATTTACTTGTAATGCCCTTCTCCATAATCTCATGCATACGACAGCAAGCGGAGATAATACGGGTGCTTAGATGATCCAACACCAATACCTAACAAGAGATTATATAAAGCATTATAATTATATATATATTATATATATATATATATATAATTATATATTTTAAAAAAATATATATATATATATATATATATAATTATATATAATTTATATATATATAATTATATATAAACTCACTTTCCATTCTTTGCTTTTCTGGAGTCTACCAATAATATCATTTAGTACACCTTTTAAATAAATAAATATATATATATATATAGCTTTTAAAAAGATAAAGAGTTAATAACTTACGTTGAGAGACGACTTCTTTCAATGCCATTTTCTCCTCCTAGCTAACTACCAGGGCAGAATGGCAAGACGTCACTAATTAAAATTACGTCATAATAGGTTTGGTTTTGTTAGCACTGCACTGTGTGTAATAGTGTGTACATGTATTTGAAATATGTTCAAGTTACAGCAAAAAAGGAAAGAAGAAGCTGAGAAGAAAAAAGAAGAAGCTGAGAAACCTCCAGGATTTGAAAAACAAATGTCAGTTCGTAGCAGATTCTTAACTCAAGAGGTGTCAGAACTCCAACCAATCCTACCTTCATCATGTTCTATAGAATTCAAAGATATTGATGATTTACGTTGCTTTACTCTCATTATTAAACCAGAAGAAGGCTACTGGAAAAGTGGTCGATTTGTGTTTTTAGTAAAGATTCCATCTGATTATAATCTGAAACCACCTTCCGTCACATGCCAGACAAAAATATGGCATCCTAATATAACCGAAGATGGAAAGATATGTTTAAGCATTCTTCGTGAACACACAATGGATGGTACTGGATGGTTGCCAACACGAACACTGAAAGATGTTGTATGGGGTCTCAATTCATTATTTACCGATCTCCTAAATTTTGAAGATCCATTGAATATAGAAGCTGCCCAGCAATATGCTAAAGATCGTTTTGCATTTGAACGCAAAGCACTTCAATACATACAAAAATTTGCTTCATGAATTAAGTAGTTATTTTATTATTTTTCAGAATTATTGTTGATTATTATAATTTTATCAAACAGACAGTATTACATAAAGTTTATAGGAATTATTTGTAAGGCTGTTTCTGTAATCGAGGTCGTGGGGGATTTCCAGATCGACTTCTAGATGCTGCTTGTAGTTGAAGTTGATAAGCCAATGGATGAATCTTAAATCCATATAATCTATAGTGGTAATAATGTATTATGTAAGAATATATGTAGTTAGTAAATCTTCACTAACCGAGGTACAAAAAGGTTTGTAGGTTTTGGTGGACGGAGTTCTGGGTGTACCATGAATAGCATATGAGGAAATCCAGTTCCAAAATACACTCCATCAATATGATGATGACGAGATGACTTTGGTGTGTACACATCACAACACTTAGAACAGTATAATTTTACCATAGACTCACCCGGTACATCTGAGAGACCTAATAGATATAAATGAAAAGAAACTACTAAAGAGATATGATACTAACCTATTGGCAGGGCAGGTTGATTCTCACAAAATACGCGTGAACAATGACCAAAATCTCCTTGTTGATATTTCTCAATCTGGAATGAATTATAATAATAATAAATTATTTATAATTAACTCTCACCATTTGAGCCAGTCCTCTGTTTGTCAATATGTACCTAGCATGAATTAGACCATAGAGCATTTCTGCTGCTTGTTCAACAAGATCACTCTGGTTATCTTCCAACTCGTCATCTAATTAATATTATATATATATATATATATATATTGTTATTCATTAAGTACAAGCTTTATATCATGTACTAACCTGGTTCTAAATCAAGTATTGTATCCAGAGCTTGTCTATAATGTGGTACCTGCTCATTCAAACCAGTAAGGTTGAATTTGTCTTGTATATAATCTTCATCAACCTAAAAATGTAGTTTAAAATTGTGATACACATTCAACTAAACCATACCTCACAAAAGAATTCATTTCCTCGCAAAGAACAGAACCAAGAAATCCAAGAGATTTCCTCAGAGCTACTCATGACCGATATGGAGTATAACAAGAAGGTGTACGTGTATACGTGTACGTGTACGTGTACGTGTACGTGTACGTGTACGTGTGGTGTAGGTAGAGGGAGGAGCTAGCTAGCTGGAGCCTATTGTGGGTGTGGTTAACAATGGCGGAAAAACCTGAAGATATGAATCTTCCAACAAGTGTTGTGACAAGGATTATTAAAGAATCTGTGAGACAGCACAATGTTATATTACAGTTTTTGCAATCCAAAATAATTTTTCAGCTTCCAGAAGGTGTGAACGTATCAAAAGATGCAAAGAGTGCAATGAGTAGAGCAGCTAGTGTATTCATATTATATGCTACAACATGGTAATATACATCATAATTATATGTAGTGTATTACTAATGAATGAATAATTTGGTACAGTGCTAACAATTACGCAATCAAGGGAAAACGTAAGACTATAACACCAAATGACTTGTTTCAAGCGTTGGAAGATATGGAACTAGAAGAATTTATTCCGGAGTTAAAAGAGTGTTTAGAGGGTATTTTCTATTGATAATTATTATAATTGAACTTATATTATTGCTCCGTCCAATAGTATTTAAAAAAGATCAGAAGGAAAAGAAAGAAGCTGCAGCAGATCGCAAAAAGAAGCAAATTAGTGGTCAGAGTAGTAGTGGCATTCAAGACGATCCAATTTCCAGTGAATTGTCTACTGAACATGTTAGGGCTACTGATAATGTGGAAATGACATGGCTGGCATAACAATAACATTCATTGAAGATACATATATTATATTCACATTCTGTTTGATTTTTTCCATATTTGGTTGTTTTGGAGAACAGTCAGTTACGCCCATTCTTTTGGCAAAGCAGTGATACAGTTCCTAGGAAAAAGGTCAGTACTCTCTGGAACGTTTTCCTCTTTGTTGGGCGTGGCTGTATTTGTTATGACTTAGAAAACAAAGCTGAATAACTTACTTTGGCACTTATTAGCTGTTCCTTAACCAGTCGACATGTCAGTTCCTGCTTGGAAAAAAGCTATTTTTGAACGAAGGAGGCAACAAGAGGAAGAAGAAAAGAGAAAGAAAGCAGAAAAGGATGCTTATCTAGCATCTCTTCCGCCGTGGAAAAGAGCAATGGTAATCAAAAAAATGGGTGAGACATCCAATACTACATCAATATCACAACAGTCTTCAAAAGAAAGTCTTTTGATCAAACGTCGAGAAAGTACCCCTAACAAAACATTCCAAGCAAGTTCTCTTCAGCCCCGCCCTTTTCCAATAGTGGAAACTCATCCTGAACCAACAGTTCCTACTTGGAGAAAGGCATTAGAAGAAAGAAAAACTGTAGCAGAAGCAAGAATGAGATTAGAAAAATCACAGATAGAAATAACAGATGTAAACAAAAGCAACAAAGAAGAAAGCGTTGGGCCTAGGAGAAGCAGTGGAATGTGGACTCAAACTGCAGGTGTTGAACAAACAGATGGTACAGAATCAAAAGTAGTATCTAAAGTGGAGAGTCTAACCAAACAACAAGAAGTTGAAAAGGAACAAAGTTATATACGTCCAAAACTAGTAAAAGAATCATCACCACTACAATCCATGGATGAGGATGACCCACAGTTTATGAGTATGCCAAAATGGAAGCAAGATTTGATAAAGCGGAAAAGACAAAGTAAACTGCAGCAACAATCTTCATTTCCAGCAGTGGTTCCGAACTCCATTGAAAAAGTGAGTTCTAAACAGCAAATAACAGTAGTTTCAAAGTCCAATGAAATACAAATAACAGCGAATCAAAAAGAGGATTTTAGTGTAAAACCGGAGGTAGTGAATGCATCTAATAAGAAAGAAGATGATTCACCTAAACTTGTGAAGCGTGAAGGAAAATCATTAAAGCCTCCTGTCTACAAGGTTACCAGCAAATGGGCTGAAATTACAGAAGATAACCCAGAGTTTCAGAATCTTCCACAATGGAAGCAGGCTCTTATCCGTAGAAGAAAGAATGATGTCACAAAACGTTCAACTCCACCTGAACCCTTAAAATCAGTAGAGAAGAATACAAAAGAGGAATCTAGTGTTCCAATAGCTACTTTATGGTCACCGACTCACTCAGTCATCAAGCACTCTGACGATTCTGACAAAACGTCTGAAGAAAATGAGACAGTTTCATTGTGGAGGAAACAACTAAAGAAACGTCCTGAAAACAAGAAAATTATACAAGATGTGCAACAGCCTGCTCCTGTTGTAAATTCTTCTGTCGGTGGTAGCAAAATACAAGCATTGTTAGGTAGATTTTCTGGTGATGTTTTAAATCGCAGCCCAAGTCCAGTGGAAGATATGGAAGTCACCATGATTGATGAAGAAAGTGAAGATGACGAACCCATACAACCTCTTACACCTACTGGTAATAGTATACCAAACAGAGTAAGTTGTCTCTGATTATTCTCAGTTATTAATTATTATTCCTTCATTATTGTATTCTTTATTCTATAGAAACTCAGGAGAGTATCCTGGAGTGACTCTAAAGTCAATGAGACATTGTGTGTTGAATATGTCTACCCTAAATATGATTATTCGGATTATGAAAGTTTGACACAAGATGATGATACAGACGGCAATGAACTTGCTACGCCTGTTCACCCCTGGCTTTCTTCTATGCCTACAAGCTCTCCGCCCTTACCTGAGCCTAAAACAAACATTCATAGTTATATGTCAAGCAATGTGGGGAGTGTAGGAAGTTTTATGTCTGCATATACAGGTAGTATGACATCATCAAATTCCAGTAATACCAGCTCTAAAAAAAACATTACAGAAGAGAACTATACACAAACTGATATATACAGCAATTTGAATTCAGATACTGCTGCATTAATATGGTAGAACAATAACTATTGCTAGACTGTATAGTGATTGTATAATACATGATTAATTTTAATCCTTATAGCTAATTCTTTTACTTATATATTATTATGATATTTTTTTAGTTTAAAAGTTAGTTTATTGAATAAGTAGCTATAATTATATATAGTGTGATTGAATATTAAATTGATGTTTCAATTCTCTCCACTAATGGATATGCAATTATGAATGTCAATAATAATTAAAAGATGAAGTAATCATTTTGTTTGAATTAAAAAAAAAGATATCATTGGATCTGTATTAACTACATTACTTATTATTCTACTTATATAGTCCATTAGAATCCAACTGATCTTCATCAGTAACTCCTTTTCTACAGTTTTTAATAATCCAATCATGTTCCTTTGAGTCTGTATAATAAACAATAATCTTACATTCATAATTATTGTAAATATAATTACCTGCATTTCTTAGGAATTTATTGTGATAAGTATAGACAATCCGTTTCTCAGGATTATAAAACCCATCTCCACAATCGTACCAATCTAAAGGCACTTTTAATGTATTATCTGATCTATCAGTCAACAGTGTACGTCCTAATATTGAATCAATTCTGTATTTTCAGCTATAATATTACTACATTAGAAAACCTGCAGGTTTAAGACTTGTACATTTCTCAAGATGAAATCTTCTGTCACTTGCATTACAATAGTTCCAGTTATTTGTTCTGTGTTCTAGTCCATCAGGAAATACATATCCGATCTAATTTATAATTGATGGAGTTGTTATAATCAATTATCATACTCTTCAGCCTACACTTTATAGCAAGGGTAAATATAACACTTACATCATCACTGTTTGGTCCCAAACACTTGCCTTTATCCCATACTGCTCCAAACTTACCACCATCTGAAGTATACAGTGTACCCTGGCCATGAAACCTGATATCATTTAGATATATAATATTATTATGATAATACTGTATTAATATATATATAATTATATATATATATATATATAATTTATATATATATATATATATATATATAAACCTTACATATTATCCATAAAATATCCGTTATATTTAGACCCACTTGTGAACGTGTAATGACCCATACCTTCCATTCTGTATGAACATTCAATAATAATTTTATAATAATATTATCATGTACAATTACCTTTTATTTTTAAAACCTCCTTTGTAAGAACTGCCAGTGGTAAACATCTTTTAGTTTGTATATCTAGTTACCATGGAGACTAAATCTCCTCCCTTAATTACATCTACTATTATTTTTGCTAGACAATAATGGCTGGCAAATAGTTTGAAGATTCACTTTAGCTTGCCAAAATTCTTGTGGTTTTATAACGCACGATTGGATTGCTATGTAGTGTAAAGATGTCTCTCAGACAGATGATAGAATTATGGAAAGCTGGTGTTGAACAGGGAGAAAAAGGAAACTTTGAAGCTGCTATTAAGGAGTTCCTTGGGATTTCAGAACCTGGTGCTCGCATATATTTTAACATATCTAACATGTACTTGAGAATAGGAAAATTAGTTGAAGCTGAACAGGTAGATATATATATATACATATATATATATAATTATAATAATAATAATTATTATTATAGCAATAATTATTATACTTTACTTGTATATATATATATATATATATATATATATATATATATATATATATATATATATATATACATATATATATATATATATATATATATATATATATATATATATATATATATATAATTATATAGAAGATAAATAAAATTAGTATAGCTATGTGCTCACATACCGTACAATTTGTCACCACAGCCGAATCAAAGGAATTTCTTGTGAATTCACACTTTATACTGTTTTTGATTAATGTTCATAAATGTGTCTTTGTATTCTGTCAGACAATAATTTACTATTAACTTTTCTATTATCAGAATTTAGATATTTGTGTCAAAAAAGATCCAAATTTAGCTGTTGGATATTTTCAGCGTGGATGTTTACATTTACTCAACAGGAAGTAAGTCAAAATATTCAAATTTGAACACTATAGTAACAACTACATGTAGTATGGTGTGGTCATGTAGTATTTAAAATAACCAGTGAAAATAACACTCTATACTATATATTATTCCGTTAATAGGAATGAAAATGCTATAATTGATTTTGATCTTGCTCTTAAAAATCTTCGTGGTAATTTGCTTATTGATTACAAACAGCTAGGACTAATGTACAAACTGTATTCATGTGAAGTAAGTTAATTTGATATTGATTTCTCTTGTCTGTTTAATTATATTTTTATATAAGGTATTGTACAATAGAGCTTATGCTATATATAGCATGGGAAAACATTCCGAAGCTCTTGCTGAATTAGAAAATGCCAGAAAAATTGCTGTAGAATCGTCAGAGTCAAGACATCGAGTGATTTCACAAGCGCTGGATCAAATGAAGGTAATTGTGTAGTACTAGTTATAATGTATTATGTTTTTTTATTCATTAGAGAGGTGAATCTTTCACACCATATCGACTACCAAAATCATGCATGTTGTTTGTACCTCCTCGAACTAAAACTGATGTGCTAACAAATATGGACTTTTTAGGCCAAGCAAAGGTATCATCAATAAGAAAAGATATTTATTTAGTGAAATATTATTTTATTTTTAGGTTGTTTCTTCAATTGTTGATCAAGATAATTTCACTGGATTTGTAGGAGCTCAGAAACAAAAAGAAAAGGAAAGATCATCTTCTCCATTACCAAATGAACACCAATCAAAAAAAAATCTGTATGTCCCAAAAGAAGATTCTAGATTACAAGTTAATGAATCAGATAAAGGTGGCTCTTTGACTCAAAAATCAGGTGTGGTAACTCCTTATTCAAGGTGTATTTGCTATGAAATAATAATTAGTGTGTGTAATTAGATGATGTTGTTTCTAATGTACTAAATGTAGGAGTAAAATTTCATAGCTGAATGTAATGATTAATTTTGAAAACAACATTCCTTGCCTAATTAGGTATTACTTACTCAATATATGGTATACTGTATAGTCAGTCAAACCGACTTGAAATTTATTTTTTAGTAGCACAACGACCTCCAAAGCCGACTACAGCTCCTCCTCCTCCTCGATCTACCAGTCATCCATTTAATAGTGATCTACAACCACATCACCAAAGACCAGTTTCACGATCTCCATCTCCTCGTTCTGGAGCTATTACTGTAAAAGTTCATTATACTACAACACGTGCTGTTCGTGTTGCTAACAGCATTAGTTATTCAAAATTGTTAAGCCTTATTTGTAAAAAGTTTGACAAAACAGACGACAGTCTTACACTATGGTATGTTATAGTAATATAAACTGTCAAGACTCTATTATGATATGTGTATCAGGTACAAGATGGGAGGAGGTGATGAGCTTTTACAATTGGAAAATGATGACGTGTTGAAGCATGCCCTCAAAGATTTAGAAGATGGTTTTCGACTAACAGTCTGGGCTTATGATAAAGAAGAAACAGTGAGTTAACCTCTTGTTTAATATTTACAACAACTCACGCTTATTTTGTTAGAGTGAATATGAGGATGTTTTGAAACATGTTGTTGCTGTTAGTGACTACGTTGGTCAATATTCTGATGAATTATCATTTAAATCCGGATCTCAAATTCAAGTTCTCAAACAAAGTATGTATATTTGATGATTACTCTTACATTATTAAGTATTATTAATTTTTTAGTTAATGACGATTGGTACTATGGAAAGTGTGGTGTTGAAGTCGGAATATTTCCAACAAGTTTTGTAAAAGATAAATAACTCAATTAATAATTAATATTATAGCAACTGCTCTTTACAATCATACTTCACTGTCTTTTGTTTTAGCAATATCAATAATATTATATATAATATATATATATATATATCATCGTAACTGATAATAGTGGATAGTTATATATAGCTTATTTTGTAGACAACTCTCCAATACTTGCTAATTATAAATGTAGTGTATAATTAATTAAGTGTGACTTAACTATTTATAGCGTTTTAAATAGTAAATAGTAGGTATACGAATTGCTGAGATGAGATAATATTGCAGCTAATACAACCAAAGGAGTGACACTTCTGTCTTTACTGCAGGAAGATATGTGTGATGAAACTGAAGACAACTATATAAAAATGTATAGGTCGGACTCCATTGCCATGGCAACTATCTATTCTTCATAGACGGCTCCAAAACCTATTACATTTTGTCAACCACTTCAAATAGGAAGGCTTCATTACATAAACATGGCTATGAATACAGTTTATGTTAGCTGGAGTGGCTAGACCACATGTACATACATGGTATTTAGACTCACTCTGATTTGTACTAGTCTGGGTACCCGCCCCTTTGCTTGAGGACCCAGACTAGATTTGTATATACATACATAAAAGCAATTCGACTTAATGGTTTTCTAACATAAACTGTATTCATAGTCCAAGTTTATGTAATGAAGCCTTTCTATTGAAGTGATTGCAGACAAAATATAATAATCTAGGAAGACATCTAGTTGCCATGGCAATGGAGTCTAAAACACGAAAAAATATCATAGATATTATCAATAAAAACAATGAGCTACTGAACTATATAATATAATTATAGCTTCGATTCATGCTCATTTTTCCATGACAAAAAGAATTTTTTCAGAATGAGACATAATTAGTCACATTTATCCATCCATCCAGTCATCCATGCATCCACCCATCCATACATTAATTCCCCCATCCATCCATCCAGCTACCTACCTACATACCTACCTACCTACCTAACTAGCTACCTATCTCTATCTATCTATCTATCTATCTATCTATCTATCTATCTATCTCTCTCTCTATCTATCTATCTATCTATCTATCTATCTATTTATGTAATTTTGCAGTGTTTGCTCATCCATTCTTCCTTCCATCAATATATCCATCCATCCATCCATCCATTCAACAATCCATCCATCCGTCCATCCATCCATTTATCCATTCATCCATCTAACCATCAATCCATCTGTCTATCCATCCATTCATCCATCTTCCATCCATCCATCCATCCATCAATCCATCCATCCGTCCATTCCTCCATCCATCCATCCATCCATCCATCCATCCATTCATCCACCCTTGCATCCATCCATCCACCCACCCACCTACCCATCCATCCATCCATCCATCTATCCATCCATCCATCCATCCATCCATTCGTCCATCCATCTATCCACCCTTCCACCTATCCATCCATCACCTACATGTACCTACACACCCGAGTCTATCGGTCAATATATCTATCTATTTATATATATTTATCTATCTATTTATCTTCCTTTCTATCTATGTAACTTTGCATTGTTAGCTGCATTAATCATCCATCCATCCATCCATCCATCCATTTATACTCCTACTTATATATCTATCTATTTTATTTACTATTTATGTAGCTACGTTAATTGGACAATGTATATATTGGTGAGTTTGCCATCCATCTTCCATCCTTCCATTCTTCCATGCAGCTATCAATCCCTCTATTTATCTATCTTTCTATTTATGTATGTAGGTCCCATTGTTTGCTGCAATTATCCATCCATCAATCCGTCTGTTCATCCATCCATCCATCCATCCATCCATCCATCCATCCATCCATCCATCCATCCAACCATCCATCCATGCATCCATCTATCCATCCATCATGATCAGCTGCCTACCCAACTATCTATCTATCTATCTATCTATTTATTTTTCTTTCTCTTTATGTAACTTTGCATTGTTAGCTGCATTAAACCATCCTATAAAACCATCCTATAAAACATCCATCCATCAGTCCATCCGTCCATCCATCCATTTGTCCATCCATCTATCCACCCTTCCACCTATCCATCACCTACATGTACCTACACATCTATCTGTCAATATATCTATCTATTTATCTATCTATTTATCTATCTATCTATTTATCTTCCTTTCTATCTATGTAACTTTGCAATGTTAGCTGCATTAATCATCCATCCAAACATCAATTCATCCAGCTATCCATTGTCCATCCATCCATTGTTTACTACTTCCATTCTTCTATACATATTAATTGGGTTAATTAGTAATTAAAAAACAAATTATATTGAATAGTGTATTCAATTGTAACAAAAAAGTAGAAAAAAAGATAGCTAGGTAATTCGAAACTATTTTCAAGAAATGATCACAATGATAATTTGAAAATATTCTCAAGAAATATAATTGAAAAAGACTCAAAGAAATTAGTTCATTAATTTGAAAATATTCCCAATGAAATATAATCGAAAAGAAAGAAATTAGTTAATTCATTGGATTAAGAAAAGAAAATTAGAAAAAGAACATTAACGTTATAGGTAGTCATTGGTATTGAAAGAAACAAAAGAGCAAGTTAAGAAAAATAGAATAGCATATTCAATGCAAGCATAAGTAATCATACTGAGGCTTTCCACTGTAATAGACCAAATTTAATTATGATTCTTACGAATTGCAAATAAGGAAAATGAAATATAAAATAATTATATAATTATATAATTATATAATATACTTTCAGTTTTTTAATATTGTAATTTTACAACTTCCTCTTAGAGAGGAAGTACCACACCTACTTATTATATTATCGATCACTGGTTTTGGTGTTACCACACCCCAAATTGCTGTAGATTACGAGAGTATACCAATGTGGTGGCGGCATGTCGGCATTCTATTGTCCAAAACGCCTACGCTTTGTTGGATGTGGTCTAGCGGTGCTTTGATTCAGGTGTCCGCCCTTTGATGTTACTTTGAAGTTAGCTTAGGGTACTTAAAAAAAAAAAAAAAAAAAAAAGTCAAAGGAGAGTAGAACGGGATGTTCATCTATGTGTGATGTATAGACTTGGTTTCTAGCGAGAGAGAAAGGAGAATAAGTGACAAATAGCGTTCGCTTGCAAACTTGAGTGGATGCTGTGCTTGCAGCAATTAGTAAGCAAGGTTGAGGTGACTGTTAGATTGCTCCAGTAGTTGGAGAAAGTTACACATTGCCTGTATTCAGTTGCAACGAAGGTTTTCATTTTAATAAGATGCTGAGCCACACCTCGGGTTAATTAAGAAACTGTAAGTGATAAACATATACAATTAATTATTATGAGCCCCTCACCCTGCACACACCTCCCTGGCGAGGATGAGTGCATGCATGCATGCATGCTCCCAGACCTGGTGCACGTGCAGGAATTTGAGCTCCCTATCATAAGCCAGAGAAAATTGTCCATGTCATCGATCTCAAGACTCAAGACGAAGAAGATTCTGCATGTACCAGGGAGGGACCCAGGAGCAAGATGTGAAGGATGTGGATAGATGGATGAAGATTAAACAACAGGTGATTCTTGTTCTTCTATGTGCATTGTTGCCATCCATGCCCATGTAATTCATGCATAACTTATTAATAATTCCGTTTGTCTATAATGTTAATTTGCATATTGTTTCTTCTCTCTCCCAGAAAACTCTACTTGCTACCTACCTATCCATCTATCCGCTCTCTCTCTCTCTCTCTACCTCGTCGCATTTATACTTCAATAAGAGGTAAGTTATGTCTCCATACTCTTTTCTATATTCTATACTTTCTTCTTAAATGTTATTTTATTGTGAACAGTGTATTTACTATTTTTCCTTCCTGCACAGGTCTGTTTCTGATGATTTCGAGGTTGCTTCTGGTGTTCTCTTCTTGGAATTTGGATGCTCATTTGTTCTAATCACTCCTATCAGCCAGGGTTGGCCATGCCACCCTCTTTTTCTTTTTTTTTGGGGGGTGGCATGGTCAATCCTGGTTGTTAGGAGTGTGCGGGACAAATGAGTATACCGATGCCCAGGTTGGGGACGCCGGAGGTCTCTTCGAGTCACTAGATCCAGCCCCGTGTGGGGCAGTTCCAGTACATCCGGTCTGCCTCATCTAGTGTTCCAGTTACAGTCTAACTACCTCATCCAGTTCCAGTCTACTTCGACCAGTGCTCCAGTTACAGTCCACTTCATCCAAGGCCCATTCCCATTGGGATTTCTCTTCTGCAAGGACTCATCTTCATCGGGATTTCTCTTCTGCAAGAACTCATCTTCATTGTGATTTCTCTTCGATCAGCAAGGACTCGTCTTCATTGGGATTTCTCTTCTGCAAGAACTCATCTTCATTTGTGTGCAAGGACTCATCTTCGTTGGGATTTCTCTTCGATCGGCAAGGACTCGTCTTCGTTGGGATTTCTCTTCTGCAAAGACTCATCTTCATTCTTTGATGCTTATATACATTGTGTTTTTTTGTGTGTGTGTTTGTGTGCAATTGTATTTTTTGTTCAAATATTTCTTTGAAATGTTGTTCTTGTGTTTTGAATTGAATTGTATTTTCAAGGTAATAATAAATTATTATCGATTTTTAAGGAATTGTTAAAATTAACTCTTTGATTTTGTTTGTTTTCGATTCGTAAGAATAATAATTAAATTTAGTCTGATTAATTACGCTTGTATTAGTCTAATTTTCTTTATTTCCCATTCGTAAGAATAATAATTAAATTTAGTCTGTTATAGTAGAAAGCCTATGATTAATTACGCTTGTATTAAATATACTAGTCTAATTTTCTTTATTTTCCATTCGTAAGAATAATAATGAAATTTAGTCGATTACAGTAGAAAGCCTATGATTAATTATGCTTGTATTAAATATACTAGTCTAATTTTCTTTATTTTCCATTCGTAAGAATAATAATGAAATTTAGTCAATTGCAGTAGAAAGCCTATGATTAATTTTGCTTGTATTAAATATACTACGAGTCTACTCTTTAATTTTCTTTATTTTCGATCCGTAAGAATAATAATGAAATTTAGTCTACTACAGTAGATTAATTATGCTTGTATTAAATATACTACTAGTCCATTCTTTATTTTAGATTCGTAAGAATACTAATTAAATTTGGTTTATTACAGTAGAAAGCCTATGATTTATTATGCTTGTATTAAATATACTAGATCTAGTCTAATTTTCTTAAAATCTTTTATCTTCTTTCAATATACCAATGACTAAAAACTACCTTTAACGTTAATGTTCTTTTTCTAAAACCTTTTTCTTTTTTAATCCAATGAATTGACTAATTTCTTTCTTTTTCGATTATATTTCATTGGAAACATTTTCAAATTAATGAACTGATTCTTTCCTTTTTTAATTAAATATTTTCAAATTAACTAGCTATCACTTTTTCTCCTTTCTTGTTACAATTGAATATACTATTTTCGATATAATTTGTTTTCTAATTAGCTAATTTCTACTGGTTTATTATTAGCAAATCATCATCATTGCTACCATGCATGCATGCATCCTTCGGCAAAGAATGTTTTCGCAAAAACCGAAGTCAAAACAATTCAACAGTATATATTTCGTTCGGTTTTTGTACGTTATACAGAAGTAAAATAGAAAAGCATTGTACATAAATTATTTAATTATAATCTATGCATAAAATAATATTATTATATATTATATTATATTATACATATAATTATCATAATTAATTATTGCATCCTCACCCTGCACACACCTCCCTGGCGAGGATGAGTGCATGCATGCATGCATGCTCCCAGACCTGGTGCACGTGCAGGAATTTGAGCTCCCTATCATAAGCCAGAGAAAATTGTCCAAGCCATCGATCTCAAGACTCAAGACGAAGAAGATTCTGCATGTACCAGGGAGGGACCCAGGAGCAAGATGTGAAGGATGTGGATAGATGGATGAAGATTAAACAACAGGTGATTCTTGTTCTTCTATGTGCATTGTTGCCATCCATGCCCATGTAATTCATGCATAACTTATTAATAATTCCGTTTGTCTATAATGTTAATTTGCATATTGTTTCTTCTCTCTCCCAGAAAACTCTACTTGCTACCTACCTATCCATCTATCCGCTCTCTCTCTCTCTCTCTACCTCGTCGCATTTATACTTCAATAAGAGGTAAGTTATGTCTCCATACTCTTTTCTATATTCTATACTTTCTTCTTAAATGTTATTTTATTGTGAACAGTGTATTTACTATTTTTCCTTCCTGCACAGGTCTGTTTCTGATGATTTCGAGGTTGCTTCTGGTGTTCTCTTCTTGGAATTTGGATGCTCATTTGTTCTAATCACTCCTATCAGCCAGGGTTGGCCATGCCACCCTCTTTTTCTTTTTTTTTGGGGGGTGGCATGGTCAATCCTGGTTGTTAGGAGTGTGCGGGACAAATGAGTATACCGATGCCCAGGTTGGGGACGCCGGAGGTCTCTTCGAGTCACTAGATCCAGCCCCGTGTGGGGCAGTTCCAGTACATCCGGTCTACCTCATCTAGTGTTCCAGTTACAGTCTAACTACCTCATCCAGTTCCAGTCTACTTCGACCAGTGCTCCAGTTACAGTCCACTTCATCCAAGGCCCATTCCCATTGGGATTTCTCTTCTGCAAGGACTCATCTTCATCGGGATTTCTCTTCTGCAAGAACTCATCTTCATTGTGATTTCTCTTCGATCAGCAAGGACTCGTCTTCATTGGGATTTCTCTTCTGCAAGAACTCATCTTCATTTGTGTGCAAGGACTCATCTTCGTTGGGATTTCTCTTCGATCGGCAAGGACTCGTCTTCGTTGGGATTTCTCTTCTGCAAAGACTCATCTTCATTCTTTGATGCTTATATACATTGTGTTTTTTTGTGTGTGTGTTTGTGTGCAATTGTATTTTTTGTTCAAATATTTCTTTGAAATGTTGTTCTTGTGTTTTGAATTGAATTGTATTTTCAAGGTAATAATAAATTATTATCGATTTTTAAGGAATTGTTAAAATTAACTCTTTGATTTTGTTTGTTTTCGATTCGTAAGAATAATAATTAAATTTAGTCTGATTAATTACGCTTGTATTAGTCTAATTTTCTTTATTTCCCATTCGTAAGAATAATAATTAAATTTAGTCTGTTATAGTAGAAAGCCTATGATTAATTACGCTTGTATTAAATATACTAGTCTAATTTTCTTTATTTTCCATTCGTAAGAATAATAATGAAATTTAGTCGATTACAGTAGAAAGCCTATGATTAATTATGCTTGTATTAAATATACTAGTCTAATTTTCTTTATTTTCCATTCGTAAGAATAATAATGAAATTTAGTCAATTGCAGTAGAAAGCCTATGATTAATTTTGCTTGTATTAAATATACTACGAGTCTACTCTTTAATTTTCTTTATTTTCGATCCGTAAGAATAATAATGAAATTTAGTCTACTACAGTAGATTAATTATGCTTGTATTAAATATACTACTAGTCCATTCTTTATTTTAGATTCGTAAGAATACTAATTAAATTTGGTTTATTACAGTAGAAAGCCTATGATTAATTATGCTTGTATTAAATATACTAGTCTAATTTTCTTTATTTTCCATTCGTAAGAATAATAATGAAATTTAGTCGATTACAGTAGAAAGCCTATGATTAATTATGCTTGTATTAAATATACTAGTCTAATTTTCTTTATTTTCCATTCGTAAGAATAATAATGAAATTTAGTCAATTGCAGTAGAAAGCCTATGATTAATTTTGCTTGTATTAAATATACTACCAGTCTACTCTTTAATTTTCTTTATTTTCGATCCGTAAGAATAATAATGAAATTTAGTCTACTACAGTAGATTAATTATGCTTGTATTAAATATACTACTAGTCCATTCTTTATTTTAGATTCGTAAGGATACTAATTAAATTTGGTTTATTACAGTAGAAAGCCTATGATTTATTATGCTTGTATTAAATATACTAGATCTAGTCTAATTTTCTTAAAATCTTTTATCTTCTTTCAATACCAATGACTAAAAACTACCTTTAACGTTAATGTTCTTTTTCTAAAACCTTTTTCTTTTTTAATCCAATGAATTGACTAATTTCTTTCTTTTTCGATTATATTTCATTGGAAACATTTTCAAATTAATGAACTGATTCTTTCCTTTTTTAATTAAATATTTTCAAATTAACTAGCTATCACTTTTTCTCCTTTCTTGTTACAATTGAATATACTATTTTCGATATAATTTGTTTTCTAATTAGCTAATTTCTACTGGTTTATTATTAGCAAATCATCATCATTGCTACCATGCATGCATGCATCCTTCGGCAAAGAATGTTTTCGCAAAAACCGAAGTCAAAACAATTCAACAGTATATATTTCGTTCGGTTTTTGTACGTTATACAGAAGTAAAATAGAAAAGCATTGTACATAAATTATTTAATTATAATCTATGCATAAAATAATATTATTATATATTATATTATATTATACATATAATTATCATAATTAATTATTGCATCCTCACCCTGCACACACCTCCCTGGCGAGGATGAGTGCATGCATGCATGCATGCTCCCAGACCTGGTGCACGTGCAGGAATTTGAGCTCCCTATCATAAGCCAGAGAAAATTGTCCAAGCCATCGATCTCAAGACTCAAGACGAAGAAGATTCTGCATGTACCAGGGAGGGACCCAGGAGCAAGATGTGAAGGATGTGGATAGATGGATGAAGATTAAACAACAGGTGATTCTTGTTCTTCTATGTGCATTGTTGCCATCCATGCCCATGTAATTCATGCATAACTTATTAATAATTCCGTTTGTCTATAATGTTAATTTGCATATTGTTTCTTCTCTCTCCCAGAAAACTCTACTTGCTACCTACCTATCCATCTATCTGCTCTCTCTCTCTCTCTACCTCGTCGCATTTATACTTCAATAAGAGGTAAGTTATGTCTCCATACTCTTTTCTATATTCTATACTTTCTTCTTAAATGTTATTTTATTGTGAACAGTGTATTTACTATTTTTCCTTCCTGCACAGGTCTGTTTCTGATGATTTCGAGGTTGCTTCTGGTGTTCTCTTCTTGGAATTTGGATGCTCATTTGTTCTAATCACTCCTATCAGCCAGGGTTGGCCATGCCACCCTCTTTTTCTTTTTTTTTGGGGGGTGGCATGGTCAATCCTGGTTGTTAGGAGTGTGCGGGACAAATGAGTATACCGATGCCCAGGTTGGGGACGCCGGAGGTCTCTTCGAGTCACTAGATCCAGCCCCGTGTGGGGCAGTTCCAGTACATCCGGTCTACCTCATCTAGTGTTCCAGTTACAGTCTAACTACCTCATCCAGTTCCAGTCTACTTCGACCAGTGCTCCAGTTACAGTCCACTTCATCCAAGGCCCATTCCCATTGGGATTTCTCTTCTGCAAGGACTCATCTTCATCGGGATTTCTCTTCTGCAAGAACTCATCTTCATTGTGATTTCTCTTCGATCAGCAAGGACTCGTCTTCATTGGGATTTCTCTTCTGCAAGAACTCATCTTCATTTGTGTGCAAGGACTCATCTTCATTGGGATTTCTCTTCGATCAGCAAGGACTCATCTTCATTGGGATTTCAATCACTCATTGAGATTGAAACTCGTTCTCTGTCGTTGTCTATATATTAACAGTGTTCAGGAGCTTAAAACTGATGGCACATTTTATTCAATGCCTCAATTTCTTTCTCATACTGAGGCTGTTGCTAATGGGGGTGGTTTGGTGATGATGAAGGACAAAGTTTCTATAGTAATCCATCCGATTGGTTCAAACAAATTTGGTCATTCCTTTGTTTGTTGTTTAAAGTAATAGTTACAAACTATTATATATAATTATTAATACATGATTATACTATAATTTAATAATGAAGGATTAGATTGAAATTTGACATACATAAAAAAAGAACGGGAAGGATAGTTGTATGAAAATGGTGCAGGTGAAAAGATTGTTGGTTATATTTTATAATCAGTACTGCACTGAGTACTGACGTATGAGTGGGTGCGGCTGGTTGGGGCGGGGGGAGACTGCAACATTTCACATCCGGTGGACGTTGCTTATTCTCATAATCTCATCAGGGTTACCGTTGACAGAGAACAATCATGCCTTTGGTAAAGAGAGCTATACAGCCTGTGTTTGTGTGCCGTGCTCAACTTGATAGCAAAGTGAAGAATGAACTAGAAGGAGTGGTTATAAACTCTTTGGCGGGAGTCATTAAACAGTTGGCTAGTCTCGCCAAACACGCCGAGAATCTGTTTGGTGAGTTGTACAATGAATCTAGTAACATCTTCCATAGATCAGCTACTTTAAACGAGAGGGTAAGTAACCTGGGCACTCGCATACGTCAACTAGATGCTACAGTGAAGGAAGAAGGTATGTGGGTATATAAAGTAGTTGAGTATATAAAGGGCTGAGTTACTATGATCTGAGAGTACATGTATTTATGTACGTATATATATATATATATATATTATATATTTATTTATTATATTGCTGTGATGAAAGTATTTCAACTACCCATTATTACAGAGTTTTAAAAGTCTTCTACATTTTACATGGAAATTATAAAGTTAATATGCTATTTTTATACCCACATTCTTGGATAAACTGGTAGATTTTATTGTTTTTGATACGGGTAAACATTTCCATTTGAAAACTAATCCTTCAGTAGTAGTGGGACGAATCCTAGTTTTGATATTCAAACATTCTCCTTTCTTTAAGGAGGAAATCTTGTTTGCTTGCGTACCTGTTATAACTTGTTTCTTGTTAAATTATAAGTATTAACTCACCATTTTGCTGCAAGTAACTATTCTAGATGTTTATAACAACATCTTTTATGTTTTCATTATCTGTACTGTCAGGAGCCCATAATGACGTTGACCAGAACGCGTAAGAGTAGGAGCGGTAAACAACCACGCATTTAATTATATTGGTGAAACTATCTGTCTGACAGTCTATTACTATTTTTAGACCCATGTGTATACGCCTTTGTTAAATATGGCTTCTAGAAAATGAACTATACTACGTTGACTAAATTTCCTGTATAACAGAGAAAAGAATTGAGCGATATTCTAGCTCGTGTAGACTGTGAAGATGTTCCTAGTGAAGTGAAGTAGGAAGCCTTTACTGCAATCACTTCAAAGACAGAAGGCAATGATGTCAAACACTCTTGAACAGGACTAAACAGTTATTTCTCGGCTTCCCCAAAGCATACTTTCACTTTTCTGATAGTAGGTGACTCCATTTCTGCCTCCAGATGTATTCGTTTTATAGCTAACCTTGGAGATCATCGAGATGTAGACCCCATGTTTAACGAAGGCGTAAAAATAGTAACAGACGATTAGACAGATAGTTTGACCAATTTAATTAAATGCGTGGTCATTTACCGCTCCTATTCTTACACTTTCTGGTCAACGTCATTATGTACTGTTCTTTATGATTATGTCAAGAAAGCCATTGAGGTTCTCTGATAGGGGTGAATGGTATTGGCAATTTTGATACTGGGTACAATCAAAAAAAATTATCACGATATTACTAAATACACTGTACTAACTAACAACATGTTCCACAATTGGTCACACCCACAAACGTTTTACAAGCATCAAACAGTGCCTGCAACTCGCTCAGACTACTACAATACTACATCTACCTGTAAACATACTTTTTTGGGATACTGTAGTATAAGGCAAAAACAACCATAACAACAGTTACACAACTAGCACATAAATATAGCATCTTCTATTGAAGAAATAGTTGTCTAGTTGTCTAGCACTCATTTCTAACATGATCACAATTTCAGTTCGCCATGTGCTCAAAAGTATGCTGTGGCACATAAATTATTTAATTGACCATAAATTTCGATATTTCGTTATGCAAATTTTTGTAATACTGTATCGTTGTATTGGAATGAATATCACATTTTTACTAAATACTAGTATACCACCTACCCCTATTTTCTGTTATCATTTTATATCATTAATGATTCCATGTGGAGAATTTCTGAACAAGCGCTGATATTAAACTAGTATTCAAATGCGAACACAGTTATTCGAATACCAAAAATACCAAGCAAATGAACATTCCAGTACCGGTATATTCGTCCTGTCACTACACACCACCCTCTAACCATCCCCTCGCAATTAATTGATAGTGTTGTTGTGTGTCTGTTTGAATTCCCTCTAAAATATGCACTGGGTGACATTCATCTTTGTGAGAATAGTCAGTTGACATGAACTTACATACACTTACATTTTTATATTAAAGTACATTTTGTATTAAAAAGATGAAGAGATTAATGTTTACATTGTTAATCTACATAACATTAAAATGATTGTTAATTTAAACATTATGTCTATTTTCACTATATAAAGCAGACTCAGCATTAATTAGCAGTGATATTCATAGCAAACAAAAATTCGTTGTGATTAATTAACTCTATAGCATGTTATTGTTAACACATCACATGTCATTGTGTTCATAGTGTGCATTGTCTCCTGACAAGATTTCATATCAGACACGCACGCACACACACACACACACACACACATATATATATACATTTCTGAATGTTTTCATAGTTACACATTACTTTGTGCTTGTCTTGTAAATTATATTAACGGGAAAGATTATATACTAGTGTTGTAGTACCTTGTATGTATATTGCAGCACATTTTATCTCTTGACAAAATGTTTTACATCACACACACACACACATGCACACACACACCCATGCATACACACACACACACACACACACACACACACACACACACACACACACACACACACACATATTTCAGTGAGAGTTGATGTAATTGTTCAAATGAATCATTTCAAGAGCATAAGACAAGAAGATCAAAAGGTTTTATCTCGTCATACTCTCCCTACATCAGTTGAAGATACATATCAGTCCTGTGATAATCCACCTACTCTTAATAAATTCACAGTGTATCGTGATGATGAGAAAGAAGGCCTCAAGTTTTATACTGATCCTGATTATTTCTATCGTCTCTGGGTTCAGGATCAAAATCAACAACTTGAGAAAAGGAGGAAAAGAGTTAGTTGATATCTACATGTAATAGATATGATAATTATAGTCACGTGATATCAAGTAGATGTGTTCATTTGTCATGTGATATCTCTAGTAGATGTGATCATTAGTGATGTTATATGTAGTAAATGTAGATGTGATCAGTTTCAACTTATATGCAGGTTCACACATTTTGGCCTGTGAATACTCTCATTAGTACTAGCGAGACCACATGTTAACACACATGCGAGATGATTTTTAACAACTCTTAGACTCTATATATAAGTTTCCAACTTCAAGATTAAAACTTGAAGTGACACAGTGACAAATGCATATGCTTGTAGCCACATGTCCGCTATTGTGTTAGTAGTTTTTAGCTATCATAGTAAGACATTACAATAACAATAGTCACGCTATCGCTACTATCAAGCTCTTAAGATACCAAAATCCTTCTTCATTAGAAGTCTGAAGGGCAGCAAGACGAGTGTTTGAAGTTCAGTAGTCTACTGGGTAATCCCCACAGTTTGTCAGCTCTATAGCTTTTCAAGAATATATCCTGTTTAGTTGGAGACAAGGCCTTCTTAGAAATCCATAGGAATTTTGGGATTAAAGTGATTATCCAGATACCCAAACATTGTTTTGAATGGATATCTGAATAGTAAAAGACAGAATTCGTTTCAGGCCTAATGTTTATTATATTATAGATGTAACACATGTAGGTATATTGTCTACATGTGAATATAATGACTCTGCATGACACTTACAATTATGTTATGTACTTACATGTACATGTACATAGTATAATGTATCAATCCATACTAGTGAATATGTTTCTATACTTATTATACATGTACATGTACATAGTATAATGTATCAATCCATACTAGTGAATATGTTTCTATACTTATTATACATGTACATGTACATAGTATAATGTATCAATCCATACTATATAGTGAATATGTTTCTATACCTACTATACATGTACATGTACATGTACATAGATTGTATCAATCCATACTAGTGAATATGTTTCTATACTTATTATACATGTACATTTATATAGTATATTGTATCAGTCCATACTAGTGAATATGTTTCTATACCTACCATACATGTACATAGTATATTGTATCAATCCATACTAGTGAATATGTATACTCATTATAAATGTACATGTATTGTATTAATCCATACTGGTGAATATGTTTCTATACTTATTATACATGTACATTTACATAGTATATTGTATTAATCCATACTAGTGAATATGTTTCCATACCTACTATACGTGTACATGTACATGCTCAACCTTTCCATCATCATTAACATAAACTTTGAAACATTGTAGTAATATTTAAAGCTCTTTTGGAACAAATTGTATGAGCAGGAATGGCTGTGTCTAATAGAATGGACAATACACTTTCTGCTGGATACCTGTGGGGAGGTGTCTCATACACTCGTTCATTATCACTACAGAACTATGTATATGTGATTTATGTAACAGTGTGCTTGGTATAACTAATGATTTACTGTTTGGGAATTTTTTTATCACTCTATAATACAATCGTTTACATAATTCAGTGTTAATGAACTCACAGCCATACATAAATACATACATACTGTACATACATACATACATACATGCAGTGTACATACATACATACATGCAGTGTACTGTAAGTGGAGAATTATAGATACTGCATGTTTGATTATGATGGTCATATTAATCTTGTGTTCATAATATTGAGAGGGGAAACACCCAGCTGGTGGTTAGGAAATTCTTTCCTCTTTATCTAATCCTGGTGAGTATACCTCTTTCTATATTAATTTTAGGAACGTAGGAGACGTCGTCGTAACAAGGAGAACCAACCGAAGAAGGAAATCAGAGTTGCACAAAAGAAACAGTTTTTTGGTACTGATGTTGAGTTTCGAGACAGTGTGGCTAATGATTCTAATCAGAAAGCTCAACTAATTAGAGTTTCCAGAACTAGTACTGATGAGTTTCAACAACAACAAAATCAAGGTCTTGAAGATAGTGTAGGTAAGAAAATAAATGAATTAATTATCAGGTACTGTTTATCATTAGTGATTATATTATCAACTCTCAAGATTTGAAATTTTGTCATATTCATTAGTATTTACAAGAGCTTATGAGTAGCAAAACCTTGAAGGAGCATCCAACTGTACCAATACTTCCTGAAAACTCATACTTTCTAAATGTTCGTTAGCACAATTTATGATAATTAATCCTATTCCTACATGTTTGTACAGCATTATGCACATAAAAGTGACTTAGCATATGGAAAATTTTGTGAATAATTTAGATAGTCTATGTTCTGGGTTGAAAGCTCCTTTGTGGTTTTACCACTCGTAAGTTTTTGTATATATGTACAATGTAAGTAAGTACATGTTAATGCTGGGATGAACAGTCAATATCAAAGCTTCGTTAAGAAAAGTTTGGAAGGCTTCGAAGGTTCACATGTGTTTTAATAATTCGTCGTCAATGTGCTCTAACTCATTTATAATGAATACTAGTCTTGTTCCTGTTGCTGTTCCTACTTGGATTTAGTATTGCTGGAATGAAATATGAGACAGAAGCAGCCAGCAACACAGCCTTAACTTTACTGGAAAACACCCATATTGTAACCACACATTTAGAGTGTACAAGTGCATTTGAAACATTAAAATGGGCGTTGCAGTGAATTTTCGAAGGGAGTAGATTTGAATTAGCAGTAAATGAAATAAGGTTCGAACATTTGAAGCTCTTTCCCAGCCTAATACATGTGTATGTACATGTATTTGCCATTCATTGTTCATTATAATACAGGACTTACTGATCAATCATCCAATAATCACATACCACTGGATAATGAATATCAGGCATTGAGTAAACCATCACACGCTCCACCACCACCTCCACCAACATACTATGATACTGTGAATCAAAACTCATCAAAGGTACATGTATACATGTATAATATGCAACAGTGTTCTGATCGGCACTGGTTGGGAATAACCACCACTCAGCATGCCCTCTCATATATAGGTTACTATATTTTAATAGTCTGGTCCCTAGACCACCACTCAAAAGACAGTCCGGAACAATTGCTTCAAATTCTTTGTCCAAGCACCCCATACCTGCTTGAAATGATTAAATAAATGTCCTGTTTGTTTGTAGTTGTCAACAAAATTTAATGATAAAGAAATATGTCAAAGTTGAGAATTGAAATATTTTTCAAAGTATTTGTGTTTGAAATAGATTTATACAAATATTTGTATTTGTAATTAATATTTGACTATAATTCTGGCTAATGAATCCACTTACTTCTAGTTATATACCTACATATCTATGAATGAATTATTTATTAACAGGGTGAATCTAGAGGTATATTATCTGCACCTCCACCAGTTATTGATCCATCAACTCCACCCACTCAACGTCGAGATCATTATATGGGACAAGCGGTACCCATTCCTGTTCCAGCACCTCCTCCGGTATGTATGTGTGTATGTATATATGTATGTATTTGTGTGTTAAGGAAGGGCGATATAACAGTAAAACCATGATCTAGCTTGTGACGGTAAAACTTACCTGATTAATTTGTTAATAGCAATGAAATGAACATTTTTGCGCAAAAAAATTATTCAAGCACATGCTGTAGTCCTGAGAAGGTATTAGGACAGTAGTGAATCTTGTCAAAGCGACTACAACATACATGTATGAGATACTCTAGTAAAGAAAGCTAACACCATCAGTGTGTTCTGGAATTATTTCGGACTAAAAGCAGACCCTGAGGGGCATCCTTTTGTCGAGCAAGTCCAATGGTATGCGACATGATTGGAAATCATAAACTATACAAATTGTTCCATTAGGCTCACCAGTGTGCAAGGTTTGTGGTAAAGTTGTACTAGGAATATTAGTAATTTACTCGCATATTTGAGGGATTATCACCTAGATAAACACTCTCAAGCATGGCCTAGAGTTGCAAAGAAGGCAGGTCTAACAAAGAGGAAAGGTTCCAGCCTGAACTACAAAAGCCTAGTATGAAGTATCCTTCACAATCAAATATTGCAAAAGAATTGAACTCAGCAGTTACTTTTTACTTAGCCACAAACATGCAGCCAATATCTATTTTTTGTGTATAATTTTAAATTTTGTTTGTTGTATAATGCAGTGTTCCCTCAAAGGTGGTAACATGGTGGTCCCCAACCCTTTAATTTCAAAGTTTATTCAAAAAAACACTTTTATAGCATAGATTGAACATTGTTGACCAAATGTCATGTATGACTTATGAAAGTCGTGATAATAGAAATGATGATAACCGTAACAGTGAATTTGAGTCATTCAAGACTCATGAACATTTTCAATAACCACTATGGCTTAGAAAATAAGCAGCAACAATGGCTTAGAAAATTTGAAGTACAAAAAAATGAGGGGGGCACTTAATGCTCAGTCTTGAGAACCAGGAATGGTGGGTTAAAGACAGTGTTTCCCCTAAGGGGTGGTAACTTGGCGCTCCCCACCCTTCAATGTTAAAGTTTATACTGAAAAACAATACTGATTGAACATTGTTAACCAAACGTCATGTACCACGGATGCACTTCCCCACCATTAATATTTATCCTGGGGGAAACACTGTAAAGATGTAGATATGTTTACAGTAGATTGTATGAACATATCATATAGCCATTAATCAATACACATGTTGTTATTATAATTATACTGTAGCCACCTAATATGATGTCTAATGAGTATTCTTATCAAGCCCCACCACCTCAAACATCAGCAATTGTAAGTATTGATTCATTATTATTGTTATCAGTATTGATATCTATACATGTACATGTACATATTATAATACATTCATATAACCACAAAATATTTTGATTAGTCCTCAATAAATAGTTCCCTGTAGTGTTGTTATAATACATTATACTAAGTATGTAATATACTATATATGCATTGATGATATCCATATAAAATGTATTCAGCTTTATGGGTGAAGCACTGGAAGAGAGATTAATATAAAAATCATTCTACAGTGAATCAGTGATACAGTGTATGAAATTTTATTACTCTCACATTTTTTTGTAAACGGCTTACCTGTATAACTTCAATGTTTCAGTCTTCTAACAAACTTTGCATTGATAATCAGGTTGTTCTCACTCAAGCATGAAATTATTGTATTCTGTGGCTTGTATAAGTATTATACTATTTTGAATGTGTAATATAGCTACTATACTCCTTATATGAAGTGATGACCATAAATTAGGAAAGTAGTGTTTACAACATAGAGTACATCATCTTGTGAAAACCTAATTATGTATAACAATTATAGTACGGTAGGTATTGTAGTATGTGTGTAATACATGTACATGTATTATATGAGTACTTTTTATTAAGGTCTACTGTACATTACTATAATATACAGTGTTCTGCCCAGGATATTTAGAGTGGTGGTTGTATTCTACTATGAATTTAGTGCTGTTTATCCAGTATATAGTTAATTCTGTCTCAGTAGCCATTATCTGAGAGGTGGTTATTCCCGACCAGTGTGGGCAGAACACTGAATATATATATAATTATATATTATATATATATATATATATATATATATATATATATATATATATATATATATATGTATACACGCTGCAGTTGATTGGCCCAAATGTCTACACATAGCTTTATAAACACTTGGCTTGGATAATAGTCGAAGGCCATAATCCTAACTGCTCTTAAGTGGAATCTGATATGTACACGTGCTGTATGTGTAATAGTGATGAGATGAACAGTT
This sequence comes from Petrosia ficiformis, assembly GCA_947044365.1. NCBI lineage: Eukaryota > Metazoa > Porifera > Demospongiae > Haplosclerida > Petrosiidae > Petrosia > Petrosia ficiformis. The sequence continues at coordinate 4,168,486 of OX345639.1, forward strand.
ATATTGATATTCAAGCATTCTTCATTCGTTTTAGTTAGCATTTAAATTAAAGAACTGGTTTATAATAGACTAGTGATAATGTGAAGATTATTATTTATAATAATAGATAAATACATGTATTTGTGAATACATGATTACACTCATACTATAGAGATTTATTCCACCTTTTGTATACCGTATAGAGGGAAAATTGTATGAGAAGAAATTTTTGTGCAAATTACCAGATCAGGCTTTTTGCGAGTTTAATTTCAATTAGTATTAATTATTGACATTAATTACAAGAGTAATGGCTTAACAGCTGTCTTTTCAAGTGGGAAGAAATGGTTAGAAAAGTGACGAACTGGAATGGGCAATCTTGCTGTAATGGGCAATCTCTGGTGAGCAACAGGCAGCCTGTTGCTCACCAGAGATTTTGAGGTGAGATCGTGTTGCTGGTACATTCGTTTTTTGGACTTCTTTGTTAACTTCTCTGATGGTTGCTGGACTCATATGAGCAGACAGAGGTCCAGTGGGAGATGGTAGTATACCATCCATAGGTTTCAGGTAACGATACAAAGCCATCGACAGAGATTGAGCTTCTGAACAGCCAGCCGGTGAAAAGCTCACGTGATTAAACAATTACAGGTAGAAATTTTTGCGAGTAACAATGAATTGCAACCACGCAAAAATTTCCCACTATACAGTATTCATTAATACAATACCTTATTATTTTATATTCTCTCTAGCCACCTCCACCCCCTCCTCCCCCTACTAATATTCCAGCACCTCCTCCACCTCCTCCGGAACAAATACTAAATACAAATGTTCCTAAACCACAACCTGTTTATGATCAAAGAAATGATTTACTATCTGCTATCAGAAAAGGTATATATAATACCTATCATAATGGGAATGTGTCTATTAGAATGAATATGTGTCTCAGAGGTTTTGAATCATGGGCCAAATTGGCTCAAAAATTGGAATTGTGTGTGCCATTGGAATACATCTTGAGCCAATTACCAAAGAGTTAATGCTGTTAGTGACAATATAATCATAATTAACTGTGCCATCTGGCTCAAAAAGAGAACTGTGCAGTGCCAAATAAGAAGCTCTTTGGGCCAATGATGTGCCATATGAGCTTATCAAAAACACTGATATGTCTGTTAGAATGGGTATGTGTCTTATATAGAATGTTTACATGTAGCATTAGAAATTCTCATGCTATTAGGGATGGACTGTCCTATATAATTATATTCTGTGTGTGATGCATATAGTTTAGTAATACTGATATGTTTTATCTCTACAGGTAAAGAGTTACGTAAAGTTGAACAACAAACTCAAGTAGACAAGAAACAACAGCAGTTTGGTACTGATGTAGCTTCCATCCTTTCTCGACGTATTGCATTTGAGGTGAGTGATTCTGAGTCTGGATCTGATGATAGTGATGATTCTGACCGCTGGAGTGACTAAAATTGAATTGATTTGCATTTGCATGTGATCAACATGTGTCAATGAAAAATTATTATACTTTTTACTATAATTGTTTTTGTTTGTGTAGCTAGTAATTACATATTGTTGATTCTATAGTTTAGTGGTCATAATTATTGTTTTAGATGGTTTTTTTTATTGAAAGTTTCAAAATTCTGTGGTAATTATGTATTAGTATCGGTACCCACCCCCTTTGGATTGCACACTATAATAACTTTGTATGTCGCCCCCTCAAAGTCTTTCAAATCCACGTTTCGCCCCCCACTTGACAAATTTTCTAAATGAAACACTGGCCAGATAATCAAGAAGTGAACAACAATTTTCCCATAGTAATAAGAACATGATGATGAATATATCAGTTAATTAACTTAATTTTATAACTTGTAACAGTGTACTCCCTATAATAGTGTGGTCCATTCTTTATTGATCCACAAAATTTAGCAGGTGTGGTCATACTCTTATCAACATATTCTACTCTCCTTTTAACCCTTTCCTAGGAACAACCCTCTCTTATAACTATATAATTATACTTACAATCTCTGCAAACATTTACAACTGGTGCCCAACATATGATTCCAAAAGGATAGTTATATTTTCCCATAGCATTGGCAGTGTTGTGTTTAGATATTGCTCTAGATATTGCTCTAGCTATTTTATAAACTAAATTCAAATTGAAATTGTGTATTTGAAAAAACAACAATAAGAACTAGAGCAGGGTCTCATACAGAAGGGAGGAGGGAGGGAGGGAGGGGCATCCCCCTCCACGGCTTGTTTCAACCAAATGTATATCATATATAATTATATTTTCACAGTTTTCTGCCCAGGATATTTAGAATGGTGGTTGGATTCCAGCTCATGGTTTATCCAGTATATACTTAATTCTGTCTCATTAGCTTATATATGTATTATGTGAGAGGTGGTTAATTCATCTGAGTGGTGGTTATTCCGACCAGTGTGGGCAGAACACTGTTTGCGATCACGAATGCATGAAGCTATTGTCATAAACGATGAAGAAATAGAATTTTGAAGGATGTAAAGATATAGAATAACCAAATTGATATTGATTATAAACATAAAAAGAAGAGAGTTCTACAATAATTAGATTTATCCTACCTTCTTGCGAATGTCAAAGATTGTGGGAATAGTGTTGTAAATATCTGGCCATCATTAAGTGTCCCATGTGTGCACTCAGTATGTCCAAATGGAGGTACACCTAGTCTAGGGACACCAGCATGATCATTCTGCAACAAAAACAAAGGTTTCATTTAGGGGAAGGGGGCATTCACCTCCCCTTGCTACTTGCTAGAGTCTTGCCAATATGCACTCCATGAAAACCCTGTATTTCACCCCCCTAAATCTTTTAAATTGAAGTTTTGGCCCAGCCCCCTTGACAAATGTTCTAAATAAAGGCCTTGGATGGGATGAAGTAAAATACTAATAAAGTTATTTTTAGGGCATGATTATTGCTGCAACCTTACATGAGTTCATATATCAAAAATTACTCCCTGTTCCTTCTTTGGATACATCATTAGTTTTGAGTATTTGGGGTGTGGTTTCACATGCTGTGTGAGGATTTTTAATTAAAGATCTGGTGACCCATTGCTAGCGTGAGGTACCATAGATTGCCACATTTTCACAGTCTTCCTAGTGAAATTGTAATAGTTCACTATTTTTAGTTCACAAAAAAATTAACTTCTCCAAACTTTGTATTAAATTGTATACCTTATCAAACAGCTTCAGTATGTTTAGTAAATCTTTAGTTCTTGTTTCAATATCTAGAGTATGGTCACAATATGGGTATGTATTCCATGGTGGCTGGGTACATGTTGTTGTAGAACCAACATCTATACACAGGTCCTGATCTTTCCTTAGTTTCATAGTCCTGTTCTGTTCATATCCAAATCTGTGTATCACCACCATTACAAGTACCTATCTGTATATTAGCACCAACATCTGTAGCTATATAAAAATGTACATCTAATAACTGATAAACCATGAAGACAGTTCTATATTTAAAACATTGAGAGTTGTTAAAGGTCATTCATGTTCACCTTGACCTGTTTATAACTTTAGTTTGAAAGGACCAACATTTACAGAATTGGGACTTCATAAATTATAATAATAATAATTTTCGCCTTCTTAAACTCATACTACTCATTATCTTTGATAGGGAGTTTATGAACACTTTAGCTTTAGAATATGTAATGTTGTTTCAGAAGATTGTTTAACAAGATATATGAAGAAATAATTATTGGCAAACTGCAATTATTAGCTGTTGTAGGCTAAAATACATTGCAAGAACTAAGAAGAATGGAAAAACAAGTAACTATATTGTGTTGTTTAGTTTCGGACAAGAAAAAGTCATCAGGAATGATTATTGGTGATTACAAAGCACTATTTGTTTAAATGTCACGCCCTATAATTGACCGAGCCTGATGTTAACTACATATACAATGCATATGTGACACAAAATATAAATATATATATACATTAAATCCCATACAAAGCAAACACAGAAATGGCCCTGCCGGCCATCAAAATAGATCAGTACATTCACGTAAAATCCAACACTCTCTATTAAGATTTCCAAACAATTCATTACCTGTACATGCTTCAAGACATTTTCCAGACATAGCACTTACAAAAGTACCATTACCATTCATTGTCCATTCCTGATTTTGATGTGTAGGATCTTTGTCATCGGTATGACAATCCCATAACCTATAAATACCGTATACGTGGAAATATTGACAGCTGTTAAACATTGTATTGGCAGTATATTTAAATAGTTGTTACACACAGACTGGGAAACAACCTTACAACATGGGTTATAATTTATAAATTTGTATTACCATATGTTAGTCCCATCATCAGTTCCATAGTTTGATATATCTAGACATTATTACTGGAAAATGTGATAGTCTTGTCCGACTGTTGATATACCCTTTTTGAAACAGAATGATAAAACAGTACACTGTTACTGCCATACATGAGTAAAATAAAACACAGTAACTAACACCAATATCTGCTGCTTATATGTATTAAAGCTAAGTAAGTCCAATAATTAAATTCAACATAATTTTGTATATAATAATACAGTGGTGTTATGGTACTGGTTAGACAACACTGCAACATGTAGTGGTGAATGGAATAGCATATTACGCTCATTAATTGCCTTTAAACAGTCTTCCTATTTAATATGTACCTCCAAACACCTTTATAGGAATGCAGAATATTCCAAAACATAATTACATTATAAACTTACCAAGTTTGAGGACTAAATTGCACATCATAATTATGCAAATTATTAAGTAGAAGAAATGTTTGAACATGTTACCTGTAGAGATTTGAGATATAATACTAATGATGATTATTATGGCAATCAAGTTAAAATAACATAACTATTATATTAATTATAAAAATATTTAGATATGGCCATTTGGATAATAAAGAAAAGGAATATTAGTTATACTTACAATACTAACTTCACTGGACAGTAAAATCTCCTGGTACTGGACTAATCTGAAACTATAGTACCTAATGAAAAAATCAATACCGGCTTACAGATCAGGGTAAAACTTCGAATTTCGAGACAATACTATAATGCTCACAGTGCTAACAGATAATATTATTTATCAAAAACACTTTGGAAACGTCACAAGGACATCATTATGTAAATCTAGGTACAGTTTCAGCAAAATGTTTTTTTCTAGTCAAAAAATAGGTACCAAGGCTATAGTTCAGGGTACAAATTTGTAGAATGTTCACAGTTCTTCTAACAGATAATATTATTGATCAGAACCACTTTGGAAACAGAATAGGGACATCATTATCCAACTCTAGAAATGGTTTTGGCTCAATCTCTAGAAAATGTTTCAGCTATTAGTTAAACAAGTGTATATAGAGAGAAAAAAACATCCCTATGATTGCTTTACAAATTTATAAAAGTATCCCTATGACTGCTTTGTGGTGTCCAGCATTCAGTAATCATGGCTGACTGACTATCAAGCATGAAAGACAACAGCTTATTATAGTTATTATTTTGATTATCTACTCTCCTGACCTTTCAAAGGGCCTTGTAGAACTTTAGGAATATATGTCAGGCAGAATAGCTAGCTGTTAGTTCCAGTTTCTACGTAAGCTACACAGCTTTCTTTCTGCTGGTGTGCAGAGCTTGATCGCGCGTTCTTTTACGCGCCACGCCTATTAATTGACCGAGCCCCCGGGAATGATGTAACTTCCTTAACTACGTATACAACGCATACTCGCGTAGGTGACACAAACATATATAATTTATATAATTATAATATTATATATATATATATATATAAACATACATCGAACCCGTGGGAAAGCAATCATAGGGATGGCCCTACGGGCCATAAAAATGAGCTCCAAGTTCATGATCTACTTAAAGAACATTGAAATGCTCATAGTTGCTACAGACGACATTTTTAATCAAAAACATTTTTTAAACAGAAGAAGAGCATCATAAATTAATTCTAGGAAACATTTTTGACCAATCCTAAGCTTTTATGAATAACAATACAGAAATTCTATGCTCTTTAATTGGCACAATATGAATATACATACGTACACACACCTCTATGATGGCTATCTTATTGAATTTCTCATTGCAAAACATTTCATCAGAAATACATATTCTGGGAGTTTCTTAAATGATATTCACATGATGGATTGGTTGGAGACACAACATGTGATAATATTTGCATAGAATCTAATATTATTAATTATATATCAGCTAGTAACAAATATTAATTATTATTAATAAACATAAATTATCAGCAATACACAGGATACGAGTTGATTAATAATAATAATAGATTTTCAATTTCAAATGTTATATATAATAACATGTTGTTTGTGTTTTAATTATTTTTATATTATAATTTCATGAATCTGAATAGTACAAATGCGCTACTTACACACAACATTATTTGATCATAATGTATGAGGACATTACGATCAAATAATATTTTTGCAACTGTATTTCTAAATGAGGACTTATTTTATTTAAGTCTTTCACACAAAATTCAAAAATTAATCTGAATGTGAGATCACATGATTCACAAAGCATATCGCAAACTGTATCACCGGTCACACTTTTGATGAAACAAAATTTTAGATCTTCTACTATATGGACAAGTGTTTCAACCACTAGCACAACCACATTTATCAACAGCAGGTGTACTATAGATGCACTAAGGTGCACTGAATAATACTATAATCAAAAATTTAAGCGTACATTACATAGTTTCAAAATAATCATTCTACTAAATACTGTATACTGACATCAGATAAATGCATACAACTATCGTGATACCAACAGAGTCATGCAATATTTCAAACAATGGTTGAACATTTGTCAACTTTTGCTAAAAATGAGGATAATGTTACATCAACTTCAGAAGTCAATTCCAGAAGCCTTTTGTTGGTGTTTCCAATGTTTTCTAAGAGTAAGAGAGTAATTGAAAAGTGCGACATGTATCATGAATTTTATGTTACCATTAGCAGCTGCAAGTATGGTTTCTGTCATGCCTTTCAGAAGCTCATCTTCCTTGCCAAATGCATTGTCATCAAGAGTTGAAACTGATACGCCCTTATCCAGAAATTCTATTAAGATACACTTGACCACAATGTTTCTAATTGAATTGCTCTACCTGTTGCCAAGGAATGTTTACTGAGAGATACAGCCACTGAGTCAGTATTTTGACATTCAGGAAAAAATTCTATTAATTATGAAACTATAATTATGCATACAAACATTAATTTTAGTAATTACTAACTAGCTTGTACTTCATAGCATTCTTGATTTTCAAGTCTGTAAGTTAGCAATTAACTGAATTCAGTATACTGAAATAAATTATTACCTATTATTGGATTCCAAACTGCTATATCTATCTTTCTCCAAGTCCTTCAGTCTGTTGATCAAAATATGATATAATTATAGGCTAATTATATTAGGTCAATACCTGGATGCCAACCTGTTGACCTTTCCATGTAAATGTTCCGATCCTCCTGAAAATCTAGATCAATACAATAGTACAGCTACGAGGTGTATATTGTAGTACTAATTTACCTTTTTTCTGGCTGTAATTCACTATAAGGTAAGTATGCTTTCTTCTGAGTCTGATGCCGATATTTTCTTGTAATTTTATTTCTTAATTGTCTTCCGAAGTCTTTTACATCATCTCCAGAAGTAGTCTGGAAATAGAATGGATGCAAAAACACAGTTTGACATGAGCAGTATCTATGACATACAGTCATGCAGTATTCTCTTGTTGGATGTGTTGACTTGTGATGTCTAGTTCCCTTTATTGTCAGAAAGCAATTCTATATGCAAATTCGAGATAGTACTCAAAATGCATATAAATAATTTTTTAAAATGAACCTGGCAAATATCAGTATTAAAGCATTTTAAACACCTGTACCTCAATCCCACAATAGGGTACACTTTACATGCTACACATTTTGCCTCGTGCTTCACTAATAATTATTAGCTATAATCATAATGGATTCATGATTAAAGAAATATATACAACCTGCTTCAGCAGTTGCTATACGATGAAGTGTGGTTATCCAGACAAGTATTTGAGGTTCTTTATTCATCCATTGCAAAAATGTTGGTTCATCAACTACATTTTTCTGATCACTAATCTGTAAACAATATCAAAATGTTTATACTTATAAATATCTGTAATAAGTGTCACCATTTGCAAGCAACTCTCAACAGTAGCTGGTATCTTATCAACACTAAATACCTCCTCTTCAAAGACACTCTCAGTAAGCTAGAAATAAACAACAAATCAGAAATTAGTAAATATCACATGCACAATCGAAAACATACAATTAAAACATTTCCAAGAAGCATGTGTAAATTAGCAGGTGTTAACTCATAATCTGCAGAGCAGAACAGTTTAAACAAACCTGCATAAGTAAACAACAATATAATTATATTAATTTCATGTTAACAAATAGAACAGACATGTATATTTTTCTCGAGGAGTTGTACAACATAATATAAGTAGACACGTCTTTAAAGCACAGACTTTCAACTGACCTGTACGACCACTAATAATGAAAAGGAGTGAAGATCAGTGTATATAAAACTTATGTCTCACCTGTCGTAACATTTTATGACAAAATTAAGAGTAAGTTCAGCAGAAAGTTCTTTATCACAGCAGTTCTTAACTTTACCAAAAAGCTTACACAAAAGTAACTCACAATCTAAAACAGATATAGATGCATGGCTTTGAGAATTAAGAAGACCAGACTCTTCAAATGAATTCTCAATTGCATTTGGTGTGACTTTGTGCACTATAAGAAATAAAGTTCAGTAAAAAAAATACATGTTTCTAAATAGTCTAGCCTAACTATTTGTCAGAGATTGCACAGCACGTATCTTCATAGCTGTTCTATATGCTGCATACTGTATCTCATTGAAAGAATCTAGTATAATTTATAATTTATGCTAACATAGTAATTTAAATGGTTGAAATTAAACTCACCGATTTCCTCAAAAAGTTGAGAAATGGCAGGGTGATCCCATTGTGTAAGCTGATGTGAATGGCTTTTAAGTTAGAAAAAGGGAATCTGAAATAGAGGTTGCACACAGATTGAAACTCACTTTAAGTAGTAAGGAATTCCATTAACAGTTTCAGATCTCTCCCATCCAGCAGGTAGATAACCTACATAAAAATGAATGTTGGTGAAAGTAAGAACTGTACTATACAATGTTATACATACCAGAAATCTCTCCAGGCATCTTTTAAGAGATGGGCGTAGCTGCGCGCGGCTACAAAATAAGGGCGTGGCTGAATTAATATTATTCATGAAGATGCGTGTTAAATTCTCCTTCCCTGTGATGAAGGATAAGAACTGGTATCCTGGACATATGGCTAAGGGCATGAGACTTACTATAAACAAGATACAAAGATGTAATTGTGTGATTGAAGTTCATGATGCAAGAATATCCTTGATCAAATTTTCATTTATTATTGTACATGTGGGTGTAGTTACTAGTATATATATATATATAATTATATATATATACTAGGATCCTTGACACATTTTATTAAATCCCCTTTTCTGGACGAAACCCCAAATTTAAACTTCTAATTGAACACAAACCCAAACTACTTGTTTTAAACAAATCAGATTTATGTGATCCACAAAGAATCAAAGTAAGGAGATGACATATATACATGTGGATTATATGTTACTGTATACTACAATGTGGAATGATGTGTGTATAGGAAAGTGTAAATAGACTTATAACCAAAGGTGAACATGTTGTTTTGACTAATTGCAAAACACAATTTCATTCAAGTATTAAACAGGTAGATTACCAAATTAATAACTACTGATATAATTATTAATGGCTCTCCAGGTAATGAAAAACATCACTGATATTGTGAAACACCACCAGGTAGGTTTTTTGATATGTTTTAGTTAGAATAAATGATTATAAACAATTCGTTTCCCACAGGAAATGATGATTAAAGTGCTTATAATTGGAATGCCCAATGTTGGAAAGTCTTCATTAATTAATGCTTTAAGAAGACATTTTATTGGAAAAGGTAATTATATTATTTAAAAAGGTAATTATTCTACTCATAATTATGATGATGTATAGGTAAAGGAACACTAGTGGGATCAGTACCTGGAATAACGAGAAATGTTACTAGTTACATCAAGGTATTACTGTAGTTTAAGTTACGCTATATTATATATCAATGTCCTTGTAGGTATCTTCATCACCTGCAGTCTATGTAATAGATACACCAGGTATCTTATACTATATGAATGTTTATATCACATTGTAATGTATTTAAAAGGTATAATGATTCCCAGTATTAAGAATAGTGAAGTGCTTTTAAAACTAGCAGCAGTTGGTATGTATTGTGACATGTTATAATATTTCTTATCGGACATCAACTCTACAAAGGTACACTAAAAGATCATCTTGTTGGAGAAACAGTAATTGCTGACTATATACTGTTTTGTTTAAATCAGCAACACAACTACAAGTAAACTAAGTATAAGCTATAGCTGAAGTAATTTAACTGCACTTGTTAGATACACTGATGTATATGGGTTTAAACAACCCAGTGATGACATTGATGAAGTATTAGAATCTGTTGCTAAAAGAATCAATGCATATCATAAAGGTATACTGATAATACATGACTACATACATAATATTAATTACAATAGGTGGAGAACTGGACATATTGAGAGCGACAAATCATTTTCTGAAACAATTTAGAGAAGGGAAACTAGGCTATATAACATTGTTATAATTTTTCGTGTAATATTAGTCTGTCACAAAGATCATTTCCTCCCTCCTTTCCTCCTGCACTACCTGATAGTTTAGCAATACGTGAACCAAACTGAATGGCTCGTTTTGGGATACCAGCAATTTTTGGACAGCCTAGTATTGTAGCAACCTCACGAAGGAGATACTTTTCACCCTGTCCTCTTGGTTGTGTCAAATCTGCCTATGTAGATGTAATTATATTATAGCATTGTGAAAACATAATAAATAAACCTTTCTCCACATTGGTAAAGAGTTAAGATAATGAATTACGTCTTCGTCCAAGTAAGGAAACCTAGCTTCTCTATGGTGGTCACTAATACACCTAAATTATAAAACAATAACAAAGTAATGAGGTATCCATCCTATTAACTGCTTTTTGTTGTAGTGTCAATTATTTTATTGCTATATATAAAAAAAGATTTTATATTTTGTTTTTCTACAGCCAGATATATGACAGTTTAACAGTTAAGCTTAGCAGTTTCATTAATTAACATATATCAAAACTGATACCTGTCATCACGACCTAGATTACGTGAAGAAAGATGTTTGAAATCATTATCGATTTCTAATATTAAACCATTCCATCCAGTTTTCCTAAAATAGAAAGAGTACTTAGCTATTTTACCATAATATTATCATTCACTGATATTTAGTACGATGACGAGAATATCCACATAACTGTTCATCTGCTCCCATTCCTACTAAGAGAACCTAAAACACAATTAATGTAATTTGATTTCTCTGCTGTAGTAAATACATACCTTACACTGACTCTCATAAGCTGTGCCTGTACTATACAAAATTCCATTACCTCTAGCAGCAAACCATAATGCACAACCTATACTATCATCCAAAACGGTATTGAGAGGATATATCAAGTGAGAAATATGTTGTGTTCTATACAAGAGACAATAATACTCTATTGAAGTTGTTCTATAAGTCATAAGTATATATATAAACCTCATGTAGTGAAGTTCTTCTCTTGTAATGTTCACCTGTAAGAGCATACAGCATATGATAGTCTGTTTTAATTATCATAGTCCATACCAGAATCAAATTCCACTTTCTATTAGGATTTAATTCCTCTAATGCTGCAATAGATGTTTGTCTGTCTGGAGTATTAAAACTGCAGCATTATTGCTGAGGTAACTAATATTTAAACTTATTATAACATACTCGTGTAATCCAGAGTGACTACTTTGATCAAATGATACATTAATGAGGTCAATTTCTACTTCAGGCTTAAGACACCTATGGAATTTTGGATAGGAGTTGGCGATTGTATAGTTTCAAAACTGACTTGTCAGCTAATGCTGCTAGTACTGACGAATCTATTCCTCCTGAAAATAGTATTCCTATATTTGCTTTACTGCTACTGATCACACGCTTTCTCACAGCATTCTCCAGTAATTCCAGTAATTGTTTACTACAATCAAGAACTGGTTGGATTGGAGAAGGAAGAGACTTATTAAGTGAAATGAAAGGTACTTTTAATCTTTTAGATTGTGAAATATTGAAACATGATGACATCTCTTCCAATGATTGATACACATGATCTGAATCTGTTACATAATAAATAATTATTATTATTACTGTTGACATATTTGATTTAGTAACCTCTTTCTATCCATGGATAACAAACCACAGATCCTACAATATTTATTATACCCACAAATAATTATAATTAAATTACAGTGTTATTTACCTGGTTGAAACATGTTATTAGTTAAAGATATATTAAACACACCAATAGCAGGTACTTCACTCCAGTAGCCCTATATAATGTTATAATTACTACAATAATATCTGTACAATGAACTTACATGAGGAAAATCTTTTGAATCATAACAAGCTACTGATGAAACAGCAAATATATCACGATTATTATGAGGTAAGTGCCATACAAGACTTCTTCTTCCTATCACATCACGCCCAAACCATATACTTTGTGACTTATGCTATTAACAGTATCATTGACAATACTTTATAGTTTAATTCCCTCACCTGATAATATGCCATAGACCATGGGCCATGAATACTACTAAATGTATCTAATATCAAATCAGTATTATCATCACAAGCTGACAGTGCTTTTAACATCATATCAGTATCATTATGTGAATTATCTAACTATATGAATTATAAGTATTTAGATTAATAGTTTAAGTAAAACTACCTAAAGTTATTTACATTGAAGAGCGTACTTCCAAATACCTCACCATTCCATAGTAACCAGTCATTTTTATCAGTATGAAGAGGTTGTGGTGTTAAATCACCTCTCATGTGTAAAACACAACCTACAACATCAATATGGAAGACTTGATCCTCAGCACCACAAACATTATAGTGAAGTGAATTAACAGAATCATGACCTCTTCTTGTTAGTAAATCTTTTAAATGATGAAGAAGCTGAACATCATATAAAATCACAAAACAAGAAGGCAATATCTTTTTGCTTACTTTCTCTACTGTTCCTGTTCTATCAGTATATACCACAACCAAAATCCCACACATGATAATATAAACAAGGTGTGGCTCAACCACACACTTGTTGTAGTTATGAATTGAAGAGTATAGTAATAATAAATAATTAATTAATGACTACTTAAATTAATTATTGGTAATGTTAATTATTACTAGCGAAATAACGGTCTTCGGCCGTCATTTCTCTAGCACTTTCAATGTTGTAATTTTACAACATCCTGTCAGATAGGAAGTACCTCACCTACTTATTATATTACTAAATTTCACTACTTAATTAATTATTGGTAATGTTAATAATTACTAGCGAAATAACGGTCTTCGGCCGTCATTTCTCTAGCACATTTTACAACATCCTGCACGTCAGATAGGAAGTACCACACCTACTTATTATATTACTAATACTATAGTACTAAATTTCACTGCAATGACTGGGTCTTGGTGTTACCACACCCCAAATTACTGTAGATTACGAGAGTATACCAATGTGGTTGTTGGATGTGGTCTAGCGGTGCTTTGATGTTAACTCATCTTCTCCATTTGCAAAATTACGGGCGCGGTTTAACGTGGTCGCCATGGTTTCTTACGTGTAGGCGTGACTAAAGGCTTCAGACTGACAGACTAGAGACACACACACACAGGTAATTATAGATTGACTCAATATGAAAATTATAACAAAATGGATATATATACTAACTTAAACAGCAAATATCAATAATTTATCATTACTTAGCTGAATAGTCATTAAATGTATTTACATCATAGCAACATGATGTCTATGGAAGATCTTGTCATTAAAATTTATATTATTATATAAATTAAGAAACAGTTATGCATCTATACTACATTAATAATCAACATAAATTATAAATTTAATATTGAATGATTAAACAAAACTCCCCTAATAACTTAATTTCTAAGTGAAAACTTTAGCAATTCCATCTGCTCCAGCACTGGCAAAATAAGGTTTAGTTGTGTGACATGTAACATGATATATACTTTCATCAAAACGCTTTCTATGGGCTGTTATTTCTTGAACACAAGTCTTTGTATCCATACTCCAAAACATCAATGAACCATCATGACCTGAAATAATTATTATAATTATTATTCTTTATAATGAATATAACATACTTCCTGATAATAAATATAATCCATGAGGATCAATAGCCAATCCAGTTACAGCATCAGTGTGAGCTATCATAGAGTCAATAACTTTACCTGAAAATAATTATCAACTGAATTGATACCTTTTTATTCTAATTGACATTACCTGATTTTGAATCAAAGAATCGAATATATTTATCTTCATGTCCTGTTACTATCAGAGGTAGGGTAGGATGACAAACAACTTTATTTATTTGAGTATTACATGTTCCATCTAAAGACGAACAGTAAATCAAATGAAATATCAACACTTCGTAACTTTATTACCATATGTAACAGCACTGTCCAGACTAACAACATTCTGACCAGTCTCTATATCATATACAATAGCTTTAGCTGTATTATATGACACTACCATTTGCTGTATACCAACAGGGAAGAAGTCCAGTGATGTAGGATTACCTAAATCTAATTTGTAACAAAATGACAATTAAATATAAAGTATTAATATCCTTACCTTCTTCAGGTTGAAATACTCTTAGTTTTGGTGAGGTAAGTTGTGGGTCCCATAAGAATGCTTGTCCATCAGAAGCACATGATGCTAATAGACCTGATGATGGATGTACTACAAGTCCCCACACAGCATCAGTATGACCTTCTAAAACTCCTCGATGTACTTCAGAATCTGAGATCAAACACAATTTAGCTTTAGAAAATTCCTTCTCTGTATTCATAAAACTTACCATAGACGTCAAAAGGATCACTTAAATCACTTGGTACTTGCCATATTCTAATAGATCCATCATTAGATCCACTATACACTACCTCTCCATCAGTACTTAATGCTACACTTAATACAGGATTAGTGTGACCACGAAATGTGTAAACTGGTTCAACATCAATAATAGCTGACCTTTTTAAACATAAAACACACTATAATTATAATACCACAACTTATAATAAAACATACTTCTTGTTCTGTGTGGCTTTCTGAATATTCCATAACTTTAGAGTACAATCTTCACTAGCAGAAACCAGTACATGATCAACAGGATGAAAACACAAACATGTTACTACATCAAAATGACTGAAAGAACAATATAATTATGAAAAATGAATCCATTTTTATAACTTTACTAGTGACCTTCTCATTGTATATTTGTGTTCCCATCTCTTGACAGATTCAGTCGCTAGATTCTAAAAATATTTACTAAATATAGTGAAGTGTTGTTTGTATTGAGACTCACTTCATATCCTGTTGCTGCCTCATTTGAAATAGACAAACCAGCTAAATCATCAAGACCTAACGATACTTCTATACGTTCATGAGGTGTACGTCGGGTTGATGGAGGAGACGAGCCCAAACCACTCAAACCTAATTTCTCTTGTTCAGATCCTCCTTGTATACGATTCTAAAATAAATTATCATTGAATGAGATTAATACAATTATGAACAACCCAACTGTTCCAGGTATTCTCATCATCCCCATTCCCAGATCTCCAGGAGTAGAGTTAGAAGTTTCGTCACCTTGGTTTTTAAATTGCTCCATTCGTTTCAATTCACTTCGAAGTGGACCTTTAATAATTATGAACTTTTTGACACCAAATCACATGACAAATATAACTCACGTGCGATAACTTTAGTAGACTTTCTTTTATGTTGGCGATATCTATTCATCTCACGTGTGAAGTCAGAAGTCCAATCACCAGTATTATCATTATTTTGGTCAACTGAATTGATATCTTTTAATTTCCATTAAATGAAATAATATGTTACTTACCTGGTAATTCATCCTCTGGTGAATGATTATCTTCAATAACTACTGGCTGATTAAAGGAACTCACTCCTGATGTAAATTCTGTAGCAGTTTCAGTATCCATATCAAGATCTCTATCATTTATCATGGGGTCTCTATCTAAACAGTTGAATATGTCCTATAAACAGAAAGAGAGATAGATAAATAAATAATAATTACTCAGTAGTACCTTCGCAGTGTGTCCATCTTCCTCCCATTCTTCTCTCTCTTCCTCATCATCACTATCTTCATCTTCAAGAAATCCAAAACTCGCTTCTAACATTGCTTCTGTAGTGTCCTTCACATCTCCTGTATCATCTAATACCTTATTATTGATTTAGTCAAGAAATATTTATAAACTCACCTGAAATATTTTTAATAGGGGATCCATCTCTTCTCCCAGGATGTTCTTCTGTGTCGGTACCATTTGGTATGGGACCAGTATTAGACACTATAAGATCATATATTACATAAATGATTGAGTATTAACAGACAAGAGAGCAAACCTTCTGATATTTGTGATGAATATTTGTTATCTGGTGTTAAAGGCTGTTTTAAACAAACAAATAGTAATTATAAATTCTACTGACAAATTACTGATTATAAAAATGATGATATTAATTATATTTCACATTGTTATAATAGTGACAGTTTTATGACAGTGGATTAAAAATAGTGTTACATGTATTACAACAGTACTATAATAGTATTAGTGTGAACTATAACAATATTAGTACACTACTATAATAGTATTAGTACTATAATATATAGTATTATGAAGACTATTAGTATTATAATAGTAGATTTATATAGTATTACAAGTGTATTATAATAGAATTATCATTCGTACCACTGAAGTTATAGGAATATTAGATGTCTCATCCTCATGACTTGAGGTGCTAGTTAATGTACGATAAAGATTTATACGAGCAACTCTTGCTTCTAAGACATTATCAGGGAATCCAACTTCACGAAGATAACTAAACAAAAATATTTGAATACAAATAATTAACAATCATATCAACATACTCCCTCAATATTCTTCTACTTTCTCTTTGATGTGTTAGTGAAGGTGCTTCCAATACTTCTGTAATGCATTTGTTAACAGATTGTTAATAACCACAATGATGTAACATTACCTTGTTCAAATTGCGGAGTTTTCATATCTGAGAACACAAGCTCTTTCCCAGGTTGTTGTAATTTGAAAACCTTTAATCTGAAGACATTTATTAATATTAACAGGGTTATACCCGCTATATAATATATATATAAATATATATAATTACCTTTCCTGTTTCAAAGCATATTCTAACATTTTAATACGTCGTACTAAATCACGCATAAGATTATCGTGACCTCTTCTCTCTCCTTGTAGAAATGAAATCTTAGCCTAATGATTTACAAGTGGAGAATGTAAAGTATTCATAACAACCAGAATTATAATTATGTTGATTTATGTATAATATTATAACTATATCACATCTTTATACATACATACTTGTAATTCTGCTCTTTCTACTTCCCAATTTGCTCTTTCTTTCTCAAGACGAACAAATTCATGTTTAATAAAATGTAAGACACCAGGAATAGAATAGGTTACTCCACCTACACCAACCATTCCTTGTTGTTGTGGGGGTATTTGTTCACCCAACATCAGAGGGCGGGTCAATGGCGGACCATCATCCATCATGATTGATATACAGTTCAGACACACTGATATTATACAGTGACTCAATATAAAAAAGAGATACAGGAACTCAGATACTCACACTCGAACTCTAAGAAATGTGTATCACGTGAGAGTCATGTGACAATGTTAATTATTATTATTTTAGTGCTAGTGGAGGAGTGGCTGACAGTGCTGAAAAATTAATAATGGAGTGCTTCAATTATGATGACTGTAACTATTATAATTGGGTATTTTATAATATATATATATATATATATATTATGTATTATATATATTTTATATTTATAGACTCCTTGTCAAGAATCGGATATACACACTGGTGAAAGATATAATGATGTTAGTGCAGCTTGGGTTCTAATATCAGCTATTATAGTATTCTTTATGGTCAGTTACATACTGAATATTATGGAAATAGTCTATTCCCATATTTTATTTAGAAAGCAGGTTTTATGTTGGTAGAATTATCTTTTGCACATGATTTGAGAGAACAGAGACATGTAGTAGTAATTGTACGTGTAATAATCATGTAACATTGTTGAAATGCTATTTCTACACAGAAATATATTGATGCTTGTGCAAGTGCTTTTGGATTTTTTCTAATTGGATTTGATGCAATTGCTCGCTACAGATCACCACAGAATATACACATAGCATTTTTCCGTCTTACAGATCCAGTCTTGTGGTTTTTTAAAGTGAATAATTATTATAATATTGTGTTTATAACACGTAATACGTCATTTTTAGTTCACATTTGCTAGTAATGCTGCTACTATTCTTGGAGGATGTTTAGTAACTAACAAATACAAACTAAGATTACCAGCTGCTTTTATAAGTGCATTTGTCATCAGTGTAAGTATAGTGATAATCTGTGATATGTAGTTGAATTCAGATCACCCATTTAGGGTATTATTCATCCACTAATTACATTCCTTATTTGGTCAGATAACTGTAACACACTATCAGTTTATCGTTTCTGTCAAAATACTGAACAAAGTTGTTCATTTTCATGCAATGCAAATAGCAGTTATCATCTTCATGACAGATTGTATGTTCTTGATTTTGCTGGAGGTGGAGCAGTGCATTTAGTTGGTATGTACATCAAATGACTTGCTTTTCTTGATAATTATTGTTGGTACATTATTAGGTGGAGTCGCTAGTTTAGTTTTATGTTTATTTGTAAAGCTACAACATCGAAGGGATAAGAAAACAAACACGGTTTACAGTATCACTTATTATTTTATTATATTTATTTCATTATTATTAGATTAACAATGAAGAAGGAGACAGTATACGTGATGAACAGGAGTTAACACAAGCTAGGTTCTTATATACATTATTATTAATGGAGTAAATTATTAATTCGGTCATAGGAATTTTCTTGAATGGATGTATCCAGCAAATGGTGGTTCAGAAAAGGTCGGAGAAGCTGCTTTAGGTGTCATTATTCTTTGGTTTTGTTGGTAAGAGTGGAATGTATGAATTATTAATTATATATTATTATTATGTAGGTTTGCATTCAATTGTGGATCAACAGACAGTTTACAATGTAAGTATGACATGAAATGTAAACCCATTCATGATGACCTCAAAATTAGAATGTAATGACTTTATATGTAATATAGTGTATCATTTAATGTCATAAGATTAATATAATTATGATTATACTGTAACTCAATAATTAATCAATGGATTGATATAAAAAAGAACAGGAAGGATAATACGAAAATAGTCAAGGTAGAAAGATTGTTGGTCATTCCAAACTAAAGTTATGAACATTTCTCTGATGTGAATGATCTTTAATTATGTTATTGATAATTTTGTAGCATCTTCTGCCTTCAAACCTGGTGAATACCACATACTACCATTTCATGCTATTCCATCAATAATAGCAATTAACATGATATTAGCTGCAGCTACTGGTGGTATTGTAGCTGTATGTATTGCTTCATGGGCACAAGTAAGATAGAACCTATTATATATTAAAGTTGTCACTAATTTTATTATTATAGCTTCATTTTCGAACAGTCTCAGTGAATGCTAATGAGATTGCTAATGGTATATTAGCTTCACTTGTTGCTATCACTGCTGGCTGTCCATTTGTAGATTTCTGGGGAGCATGTATTATTGGATGTGAGTTACATTATAATCTCCTTTACTATTAAGTAATTCTATATACAATTGCTATGCTTATGAATATAAGCAATAGAAAGAGGAATTAGTCCAACCTTGTTGTATATTCCAATTCTCAACCATATTTTCAACTACTCTCTGCATTATTAAAATACGTACCTTCATTGTACACACACATGTAGAGGAATGTTACCATCTCTGTCTTGTGTGCTAGACAAGTCAGTGTTATTGGATCTGTTATTCTTATTGCAACATCCATTCCTTAGTCCTAACGGATTATCCTGTAGGTTAACTATGATCACTCCCATATTCCAGTAGAATATAATTATGGTAAAATCTCCTCTTGTCATCTATAATAAAAGGTGTGATACTATTAGGATCACATTCACATTCCTCTTTAAGTAGGAAGTTAATTTTATGCACTTAACCAGCTTGTACTGTTGTTTGTTTGATAGAAAGGTAATTCTTTAGATACTCTCTACTCACTAGGTTGTGGTGTGAAATATCTTAAATACTTAGCATTAACTCCTCTTTTGCAGTTTTTGCAGTGGTATTTTATCATCTTGGATGCTATATTGAGTACAAGTTAGGAATTGAAGACACTGCCCGAGTAGTTCCTGTTCATGGAGTTTGGTAAGTTTTATAATTATTTGATCATACTCACTTTTTATGAAGTACACAGTGGACTATGGAGCTTAATAGCAGTTGGTGTACTGGTTGGAACACCAGATTCAGTATGTACCTTGTATTCAACATTTGAAGGATTGTGTTACTGTGAGCTACGAATTCCTCAGTTGGTAAGTATGTCGGTAAACACATAAACCATCATAATTATTATCATTATAACAGAATTATGGGGAGAGACTGTTTTCTCAGTTGATTGGTGCAATATTGATGATAGGTATAACAGGAGTTATCAGTATCATCATATATGGACTACTCTATGTCCTACCAATTCAGCCATTTGTTGCTGTTTTATCAAGGTATGTAATTACAACAGTTTCCCATACCATTTGTATCATTTCATGACAAATCAGATTGTTCTGTTTGAGACAAAAAGGTCCGTTAATATTTAAAGGGAGTTGGTTACTAACATCACCAGCAGAAGACCAGATGTTGTGGGGAATGATTCAGCCATCTTTGTTAAACACTCCAGTGTTACATTCTAAATTGAAAGAAACAAAGTATTTGAAAGTATGAAATTTAAAGTAAATCTTTTCCAAATTAACTCACTTTTACTATTCAGAAACAACCTTGCTCTACCCATTATGAAGAGGATGGACACTTGGTATGCGTTCAATTTTTAATATTAATATTACATGGTAGCCATCCTTACTTATACAGGATATAGTTGAAGAGGACCAGTTCCACAGACAAAGACCACAATCAAGCTCTTTAATCCAACGCTTACCATCTCATGGGTCAATGTCAATGGAAGGTAGTGGTTTGAACACACCACTTATTGAAAGCACACCTTAGCACAATGCAGTGCCTTGATAAATGACATATATAAAATTGTGTGTTAAAATACTAATATAATATAATGTGTGATATTGTGAAGTGATATATAATGGTAATTAATATGATTCATCTAACATATATCTCAATGTAATTCATTGCCATCACTATATCTGATCGTGACATAACTCTTACAACAAGTGGATTGTCTTGACTGGTATATTCCACTGGTAAGTATTTTATGAAGTATCGATGTGGAAATCGACAGAATAGTACATATACACGACACGCACCTAACCAGTAATCACCAAAGTATGATGTGTGTGGGTTAATACTCCCATCCAGAGGCATATACTGATTATGATACATCAATGTACATGTATTGTCTTTTCCCACTACATGTGGAGGTAATGCTTGATCTTGGGTGGCAACAAAACAAGATTGCTTACGATTATAAGCAAAGGCATTATACCAGTCAGCAGCAGTAGTGGAGTGAATATGTTTATGAAAACCAGAGCCATCATAAATGGTAACTGAAATTCCATCCATATACACAGTGTTCAAATCCACTACTTTACTTCCTTTAGGATAAAAAGCATGTGGTTTATCCGATACATATCCAGTCATCAATCCCATCACTTGTGAGTATGTACTTGTAACAGGGTAGTATGTCGCCCCTGTAATGTTAGGTAAGCCCCTGTTATTAGTACACAAACGATAAGAAACCAAGTTAAAAGGAACCATATTTCCTGGACAATTCATTGTGGGGATCATTGAATTGTAATAAACTACTCTCTCCCAACCTCCTCCATCACTTTTCATGTCACAGTATATCTAAATATAGTATGTGTTATGTAGTACTGAGTAATGTTGTGTATGAACCTGTACTGCAGAACCATTTGACATTTCTATCCAGTAGAAACCTGACAAATCACGACATCCAGGTGAAGATCGTAATATATCACTACATGACAGACCTAATAAATGATACATATAAAGATTTATATAACACATACACACTTCTTCAACATGCATATTAGTATATGCATGTACGTATAATTATAATGTCTTCTCAAATTCCTAAATGTTTGTCAATTCCCTTTTAATCAATCCAGTAGTGTAATTGACAAAATAAGAATAAACATGAATAATATAATTATATATAGTATGATGGTGACATCATCCCTTTGATGTGGTGAGTTCTATATATTGTATATAGATAGACCTTCCATGTGCACACTATGCAAGATCTCACCATCATACAATATATTGTATAATAGGTCCTATATACTGCTTATAGGACCCTCGTTTTGGTCCTCGAATGTGATATAGCCCTCGCAGGCTCGGGCTATATCACATCCTCGGACACAAAACTCAGGTCCTATATTTTGTATATAGGACCTGTTAGCTATATATATAAATATTATATATATATATATATATACCATAGTTAACAGAAACATCAAAGAGCCGACAGGGCATATATATGGCATATATCCCCAACCACAGGGTAGTTATACAACTGCAGGGAAGTTATACAACCACATCAAAGTTCGTTCACGAGTACAGCAGGGATATATGGCATATATCATCCCTGGAAGATTTTACAGCAAAATTTTACAGAACTGCCAGTTCCAGTTTTCAGATGCATTCTCAATATCCAATATGTATTTTTACTTTATGACAAGACATTTTTCACTGAATTTCAATCACTCGTATTTTATATACAATTGTTACTATTGGCTACCAATATTATGAGTTGTAAAAAATTTGAATAATGCTACAACTAATTTACATTTCAAAAAAAAAAAGAATGGAAACAAGAATAATAAAAAAACATTTCCAATAAAAATGATAAGATATGCAGGGATGTCAAAACCCAAAAAGTATGTGAACAAGGTTGGGATGGGTAACAGCAGGAACAAAATTAAACAAACCAATTCCATATAACTCTACATAAGTACATAGCTACTTTGTCTTTTGTTATTTAGTGACATGTACTTATGTTGGGTTATATGGAATTGGTTTGTTTAATTTTGTTCCTGCTGTTACCCATCCCGACCTTGTTCACATACTTTTTGGGTTTTGACATCCCTGCATATCTTATCATTTTTATTGGAAATGTTTTTTTATTATCCTTTATATATATATTATATATATATATATATATATATATATATATATATATATATATATATATATATAATTATGATTATAATATTATAGATAATTCTACCTGCGGTTTCAAAACTCTGACCGTAGTTGCAACAGAGTGCTGAAGATCTCCAAACAAGAAAGGAAAGTAGAAAAACTGTCAGCATCTTTCAAAAGTTTCAATTATTGCTGCAGCTGGCCTGCTCCTTATGAATAAATTAGGCATAATAATTATTAATTAATAATAATTATTAAAAGTTAATTATAGACCAGTGCCTATATAGTGTGGGAAGATTGAGAATATGGAAGACACACTTACAAGTTATTTTGCAGATGAAGAAGATTTCTGCTTCAATTACAACAACTGTATCTTTCAATTTGTGAGTATATTTGACAATAACAACTTCAAAAGTGAATCTTTCTATTTACACAGCATCCATGCAATGAAACTCATCCAGGACATCGATACAATGATGCTAGTGCAGCTTGGGTACTAATCTGTGCTATCATAGTGTTCTTCATGGTACATTTATATATTATTTCTGTACATAAAGTTTATGTACAGTCTTGTCACAGAAAACTGGTTTCCTGTTGATTGAATTATCATTTGCACAAAATGTTAGAGAAAAGCGACATGTTGTTGTTGTGGTAAGTAACAGAAAATGTTTGTCAATGGATTTTACAATTAGTTCACAGAAACATTTGGATGCTTTTGCAAGTGCTTTTGGGTTTTTCTTGATTGGATTTGACTTCATATCTCAGTACTCATCACCACAAAAAATACCGGAGAGGTTTTTTGAATTAACTGACCCTGTGTTGTGGTTTTTCAAGGTTACTAGACCTCTCATTGCAGTGCTCTTATCATTAATATTGCCTTTTAGTTCACATTCGCTAGTAATGCTGCTACTATTCTTGGAGGATGTTTAGTAACTAACAAATACAAACTAAGATTACCAGCCGCTTTTATAAGTGCATTTGTCATCAGTGTAAGTCTGTGTAATAGTAGTTAATAGTAACATCATCATGACCATACACTTTAGGGAATCATACATCCTAGTATAGCACGACTGATCTGGAGTGATAAAGAAACTTCATTTTCTCCATATCGATTCTGCAACGAGACAATTTTCCACTGTCAAGAATATATCAGTTTCAACAATAAATTTTACATTCTTGATTTTGCTGGTGGAGGGGCTGTTCATCTTTTAGGTAATTTAAATAATATTGTTTGTAATGTATAATAATACCAGTGATATTTCTTTTGCAGGGGGTGTAGCAGGATTAACATTATGTCTTTTTGCCAAATTACAAAACTATATTGCAGATAGAAAACAACGGAGGCGTGTTATTGAACAAGTAAATCAGTATTATGTACATCACACATTTAATTAACAAAATGGTACTTACTGTAGACCAGTGAACAAGACAATGAACAGCTTGTTGTTAGAGACAGGCCAGAGTTGGTAATGAAACGGTAACTGGCCATTAACTACATTCAATATAACATTATGATTATTGTCATAGTGACTTTTGGGAATGGATGTATCCTGTTGATGGAGGTGGTGAAACCACTAGTGAAGCTGCACTGGGTGTTTTAATACTGTGGTTTTGTTGGTTAGTATAGTGAATTATTGATGTTTATAATAATCATTCATGATGTTAGGTTTGCCTTTAACTGTGGATCTACTGAAAGTGTAGAATGTACGTAAGTATATTGAACCTTAATTAGTGGTATAACCTACCACACTATGAACCTTTTATACTGTAACATGACAAGACTATACTGTTATGTATAATTATATAATATTATAGTATAAAACAATTTTGTTATTTCCATAGCTGCACCATATATACCAGTACCATTTCATGCTATACCTTCCTTTATTGCTGTTAATATGATATTAGCAGCAGCTTCAGGAGGTGTTTTGTCTGTGTTGATAGCATCATGGGCACAGGTAAACTCAATTGTATGATAGTATAGTGATAATGTGCTGTTACAGATACGCTCACAATCCGAATCAGTGAATGCTAATGAGATTGCTAATGGAGTCTTGTCTGCTCTAGTAGCTATCACAGCTGGTTGTCCTTTTGTAGACTATTGGGCTGCATGTATTATTGGAGGTTGGTTTCTAATAATTAATAACATTATTTTCATAACTATATAAACAACTGAAGCCATTGCTGTGGTTGTTTATCATATTGGTTGCTGGCTAGAGTACAAGTTTAACATAGAAGATACAGCTCGTGTAGTACCAGTACATGGACTGTGGTAAGTGTATGTTTAGAAACCTTTAACTTACCTTGGTACTCTTCTATTCTATCTAGTGGTTTGTGGAGTTTACTAGCAGTTGGTATATTTCTGTTTGGTGAACAGGCAGAATGTTCACTTCATGCAACATTTGAGGGTTTATGTTATTGTAGTATTAGACTACCTCCAATGGTATGCACCACACTACAATGTATATATTATAATGTATTATTATTTATTAACAGAACTATGGAGAACGAATAGCAGCACAGTTGATTGGAGCTCTGATAATGATTGGTATTACTGCTGTAATCAGTTTCATAATGTATGGAGTGCAATTTATAATACCAATCAGAACTCACTTTACCTCTGATAATAAATATGCTGATGGTTGTAACAAGTGCTTATCATGGTAAACTATTATTACTATAGTGTTATTAAAAATACTACTTAATTCTCTTATTAGGATATTTCGTAAAGTATTTAATCGTGAAACTTTGAATTTTGAAGGTAATCTACTATTTACAGGACCAGGTGAAATACCACACCCTGATGACAGATTGATGAGGGAAATTGCTCAAGTCAGTGATGATGATGGATATAGATCTAATCTTAGCGGGGCATTTGGTCAACACAATAATTATGGGGCATTAAATAGAAGTGTACCGAGAGAAACTCTTGGTACAATTAATACAGATAGTGATGAAACACCTCTCAATACAATATCTACTGTTAACTCTGACAGCTGGTCACATTCAAGAGTCAGAAGTGGAGGACAGACAAATGGGAAACAAAATACTTATGATGTCATTTTAAGTGAAGAGGAAGAACAAGAATCCTTATAACATACTATTAACAGTAACAATTTTTACTTGTTAGAATCATTACTTGATGACACTTGTGATTTAGTGTAACTGTTTTTATGTTTTAACAAATAAGCAGCGAGATATTCAATAGGGTCCGGTGGTCTAATGGAAAGAATTGTGTCATAATAAATGCATATAAATGACAATTTTTACCGTTCTTTAGCAACTACTGCCATAGCATCTAATAGTATTGGAACAACAGTATGATCAAGGTAACTGCGGGTATTTAATGACATTAGGTCTACTGCTGGAAGCTCTACTCCTCCTGAAGCTGCATTCGATTCCAAAACTTGCTATGTATTTTAATTAAAAAATACATAATTTCTACATAATTATAAGTAATAATTATTACCATTGGTTGCTGTGGAATACCCTCTATCTCTTCCATGTTGTCAAGGTAACCACATACAATTGTCAATTGAGATTTAAGAGGTTAAATAAATTTTGACAGTGCAGTAAGTAACGGCAGTTTATCACGTGATCTGCAAGGGTGTGGCTGTCCAACATCAAAAGGTGGCTTTAAACTCAGTATGGTGAGCATTATTATAAGTAACATTCTAAATCATATGTATGACTATTTGTCTTAGGCCAGTGGAGAAGACTCACCTTCAACACCCCCTGCTAAGCCAAGGGTAATTAAACATTTTGTATGTACATATTATATAATATATATTCATGTGATATTTTATATTCAGGCAGTTACAGTTGACCTCAGTAAAGATACTTCACTACTGATTGATATATCAGATGCTTTGAGCGAACAAGAAAGAGTTAAATTTACAGTACATACTAAGGTAATTAAATGGGTGTGGTCCTTTTATTATTATTATTAATATTATTAGACAACACTGAAGACTTTCAAGAAAAGTGACTTTTCAGTTGTCAGAGAACATGAGGAGTTTGTTTGGCTTCATGATCAGTATGTAGAAAATGAAGAATTTGCTGGATATATTGTAAATTAAGTGTGTATTTAGTGGGCATGGCTATATGTCATTTTATTCATTAGATTCCACCCACTCCTCCAAAACCTGATTTTGATGAACCCAGAGAAAAACTAGCTAAACTACGAGAAGGTTAATACTAGTCATTATTAATAATGAATTATTTACTCGTCTCATTAGGGGAAGATACCATGACTAAAGAAGAATATGCCAAGATGAAACAGGAACTTGAAGCGTGAGTCAAATTGAATAGAAATCCATTCATCCATCCATATTATATATATAGTGAATATTTGGCATTGTTTAAGAAGACTGTAGCTATGCATGAGATTTTCCTGTTAAGACTAGCTGCTCATCCAGCTTTCAAGGAAGATTATAATTTTCAAACATTTCTTGAATATGAGGGAGATGTAAGTTATCACATGACTCACTTGACTAATTGATGTAGTGTATGTTGCAGTTACGAGTTCGATCCAAGAACACACGTGAAAAGTTTGGTAGTTTCTGGAAAGGTTTCTCAAAGAGTATGGATGAGAATATAATTCTCAAGAACCATAAAGACGTTGACCCATGGTTTGAACAAGAGAAGAAGTTTCTAACTGACTATCATATCCAGTAATACATTATTAATTAACTGTTATAATTATTATTATCTTATATTCCTTATAGAGTAAAAGAAGCTACCAAATTATCTGATAGGATGACTAGAGCTCACAAAAGAGTTGCTGATACATATATTAGTGTGGCGTTTTACATTGGTATACTACCAACATCTAAACATGATCCTATATCAGGGTAATTAAATACTTGTGTAAAATATCTACATTCATTATAATGATCACAGGTTGTATCGCAAATCAGGTGACACATTTGAAAAGCTAAGGGTAGGTAGAATTGTCACATGATTATCATATGAACTTTACATAATCCATTAGAAACTGGAAGGGCGTGTTTCAACTGATGAGGACTTAAAACTTTCAGATACTTTACGATATTATGAAAGGGATACTCAGGCTGCTTTGGTAAGTCTTCACCATGATGTAATATGACATCACAGTTAATTATAAATAATTAGGATTTGCTGTATCGTCGAATGAGAAGTCTTGCTAATCTAGAATCATCGAATAAGAAACTAGAACAAGCTAAGACAAAGAACAAAGGTGTCACTGAGGTACTACATTCAACAACTTATTATCATCATAAATTAGTCAATTTTCTTGTAGGCAGAGGCAACACAAAAGAACTGTAATGAAAAGTTTGATGCACTATCTGAACATGGAAAACAAGGTATTATTACCATATTTGGCAATATCAGTAGTCATTATCATTAATCAGAGTTAACGAGTTTCAAGGGACGTCGTGTGCAAGCATTTAAAAAGAACTTAGTGAGCATAGTAGTAATATTTGTAATGTGTATTAATTAATTAATATTATAGGTTGAACTGGCTGAGCTTCAGTTGAAACATGCGAAGGTAAGTAATAGTAATCAATACTAATAATAATTACATTTCATTAATTATTAGAGTCAAGTGAATATTTTGAGATCCACTATATCTGCACTCAAAGAACTTTAAATACACACACACACACACACATACACATACTAGTATGGATATTAACATTTTAAAACATAATTTTATACACAAGCTGATACATGTTCCTAACAGCTAATTAATAGATTTTTTCAAAAATTAAGAAATTGCTTGAACACCTTGTTCCTTAATTAACAAGTAATTATTACATTCATCAACTCTAACGAGTAGTATAACTTTATCAATGTGACTACGACTCGTAGCTGTTATGTGAAAGGGACGCCATTCGTGGATCACCTCTCCACTTGTAACACCTTCAACAGGATACCAATATTTCCAAGAGGTTTTCAGGGACTTGCGTAACCAAGACTTATCTGGCCATTGTAACCAACCTTCGTTAAAGGTCTCAAAAACTTCCTCTACGTTTGTGAGAACAACCTGCTTCCCAATCCATATAGGTTTCCAGAAGTCATCATCTGAATCAGAATCTCCAAATGGATCGATATATCCCAAGTCACCAGTTAAAGCATCAACAGGAGGGGAAAGTGGATCAGTGGATGATACTGCTACCCCAGTATCTGTTTTTGATCTTGGCTGATTTCTTGCATTTTTATATCGCTCCAAACACGAAGAGCACCAGGTTTTAAAAGCATTTAAAATCTTTGCATATTGAAGAGGGTTTTGTAGCTGACCTATACGAGTATCATTAAAGGGGGTGTGTCTATTTAGAAAGGATGTTTGGAGAGGGGATACATAGATAGGGTATCCAATTGGTAAGTCCATCGATGAATTAATCATGTTTCTCAAAGTAGCACTATGATTTTGTATGGATCCTCTCTCATTGTCGCTATTCCTCAGAAATATTAGCTCATGTTGTTGACTACTCCATAGTCCACGTACACATTCTCGATTTACCTATTATGTAATGTTACATCATATTACATCACATGACCTTTTAATTACCTTCACAAGACGAAATTTAATAAACTTTGAAGTTAATCTGATAATCTTGTAAGGATGAATATATGTATCTTCTGTCCTTTGGTACCTGTATGTATATATATATATATATATATATATATATGTATAATTATATATATTATGTAGATTCAATTTGCTAGCCACACCCACTAATAATTACCTTACCTGAGAGCTAGTAATGAGGGTCTATTCAAGACTACAGCATCTCTCCAAGCTCTGTCATTTTCATGTGTTATAACATGATTCTGTTCAGCATCATTCATAGCTTCATACATACCATCTGGTGATTCATATTGTTCAGATAATGTGAAATTATCCTATATTAATATATAATTATACAGTTAATTAGTAATGATATGATAATACATACATACTTGATGAACTTTTAGTGCAATCCTAGAGGCAGGTATAATAATGTCATGAATAGAATCAACATCCATAATTATCCATTCATCTCTCTCTGAACTAGGACGAGCATCTCCAAGAAACATCCGATACAATCCATGCATAAAATTATCTCTGAACACCAAAAAATGATGAAATATCTTCTAATGTACATGTACACTCACTCTCTACGTCCTGATCCAGTGTTTGAGTGTGTGAAAAACATTCTTCTTCCCAGCAATGAAAATGCAAAACATAAAGTCACAAGAAATGAGTCCCTTCCTGTATCAACCTAAAGTCATGTGACATCAGATATGTATCATGTATGGTCACATGACTTACATCTGGTGAAATATGTTTGCTACAGCACACTTGTATGAGATCGTAATAACATTGTAAAAAAGAATCTCTTCCAATTCCTTGCATGTCAGGGTCCCAATCAATATTGAACATCTCAGCAAATAATGGATCAACATCACAGGAATCATCCTCATTTAAGAAGTGTAGAGTTTGTTCAAGTGTATTGTTACTGAGGAGTGTATTCAGTCGAGGAGATTTAATCAAATAATAGATGATACACTATACAGAACATATTATAATGAATATAATTAGTTAATTATTATAGGGACTTACCCTAACATAATATGTTATAAATGCTTTCTTGTATACAAAAGCATTGAACACAAGATGTGCCTGATTTTCTGATATACTATATCCATGTAGTGTATATGATGATGATATCACTTCCCATGCCATCCATCGAGCCATACATAGCTTTTTACAAGGTAATATATAAGGTAAATGACAGGCATCTGATGAAGAAAAGGAATACAATGATATCAAATTACACCAAATGTATTTACCATCATTATCAGCTAGTGGTTCTGTTATGGCTTCTCTTTCTCTTTGATGACAGTAAGTACCTGTTCAAATTAATCAATGATGTACAATGATGTCATATGATGTCATCACCTCTAAATTCTAATCCTCGTAATTGAAATGTAACAAAACCATTACCAATTTCAATAATGTGTACTAGTGCATTCAACTGATCATTAGTTAATACAAATATATCTCCTGAAGTAACACGCCCCCATCTACCAAGAATAATATCACCACATAAATCTCTCTGTAGAGACCATGTCAATTGTTCATAAAACAAACTATCAAGATGGTCAGGATTTGGATCTTGGAATGAAATTTAAAATTAATAAAGTTATTACGATCATAATGTTACTCACTTCTAAGATTTCCTTCTAAGGTCTGTTCTAATCGAGTATTAGTTGTATCTTGTCGCTTTGTACTATAAACATACAAACATAGATATTAAACGATATACATAATTATAAACAATAAATTAGTATTGTATCTTGTTTATTTATACTAAAGACATATAAACAATCAATTAGTATTGTATCTTGTTTATTTATACTAAAGACATATAAACAATCAATTGGTATTGTATCTTGTTTATTTATACTAAAGACATAAACAATCAATTAGTATTGTATCTTGTTTATTTATACTAAAGACATATAAACAATCAATTGGTATTGTATCTTGTTTATTTATACTAAAGACATAAACAATCAATTAGTATTGTATCTTGTTTATTTATACTAAAGACATATAAACAATCAATTAGTATTGTATCTTGTTTATTTATACTAAAGACATAAACAATCAATTAGTATTGTATCTTGTTTATTTGTACTAAAGACATATAAACAATCAATTAGTATTGTATCTTGTCTATTTGTACTAAAGACATATAAACAATCAATTAGTATTGTATCTTGTTTATTTATACTAAAGACATATAAACAATCAATTAGTATTGTATCTTGTTTATTTATACTAAAGACATAAACAATCAATTAGTATTGTATCTTGTTTATTTGTACTAAAGACATATAAACAATCAATTAGTATTGTATCTTGTCTATTTGTACTAAAGACATATAAACAATCAATTAGTATTGTATCTTGTTTATTTGTACTAAAGACATATAAACAATCAATTAGTATTGTATCTTGTTTATTTGTACTAAAGACATATAAACAATCAATTAGTATTGTATCTTGTTTATTTGTACTAAAGACATATAAACAATCAATTAGTATTGTATCTTGTTTATTTGTACTAATGACATATAAACAATCAATTAGTATTGTATCTTGTTTATTTGTACTAAAGACATATAAACAATCAATTAGTATTGTATCTTGTCTATTTGTGACATATAAACAATAAATTAGTATTGTATCTTGTCTATTTGTGACATATAAACAATAAATTAGTATTGTATCTTGTCTATTTGTACTAAAGACATATAAATAATCATTATATTTACTTATAGTTCTTCTCCCAGAATTTAATTGGACGAGCATATGATAGGAAGAACATTGAACTAGCTACTAGTGGATTCATTGGTGCACTAACTATAGCTCCAATTAGAGTCTCAAAAAATATGAGAGGACAATCTGAATATCTCGTTAAGATCAATAAAATGAAGGAATCAATTATTGATTGTGGACTATAATAGATTGTAGGATACGAGGTATTAATAGTGGTTGGATGATAATATGAAATGGATGACTCCATGATCCAGGCATTATGTATATAAAAATGAAATATATTTTCAGATATAGATCATAAATCTGTGAAAATGAGAGGGTATGGTCACGTTCCAATGACCATATATGGTATACAGTACTTACCTTGTTGAAAAGTATAGCAGTAATAAAGTAGTCAAGAGGAAGTCCCTCTGATAAATGTCGATAATCAACATTAAAGAATAGAAGTGATAAAATGAGAACAACATGTTGACGAGATACTTCAGAATATGCACTACGAAATATTTTCATTCCAACAACAGCTACTACCAGAGCAGCACCACTATAGTACATATATAATATAATTATACATAATATGTACTTGTTAGTGATGTGCGATACATATCGATATATCGAAATATCGATATTTTTGTTGAATATTGTGATAAATTATTAGCTTTTGGGTGTATCAATACACTGGAATGGACAGTTTAGTAAACATGGTTTTTCTAATTTGATACCTAAAAGTAATTATAACAGGCTAGTGTGCATAACTTTCATTGATTTCTTTTACCATTTCTGGACAAATACATCCAAATAGGACATTTATTTACATTTTATAAGTGTTTCAATATTATTTCGAATATCGTGATACTGTATTGTATCATGATATTTTTGTCAGCGATACGCAATACTATTATTTAGTTGTATCGCACATCCCTAGTACTTGTACACAAATATAATATTATACTACTACATCCAAATATATATATATATATATATATATATAATATATATATATATACACACAAACATAATATTACATGTATATATATACTACATGTATATATCATTATACATATACACATAACAAGATTGTGGTTTATTATCTAATTATCCTAATCACACCATAATTATTAGTGTACATGTATATATGGGTTCATAAAAATAAGAGTATGAACCTTGAGGTCTGGAATTCATATCCCTATCATAAAATACACACACACCATATCACATGTACATGTACACACACATATATATATAGTATCACATGTACATATAATACACACACACATGTAAATGTACACACACACATATATATAGTATCACATGTACATATAATACACATACACATGTACACACACACATATATATAGTATCACATGTACATATAATACACACACACCATATCACATGTACATGTACACATACACACACACATATATAGTATCACATGTACATATAGTAGTACACACACACCATAATTACATGTACATGTACACACACATATATATATAGTATCACATGTACATACAATACACACACACCATAATTACATGTACATGTACACATATATATATATATAGTATCACATGTACATATAATACACACATGCCATAATTACATGTACATGTACATGTACATGTACACATATATACATAGTATCACATGTACATATAATACACACACACCATATCACATGTGCATGTACACGTACACACACACATATATAGTATCACATGTACATATAAAACACACACACCATATCACATGTACATGTACACACACATATATATATATAGTATCACATGTACATATAATATACACACGCACACAATGAATATATAAACTAACAAATTCCCAAATTTAGCATTGTAATAAACAGCAACATAGTTTATTCCAAGAAGAAATGTAAAAGGATATAATAGATTCTTCTCTACAAACAAAGTGACTTGAAGAATTTTCTCCATTACTGAGACTTTAGGAGCAACTAATAAACAGTGAAATAATAACATTAATTAGTGGGTGTGGTTTTATTACCTGTAACTTCAAATTTGTCATATTCATTTGATTTGAGACAAGGTTCAGTGAAACACAAGTATGGATTCTCTTTTCGAACATGAGGTATTATATAATGATTGAATATACCGATAATCGATGTTATACCAAATATCACATAACCTAGTATCTGTGCAGAATAATAACAAGTGACACACCCTCTCATTACTTAATTAATTATTACTAACCTGGGTCTGACAAAATACTGTAGTAATGTTGATAACAGTAACACAAATTAATAGAATTACTCCAACAAAAATATCAACTTTCAGTCGAGTTAACTACAATAATTAATATCAGGACAGGGTTATACTCATCATTACATCATAATACATTAATAATTAATATCAGGACAGGGTTATACTCATCATTACATCATAATACATTAATAATTAATATCAGGACAGGGTTATACTCATCATTACATCATAATACAGTAATAATTAATATCAGGACAGGGTTATACTCACCATTACATCACGGTACATTTTATCTAAGGGGTCCTCATTAACAGGAAATCGATCTGATTTTCTAATTCTTCTCCACATGGTCTGTACAATATCACTAAGTTACAAGGTAATTAAAACATACTTCCTCAATCTAAGCACTTGATTAACTCACAATATATATTGATGATTTGTAGTAGCTCTACTCAATATATATGACATACTGACCACACACCCAAGAAAGAATGATAGGCCAATACGACCGACAGCAGTACATTGAGAACTGATCACTAAATACTTATCAGTGAAGTCAAAATATGTGAAGAAACACTGTCCAGTTATATTAGTAACAGTATCCTATGACATAATGTAAATGATACTATAATTAGAAACATGATACTATATATAGTATAATCCATACTCTGTGATGCTAAAATAAGACATTGTAATCGTTAGGAACAAAACAGTTAATTAGCAATGATTTGGTACTAAAAAATAGAGTAGTATGTGTAATTGTGTATCCAAGCATGATTCATTCAATGTCATATGATTCATCATGTGACATGGAACAGAAATAACTTGGTCACATGATATAAGCCTTGGAGAAGGAGGAGACAAGTATTAGTCATGTGACTAGTCTCCTGTGACAAAAGGCATATTGTAACTAATGAATGAGTGAGAACTGACCTTTTCAAGATAGACAAATGCTGTGTATCCAAAAGGCAGGAGTAATCCAACCACAAGTAAGTTACGACATAGTGAATATATACTACATACTAGTCCAGTAGATGCTACAGTAAAGCATGTAATTACATGTGATAGTCATATGACTAATGTACTACACTAACCTGTACCACCAAACACATGAATATCAATCT
The DNA here is from genome assembly GCA_947044365.1 of Petrosia ficiformis. Taxonomy (NCBI): domain Eukaryota; kingdom Metazoa; phylum Porifera; class Demospongiae; order Haplosclerida; family Petrosiidae; genus Petrosia; species Petrosia ficiformis. The sequence goes on from OX345639.1 coordinate 4,204,780, forward strand.
GTTCCAAAATATTAATAAGAAAAGTATCAAATTGTGGCATCCATCCAAGAGTAAATACAAGAGGATGAAACAGAATAAATACTGGAGGAAAGAGAGGTGCATATATATATAATATATATATATATATATATACCATAGTTAACAGAAACATCAAAGAGCCGACAGGGCGTATATATGGCATATATCCCCGACCACAGGGCAGTTATACAACCACAGGGAAGTTATACAACCACATCAAAGTTCGTTCACGAGTACAGCAGGGATATATGCCATATATCATCCCTGGTATGACGTCACACACATGCGCAGTCACCGAAAGTCTACAGAGAATGAAGGCTATGAAGCGTGTTTGACAAGTAAACACACAAAAGAAGCTCTCTTTGTCTCTTAAAAAAAGAACCAATAGATGGGCGTTTCTACCAGGAACTATTCGCCCCGTATCGCTGAAAGTGTAAGGTGTGTTAGTCTGTTACTCATGTCCATTGTCCTGTTCTTCTTTGATGTTTCTGTTAGCTATAGAATATATTATATGTACCATGGCTTCTCGGTATATATGGTGAATATAAGACCCTCGCACCTTGATATTGGACCTCAGCTTTGCCTCGGGCCAATATCTCGGTGCTCGGGTCTTATATTCGCCATATATCCCTCGAAGCCATGGTATATATATTACATATATACTCACTGAACAATCCATTTCTAACAAATAGTAGTACAGATCTACTATTTAGATTAAAACCATATACACAGAGGGGTGAAAAGTCATCATTGATATTAATAGCAGCATCAAGAATTAGACCAAGTACACCAATAAATATAAAATAGATAGCACGACTCATCGCATTAATTCTGTTTTGTCCCTATAAATACAAATACATATCTATATCATATGACTATCACATGACTTACTGGACTAGGTGAAGCTGGGTCCGATTGTACACTCTATATAATAGATTATGTTATATTAAACAATTATGTTATAGTCTGTTTTTGATACCTTGATAAGAGAAAACTGGGCAGTTGCCATAACAAAACACAACCAGAAAACCCAAAAATCTCTGAAGAAGTTAGTAGTTGTTAGTAGGAGAGCTCCTATCACACATACTAATACTGCTAGTGTTATTGTAAGTAACACTTCAACTTTACTCACATTCCTGATGAAATGTAATGGTTTCCATGGTAACCACATATCAGTGAGTGATTTCAATGTGTATGTATACAAATTAAGTTATCAACATGGCACAATTTCCATGGCAATAATATATCATGGTTTCCGTAGTAACTAAAACTGAATTACCTGTCCATATATTCTTCAAGTTGAGTTCTTGCAAATACTAAATTCACTTTTGTCTTTTTAACTCTTGGAAGTAAAAGAATACTAGGGAGCGGTTCATCATTCTGTGTAGCTAGAGAAATAGTGACAGGTGTAGGAAGTGGAGGAAAGGGTAGAGGAGTAGATGGACGATCCTATAAGAATTTGATTAGTATAATAAAATAAATAATATATAATTCCTTACATCAAGTAAAGGAGGAATGATATCATCTTCCTGTTGAAACTGTAATGCCATTGCACTATAATAATGAGGTTACCATGGTAACTTACAATAATCATGATATTTATACATGTACAACTTACAGCATAGGATCAATTCTTTCTGAAACACTCTCAAACATGTAGAAATCCCAAGTCCCATTTTCTACATCATAATGACATAACCACATTATATTAGTGATAATTATAATAGGTAGTATATATAGTTATGCTAAGAATTACATTTAATGACAAATTATAATAACTGTTAGTCACCTTGTTCCACCCAGTGAATAGCACCTGGAGTAGCATCATCAAGTGACACAGCTAATTGTCCTCTTTTTAATTCAGGTACTCTACTCTCAAGATAATTATAATTATCAGGAGGTATACTACCAGACAATATGGCCTATAGTACGTATACTATATAATAATTATAATACATTATATACACAAAACTTTGTACCTCATGAACGTCAGATGACATTTTATCAACAACTTGTTGTAATGATGTATAGTTATCATTATTTAATTTAGTTTGAACTTGTTCAATTATATTAGCCTAATTATAATTGAAAATAATGAATTAATTATAATCACTATAATTATTCACTTACATTCTGTACACCTCTTCTACTACTAAGAGATTCCTCTCTTTGCATTCTGTGACAAACTCTCTGTCTACCATTAGGATGAGATGTAGACATGTCCTGTTTGATAATACATACTAGTGCTTTAGTTTGACAATAATGACTATGTTTAGTTAGTAATAGTACATTTAGTTTCTGCCCACTTTTCATTTCAGTTAATTATAGTTATTACAGTAGACCTGTAATTTAGTTATGATTTCATTAACTAAAAGATACTAAAAATGGTTTTAGTTAACTAATGGATACCATAGGAATATACATACCTCTTGAAAATCAAGAATCTCGTCAGATGTTGATTGGTGTACTGGACTATTGAGTACTGGAGAATTAAACAATAATTAATCACATGTACAATATTATACTGAGTTCCCCGTCAGGAAGGAGCTTATATTGAAACTATTATGATAATAGATAACCATGATGATTTAATTAATATGATAATGATGAGTACTTTCAAGAACTGAATGATAACATACCATTAATAGAAAGTACTGCACCTTTCTCTTCATCCTATTATTAATAATAATAATTATTATTATTATTCCTTGCCACATTGACAAAAGATTATAGTAACTTTTATATGTGTAGGTGTGTATAGGTATTTTTGATTAATTATGTTATTGATGAAGCTTAGTTATGGGTGTAGTAGTAATCTATAAAACAATGTTGCAGTGAGATTTTAAAACTATTCCTCTTTTCCTTGAGCAGAAATCTGGACACTAAGTATATAACCAGAGGCTTTCTCAATATTTGACACAAGAGACAATGTACTAAATATAGTCAACATTTTCTTATACTAAGCTACACAATGGAAAAGCAAGAAGTATGATTAGGTAACTATAACTTTTAAATGCTTCTGGCGTGTATTACATTGATCCCCACAGGTGCAGTAGCATCAAGGCATTCAGCTATCTTGATTATACCTGATCCTTTAATTTGATACGTGGAAAAAAAAACACAATGTCAATCTAATTGGTTTAGGTGGAAATCTGGCCAAATGCCAAGAATGTCAAATAAACCTGTTTAGAGCATGTGGGGAGATAAGTGTTTGTACTGACCTCATCTGGGGGTGTGGTCTGTTCATCAGCATGTTCACCAGTAGGTGTGGTATCAACCTCATTTGTTTGTGTATGTGATATCAGAGATAGTTCAATATCTGGTGTTGGATTACATGTACTATTTGTAGCATCATTTAGAGTGCTTGCTGACGATCTGTGATGTTTTGTATCATCATCATCTTCATTCTCTATGTTAGACACAATTTCTTCCTCCAATCCTTGTTGATTCTCCAAATCTGTGATATCCTCATTCTGTTTCTCATCATCCTCACACTCATTCTCATCTGAAATATCTAATTTCTGGTCAAGCATATCCTCCTCATTCTCATCTTGATCAGTCTTAGACTGATTCTCAGACACTGGATCAGTACCTAATGCTTTGTGAAGTCTATAGTTGATAATCTTAATACTGGTAAACCACACTCCAGTCAGTAGTGCATATATAACCCAACCAATCACATGATCACTGTTCACCTGTGATGAATAGTACATGTTATACTAGAAACTCCTCCATTTAATAATTATTATAATAAACAATACTACAAGATTAGATTCAGACATATTTACTAGAATATACCAATCACCATAGAAATACATTCAGGTAAATGGGGTACCATTGAAGTGTAGGAAACATATAATTATTTTTTTATGCTAAAAGATACAAGATACCTCCTCTTACTCTGAGGTCATAATAAATTTCCTTTATTATGAAGATGATGACATGCATTTATGTCACTTGTCATTATACACATCACCTCATATTCAATAACTATCACTACATAGCCAGGAATGCCAAGGATACCACTTGTACATATATTATACACATCCACTCATATTCAATAACTATTATATATGCTCACTAGGTATATTAAGACTGGGAATGCCAGTAATGACAGGAAGACATACAAGTGAAACACGGTAAGTTTGAAACTCTTTGCTCGGACAGGTACCCACCCACCAAAGAATGATGCAAATACACCAAAATAAATAACCGTTCCTGCTTCTTCCATACTCATGTCAGAAAAACTGGAAATCACTCTTCAACAATCATTAATTCATACCTATAACATAGAAAATGAATACACAACTCAACAATCATACATACCATGATAAATCCACTAGGTAATAAAGAGAACATTATTTTAAGATACTTACGTGGTTAGATCTATAGTTGCTAAGAGGAGAATCCACTATGGAACATGAAACAGCAATTACCCCCTTTTCTAATATTTCTTGACTGCATCAACAATTTCTGATAAATAGATTGGAATACATAAATAATAGCTAATGACCATATTAGGAGATACTATATTTATGAAATTATAAATATAATCTCCCTGTCTTGTGGCTAGCATAGTTATTTATAGATGTGCTAATGGCTGAGTTAAGTATTACTCGAGGAGGATCAACAGATGAAGACGATCTCCATGATTTATCAAACACTACTCTGAGACCCACTACTCCTATTGTTGACATTAATAAGACAAATTCAAGTGGATTGAAGAATACTGAACCAACTACTCCTGTAGACACATCAGCTGTTGCTATTAATGTACCAGCAATGGCTCAGATGAGAAAATGTATTGATGATCCTTCTGATAAATTATTTACCCATTCTTCTAACAAGTTTCGTCGTTCTAGCTCTCTACGAACAGAATCAAGCTATAAAAATTCATCAAGAAAGAATGTTGGTATAGTTATTGGTGATTTTACACGTATGTATCCAGATGAGCTTACTTTAACGATTGGAGAACGTATTGAGATAATTTCTAAACATATTGATGTGTCACGAAATATTGGTTGGTGGGTTGGGCGTAATTCAAAGGGCCAAACTGGTTTATTTCCTGTTAGTTGCGTGAAGGTAATCACTAGCTCAACATCAGACCTTGAAACTAATTCTGATACTCAGGGGCATTATCCAATTGAGATACCAACAGAACATGTAAAGTTAATGGAAGTTATTGGTGTTGGTGGTTTTGGGAAAGTTCACCGTGCGATATACCAAGGAGAAGAAGTTGCAGTCAAAGTGGCTCGTCAAACCAGTTTTGACACTGTAAAAATTATCAATGATGTTTTATCCGAAGCAGAAAAGTTTGCTCGATTAGCTCACAATAACGTATGTGCACTAGTGGGTGTGTCTCTTGTGAGAGATGTGTATTTAGTGATGGAATATGCAAAAGGTGGCCCTTTGTCTCGAATACTACACGAGAAGAATCTTTATCTACCTGTTGATGTTATTTTGGATTGGGGTAGACAGATTGCTGATGGTATGAAATATTTACATCATGAAGCTCTTCCTTGTATGATTCATCGTGATCTAAAATCTAGTAACAGTAAGTGTAAGCTAATTAAATTCTTTACCATATATGGTGTTTCCTTCTAAACCTATATGTATAGTATATATATAACTACTGTATATAATTATTATAATGTATATAATTATAACTATTGTATGTCGTGTAAACATATTTATGCAATATTGTTATTACTAAACATAGTTGAAAGACACTTCATGATATCATTTTCTATTTTTTCAGTTTTACTCCAGAATATTGTAGATGTCGACAACTTGCATGATAATATTATTAAAATCACTGACTTTGGATTGGCCAGGGAGATTGAGCATACTACACATATGAGTGCTGCTGGTACATACCCATGGATGGCACCTGAAGTTATAAGATCTTCAGAATTTTCTCAGAAAAGTGATGTCTGGAGGTCAGTTGTAAATTTGATTGTAACAACCATTAATTTTATTATCTTAATTAGCTTTGGTGTGGTTATGTGGGAGTTATTGACTGGAGAGAAACCGTACAGTGGTCTCAACATGTATGTTGTGGCTTATGGTGTTGGTAGTAACACACTTAATTTACCGATTCCTGAAGATTGTCCTGAGTCAATTTCACAATTATTAAAAGGTAATAATTATAGACTTTGTGTGCAGTGTGTAGAGGTCACACAACCCTCCTACTTAATAATTAGTGTATAGAGGTCACACAACCCTCCTACTTAATAATTAGTGTATAGAGGTCACACAACCCTCCTACTTAATGATTAGTGTATAGAGGTCACACAACCCTCCTACTTAATAATTAGTGTATAGAGGTCACACAACCCTCCTACTTAATGATTAGTGTATAGAGGTCACACAACCCTCCTACTTAATAATTAGTGTATAGAGGTCACACAACCCTCCTACTTAATGATTAATGTATCGAGGTCACACAACCCTCCTACTCAAGGATTAGTGTATAGTCCCCTCCTACTTAATGATTAGTGTATAATCCCCTCCTACTTAATGATTAGTGTATAGAGGTCACACAACCCTCCTACTTAATGATTAGTGTATAGTCCCCTCCTACTTAATGATTAGTGTATAGAGGTCACACAACCCTCCTACTTAATGATTAGTGTATAGTCCCCTCCTACTTAATGATTAGTGTATAATCCCCTCCTACTTAATGATTAGTGTATAGTCCCCTCCTACTTAATGATTAGTGTATAATCCCCTCCTACTTAATAATTAGTGTATAATCCCCTCCTACTTAATGATTAGTGTATAATCCCCTCCTACTTAATGATTAGTGTATAGTCCCCTCCTACTTAATGATTAGTGTATAATCCCCTCCTACTTAATGACTAGTGTATAGAGGTCACACAACCCTCCTACTTAATGATTAGTGTATAGTCCCCTCCTACTTAATGATTAGTGTATAGTCCCCTCCTACTTAATGATTAATGTATAGTCCCCTCCTACTTAATGAAATATATCACTTCATTTCTTAACATAATTAACACTGAAGTGCCATTTAATTGTGGTTATCATTTCCCAAAATAGTAAAGCTATCACTTCCTTTAACAACATTCTTAGAATTGCTAAGGGGATTTCCCATAATATGATGATGATGTCACATGTAGTTAATGTATAGTGTAATCATGAAGCTGTTTTTTTGTTTTTGGGTTACAGACTGTTGGCAGAGACGTCATCCTCAACGTCCTAATTTTAATACAATATACAGTATATTGAGTGACCTACAACACTCAGATTTTTCTCAGACTAGTCATGAAGTATTTAAATCTTTACAATCTACATGGAAACATGAAGTCCAGAAATGTTTTCAGGAACTAAAGAAGAATCAATCAGTAAGCTATTAATGTAGTGATATAAGTATCATTTCCTCATAATAAACCGCTGCATAATTATTATTGTGAAATATCATTTGAAACTAATAATTAATGATTTATTATAGGAAATTGCTAATAAAGAAAAAGAACTTATTAACAAAGTTACAGTACAGGAACAGAGAGTTAAAGAATTAGAGGAAGAAAAAGTAGATCTTGTCAATATAATTGATAAGTTTCGTGATGAATTGAATGAACTTTCAGAAAAGGAAGTAAGTTAATGATATTCATAACTGTAATTGCTACTTATTACGTATTATTTCTCTCAGAAACGTCCTCCCAGAATTAAAATGTTATCATTTCGGAGAATGATGGATCGATTACTAACATCAAAAGAAACTACTAAAATAAAATCGAGTAAAGCTGAAGCTTTAGCTAAAGAAATCGAAAGAAGAATGAAGGCTCTTAGTACTACTGAAGGTGAGTGTCATAATTTAAAATAGATACAGTATTTCATATACTACAAATAGATCAAATGAAGAGAGCATATACAAGTCCAACTGGTGGAAAAAGATCGTCCCTCCCAATATCAACCATTGGACACAGAAGACAGTCATCAGATACTGTTTTTAGACCTGATCAGGGTATGTATGTATATATCATTATTATATATATATATGTAATATATATAGTACACTTACAGGTCTTATATACAAAAATATAGACCCGAGGTTTAGTGTCCAAGGATGTGATATAGCCCGAGCCTGCGAGGGCTATATCACATCCGAGGACACTAAACCAAGGTTTTATATTGTTTTATATAAGAACTGTAAGTGTACTATATACAATATATTGTATGCTGATAGATTAAAGATTCACAGGTCTATATACAAAAATATAAGACCTAACCACATCAAACGGTTGCCATGGTAGCATGCTATATATATATATATATATATCATGTACTAATAATTACCATCCCATCAGATGGAGGAGTGCTAGCTAATGTTAATGCTGATATAGACTCTCCTAATCAACCACCTAAAATGGGACAGAAAAGAGTGCGTTCTTTTATTCATCGGCGTGGTGATCAAAAACAGGGCGGAAAAGCATTTTCTTCTGTGATATCTCACATAGGATCAAGAGACAGAACAACATCTGATCCATATACAATCCAAAAACAAACATCAGTTCCATCTGGTCAGTAATATTAATTAATAATTATTATTCATTATAATTATTATTTTAATTACAGTGGACACACCCCCTCGTTCACCTAAACAAAGTTCTATGACTCTACCAACACCACAACAACTATCTTTCCATTATTCTCCCTCTATGAAACGAAGTTCAATTGATGGTAGTCCAATCAGTCCAAAATTACCTGGAGACTCTTTTCTACATACGCAATATTATGACTCTGGGAAAGATAGCATGACATGTTCAGACACTTCTGGACATTCCACTGGTAGTAGTGATGTTCATAATCTAATAGATTTAGATCATTCTGTAACTCTACCTAAACCTGATCCATTTGCTGGTTTAGACCCTCTCAATGAGAGATGGAAAAGTGGATCTATTTTAGATGGTTCTCGTGGTGTACCAACTTCTTCTGATTCACTGTTTAGTGATAATATAAGTATGAATAGATTTTCACCTGATCCAACACATCACCAGATATCCCCTCGACAATCTCTAGGTAACAGTATATCACCAAGAAATTCCTCAACGCATTTACCTCTAGAACAAGGTACAAATCCTAGTCCTATAATATCAAGACCACGTCCCCGACCAGGTAGTGCTCATAATATACCTGCAACTGTAACATGTTCTAGTACTAGTGCTCCCACATCTCGTCCAAGTACTCCTACACTGAGTCGTCAAAATACTACCTCTCCAACTGGATCTGTACACAGTCTTCCGCAATATCCAACTACAAATACTGATGAAAACTTAAGTTTTATGATTGGAATGTCTGATAGCTCTGCTAGTCTTACTAGTTTTGATGACATTGTCTGGCATGATTCTATTGATATTGACTTTGACAAATTTTCATTTCCGCCAAAATTAAATTTTTTGAATTAGCTATGTTATAGTGTGTGTGTGTGTGTCAAAAATATACACTAATTATTTATTTCATTTTTAAAACCAACACAATTCTATTTAATCACTTTAAAACTCCATTCTGTTTTTGTTTTTGCATTTTTAAAACATTTTTGTGTGTATATATATGTATATAAAGAAATATTGTTGATATTGTATATTTTTGATTTTCCTCGTAATGAAACATCAGTACACAAGTTGTAGCACTAAACATGAAGAATTGTAACCATAGCAATCACATTTGTTCCTTTCTTCACTTCCAAGTACATCCAGTTAATTATCATGATATTCATATGACTCTCCAGGACATGAAGACATTAACTCTCGTTCATCTTGATATTAATGATTATAGTAATGACATACATGCTAATTATAAAGTTTACCTTCATAAACTGTTCCACACCATATACAATAATAATAATTCCTACGTAGATAACTTGTAATTAATAATAATTGATCTATAATCTATTGACAATTAGAATATTAAATACTATATCTAAAATAGGTATATACCTCTATTTCTTCTTCATCCTCATCTTCTTCATCTAATGAACATGTTGATGCCCAATACCATCTCTCTATAGGTTGTAATATACCCTGTTGATATTAACAATATTATTATACTGTATCTAATATTTGTATACTAGCACACATGTGTAGTGTCAAGCTGTTCACAAGCCTTCTGACTTTTTATTAAGTCTGACTTTACTTGACGTAGAGTAGTTACTGATCTCTGATGTTCTTGAAATCTTGTTAAAAATTCAATTTGCTTCATTTTATTAGTTTCTTCCTTCTCTTTAACATGCATTTCTCTTCCTAAACCTTGTCTATCTAAATAATATAAAACACACATTCACTACATACATCACAGAATTACTATACATATAATTATATATAATTATATAATAATTCGTACCTCCTTTAACACATATTGGTACTGGCTCAGTTTGACCTATACCTATACATCAAGATGCCCATGTCAATTTAATCACATTATAATTAAAACACACATACCAGTCTTGCCAAGAGCAGTTCCTGATTTATAACCCATTTTATATAGCATTGAGTAACCTAAGTTATCCCTTGGTATTGGCTTCGATAGACCTTCCTTTCTGATTCTTGTTTCTTCTTCTTTCTTTGTACGTTTCACTTCTTTCTTTTTCTCACAAATGGTTCCTCCTTTTCTCTTGATATTTTTTCGTCCCTTTTGTTCATCATCTTCGAGGAAAATATCTGACATATAATCATCTTCCATATGTGTAATTAATGGGCGTTGTAATGGGCGTGATTTATCGACTGATTGTACGCATGCGCAGTTGCGCAGTTGTGCATTGTATGTATTTTTACAAGTTTAGTCAAATCAAACAGTAATTATCATTTATTGCAATTAATTTGTAGAGAAAGGTATACATGTACTTTCATTGGTTTCACAAGATGATAAGTCAAATGGCATCATTGATGTTATTTGGAGAGTTCATTTCAGACTACTTTCATCTGTGTCAAGAAAAGGTGTTGTTGAGATTTACACGTATATATACACATGTATAATAATAATTATAATATATGCTTATCCTGTGATAACAGAAATGGTACTGCCGTTCTTACATTTTTGCTGGAAATGTCTTTTCTTTCTCAATTTTGTATTATCTGGTTTCTCTGCCATTGACCACTCCACTCGTCCCATTGCATACCGTTCTGCCTCACTGGAATCAAATACTGTACTATTAAAGGCATTGTTGTGGTGTTTTCTTTCTACACGAGTCCATTCTGCATTTGAATTGCGTTCAACTGTACACCAACTCTCTATATTCATGTCTGATCTGGCCTCAAGCTCAGCAAATGTACACTGTTTCCATAGTAACGTATATTAAATATTGTTTCCATGGTAACATGTGATTATTATCCTCATAGTCCAGTCAGCCACATGGTACCATGGCATTAAAAAAGGAGTTTAGCCTTCCTAAACCAGATACAAGACTAGTGATATTTGGAGATGTTGTATTCAAACTTAAATACAAAATGAGGTTAATAATTAAGATAACAATAATATTATTAATTTTATAATATAATATATATATATATAATATATAATAATTATATATATATATATATATATATATATATATATATATATATATATATATATATATATATATATATATATATATATGTATATTATATATATATATATGTATATATATATAATATATATATAATTATATATATATATATATATTATATATATATATATATATATATATTATATATATATATATATAATATATATAATAATTGTAATTATACATTCAGTAGTAGTGATGACCTCTCTCAATCAGACACTGAATTGATGAAAGATCCAGTAATTCAGTGGGATATATTGGTGAGATTAATTATTATAATAATTATATTATATATATAATAATTAATGTTAATAAATACAATTATACTAATATCCTGCAGAGAATCACTAAAAGAATTTTAAAACATCAATATGAACATAACCAGATGTTTCCTATAAGAAGTGATACTGTTGTATTGTTTCCAGGTTAGAATTATATAATGTACTATTTCTTTGTGTAATTGTATTTATATAGGTACTACTCCATGGAGTACTGGTAGAAAATTACAGTTTATTGAGAATAATAAGATCCTCTCGGTTCATCCTAATACTATAATAATGGTAGTGCATTTAATAAAACATGATGAATGTTGTAGTATGGATAAATGTGAATGTAAGGTTGTAATAGTTCAGTATTATAATTTGTAATGACTATGTCAATTTACAGTAAAGAGTGGTATAATTCATAATCGTAAAAGAATTCTTGAAGACAGTGTGTCTAATTCTGATACTGATCAGTACTTGTTGCCTATTAGTAAGAGATCAAAACATCAGGTTAGTCTTTTTGTTTATTTGCTGTTACATATTTTATCCAATCTCTTATTTTATAGAATCTTCATATAGAAGGTAAATCATCAATACGTGTTTATTAAAAATATTAATTGAATTGTACATTATAGCAAATTATCAAGACACTTCATCTGCTATAGTACATCAGTCATCATCTGATGGTATTATTATAATGTATTACATATTGTATTATTATACACTATTTATCATACAGAGTTACCTGTTGGTAGTGTATGGTCATTGATGTATGGGTATGTTATTATGTTGATATCTATCCATGCAAGTAATATTCTTTTTTCAGGTATATTATTAAACCAATGCTGAAAATATTTCATTATGAATAATAAACAAACTACTCATACATCAATGTAGTGTTTCATGAATATAGTACTGAATATATATAATTATTATAAATATAAATCTGTTTATGTGATGAGGTGACTTAGTTTAAATGTAATATGCCATTCTTGACTTTCAGGTGGTGTAGATTCTTTGGGAGATGATTGTTTCCTTGATAATGATTAAAATTATAATAGTATAATTTAATACTTCAGTTATATTACCTGTAAGGTGAGTCATCTTTATCTTCTTGCACAAGTGGTCCTCTCTTTCTTGAACATATTTCAGTGTATTTGCGAAGATTAGAAACCATTGTATAGGGTAGTGTACCAATAGTAAATATTCCACACTCAATCTCTTGATCTGATGCAGTTCCTTGTTGCATTGAGACAACTGTGAAAAGAAGACAATAACATTAAATATAATGTAATATTTACATGGAACTCACAGTCCAGCAATGATTCAAAGTCTGGAACACCATACGATGTATTAGAATATAGTTTACTGAGTTGAGGTTGTGATGGTCTTCTCACAGATAGAGCAGGACCGCCTGTCTTAAGTGCAAGGTGTAGGAGTGCAGAGGCCAGCTCATCAGGTGGACTGTTGATATTAGTCAGGAAAATTCTAATATCAAGATAACGCTGTACATGTTTGTCTTCAATAATATCACTCAGAAAATCTGTGAACCACTGTATAATTAACAAGGTTCATAATATTCACTGTATAATGTATTCTGTCACATGTACCTCATAATCATTACCGCTTGGTGTTACCCAGATGAAGTATAATTTAGTTAAAGCAGGATGACATCTGTATGTATTAAAAGAATATTCATTATGATATACCACTAATAGCTCTTACTAACTTACCCACAATGACAACTTGTTGATCGTCTGTACTCCAGGAATCTCTGGATTATATTCCTACATGTGTGAGGACCATCTCCCCCACACACTAGCACAGCAACACGATAATCAAACAGTATATTTACTCCTGGACCAAATCTATGCAATTATGAAATAGTGTGTTATGGATTAGTAATTAGTGTTTAACTTACGGTCCAGATATTGTTGCTTTTAATGATGGTTGTATCACTTCTATCTCTCCATTCTTAGGCTTTGGATTCAGAGGATTGGTCTTGAACCTCTGATAAGATTCTTTCAACCAAACACTACCAGTGTGTGGTAAATACACTTTCAGTTTCTGATAAAAATGAATAAATAACTTCATCAGCATTAAATGTATATGCCCTTACTTGTTCCTTGTTGCTTGAGCTAACTGCACAAGATTGCCAATCAAAGTAGCCTGGATAAATGAACATTAAATGAAAGATTATAGTATAATGACTTTTATAAACTTACCAATTTCAGGGATGTTAACAGTGATATATTGTCCTGGTAAAGATTTGAAATGTGTAGGTTTATCAAGTTCAACAGATAATACTCTTGATGTTTCATCATAAGGAAATGCTTTGGTAATGCCAACAGAATAACGTGGCATTATTAGTACTGAGTACAATCTCTCTAACACAAAGACAAAACCAACAACCAGCAACCATTTCCAAAAAGATGGATTGTAATTATTAACACCATGAATAATGATAAGAAGATAAAATAACGATAGCCCAATCCAATGTAAACAATGGAATCCAACGAAACGACACATTTTACGAAGTGGATTAATTGAGGAAATGCTCATTATTAAAAGAATTAAAATCATTACTAATCCAGTAATCAACGGATTTATGTGAGACTTCAAATTAACCACAAAATTATCGGCTTTGCTTGTGGAATTCGATTTATCATCAAATGCAAATGAACCGAAGTGAGTAAATAAATGAACTGCACTCCAAAACGTAAGACCTCCAGCAATAATGACATGAAATATTAAAGACTGCATCAGTGGTAGAACCTAATATATAAGTCGAGATAAAATATGATAGAACTACAATAAAGCTTTACCTTATTAAGAAATATACTCCCTCTCATTATATTAATCAGTCCCCTCATCATTGGTAATAAAATAATAACTGAATTCATACTCAGAACTGGACCAGTTCCATATGACCACTTACTCCAGCCTTGTTTACTAGTAGACAAAACTCCAGCCAGCAGTAATATGATGTTTAGTATTACATACAACGAGAGCCAAACCACAAAGGAAGTATGCATTGTCAAGAAGCATGATATTTTACTAGAGATTCTCTGCCTCGCATTTAGATTTCCCTCCACACCTTTTGTCTGACCATATTTGGCTATGAGACCTGAATCACTTATGTACAATCGATGTTTAGCTAACAAATCTATCAATTCTATGAATGTAATTATCCTTGTTTCCTCAGGATCTGCAGCCTATTAGAGACATGCAATGTTAAATTGTATAACAACAAATGTAGTACACTACCTGAAGTATTCCATCAACCATTCTTTCTATATCTTCTTTTGGAACCTAAAGATACAAATTAATCAATGAATTTGGTACAATATATCATTAATGTATTCTACTCACTTCAAATTCTGCTGCAGTTAAACTTGTCTCTAATATGTTGTGAAGCTCTCTCTATCAAATTAGTAATATATTAAGTTATACTGTATATAGATATTATAATGTTACCTTTGTCATATGCTCAGCACTTCTCAACTTATGAACAATCTTCATTTGTGCACCAATTGCCATTGCCTATAACATAAATAAAGATTTGATAATTGATTAATTATTATTTGCAAAGTAGTAAACCTTTTGTTGTTTTTCTCTGATCTCAATTTCAGAACTTAAGCTTGAAGCTGACAATTGACGAGTAAGTCCTTCCCTATTAGTCACCTCAGTAATAATACCAGTGTAGAATATCTCTCCTTCAATTACAAAACTCGAAACAACTACTTCAACTGGAAATTCTTTTCCTGATTTAGAAATACCAAAAACCTGAAAAAGGATATGTATACTTACTACAGTATTGTTCACTTGGATTGATTCCATTACTACATATACCCATTTAACCTGTACTACTATAAATATTTCCCCAAGTATATCTTTGCCAAGATAAGAAAGTGAACTGTAATTATTGTAGTACTCACCGAGTATAGTCTAGCATGTTTCTGTTCTTCTGGAGCAACATGATGTTTTCTAATATGAAAAATAATATAATAAATTATATTATCATGAAAGTTAGAGATTTACAAACTTGATATATTCCATTGCATATTCTGTTTTCTTGTTAACACCATTCTGATGTTTCTCCTTAAATCTTTCTGGCATTATCATTTGAAGTGAGCTACCAATAGCTTCTCCTGGTGTGTAACCAAACATCTTCACAGCTCCACTACTCCAAAATACCAGCTCTCCACATGCATTAGCAGAAACTATAGCATCATCTGACATCTGCATTACAGAACGTAATGTATTGTCCACTAGCATTTCTCTTTTCCTATGAAACAATATATTACTATTTAAAATTAATAAAAAGGTTGTCTTACTTTCTTGTAAAACTAGGGGAGCGAGATAGACTCCTGGTCCGAGGAAGTAACATTTCTTTCTCAATGTCAGGAGCCTGCAAATTTATGGCATTCTTTCTCATTCTTCTCTGATGAAGAGGACCCGAATTGATAGAACCAGATGTGTGAAGTGGGCAAACTCTTGGAAATCCTCCTTCTTCATCAGATGGGCTATCTCTCTTTTCAATCTCGCCAGGGGAAGACCTGATGGAAGACTGAAGTGGTGACTCAGAGCGTATTGTAATGGAGGGAGCATCGATGTGATTTGGTTTTCTGAAACTGTTGCTCCTCTGAAATATTTCAGAAACTTTAGTATGAGCTCTCGAGGAGTGCCTAGTAATACGAAGTGATCCTCCATTAGATGGAATACTGCTTAAGCTACAAAGAGAATCACGAATATCATTATTCGATTTCCTCTCATCTTCACTTTCAGATTCATCCTCTTTTTCTTCTGAATTACTATCTTCATCAGTATCAACATCTTCTACATAAGTATTCTTTTCACCAAACCCAAAGTTGGTAGCATTTATTTGAGGTGTATCAGGTGCCATAGGTGTAAGATTAGCTGCAATAGCTACGGGACCAAAATGTACATTTGAGATTTTACGTCGAGGAATATTTTTATTTGTTCCATTTTCATTTGATAGTTGGGTATTGACTGTCATCTCTAAAACATCCACTGATTTCTTTCTAATTTGTACAAAATTTGTCTCATTTATCAAATCTTTAGTCAACTTTGAGGGACCAATGGATGACTCGAGTGAGATCTTATCTTCTCTTGACCAACCTTTGTAACAGGAAGCACATCCTAATTGAAAGCCAAACAATTCTTCTTCTTCCAATTTCTTGGTTTGTTGTTCATCACTCTTTATTGCACCAAATATAAGATATACAGCAATAACTAATATGACCCATATACCATATAAAACCTTGATATACAATGGAGTTGTGTTTAGCACCAAAAAACCCTATATAAAAGAAAACATTCAATATCCTCATGTGTGTTTACATTAGTTTACTTACCAGGAAAATATTACTGAGCCCAAAGAACACTATAGATATACCAATTCTCTTGTGCCATACTTTGACAATTGCATTTTTGATTGGTGTAATATGTAGGAGTTTGAGTCCTGGTTGAATCAGCACACAAGCAATAATAATGACCAATCCAATAATACTGTGTAGATGTTGAAAATGTCTCTCATTATTAACCTCTTTATACACAATAGCTAGTATCAGTCCAACCATTGCTAACAATATGGCAAATATTTGGAAAATCATATGAGGCAAATATTTCTTGTGATTTGCTAGAAGTGCTCCCAGCGGTATAATGAAACCAAATGTCATGGCCATTATTCCTGCATGAGTATATATAAGTTGTATATGTGTAATATCAGGTGACGAAGTACATGTTTCATTGGATGGGTTGAGGAGTCTGGAGTAAAGATTGTATAAATCTTCAGTGATATTACTTGTAGCATTTTCAAGAACTGTTATGGTAGCTAGTGGTTGACACTTTCCACTACATAGTAATTGATAAACTCCTTCCTGTTGAAAATAGTATCCTTCTTGAAGCCCTGGATCTAATAATTAAGGAAGTACATATCAGGAAATGGAAATCGAGATCATGAAGATCTCAGGAGCTACTTATTGGCAGCTTGATATTGTGTATAAACAAATGAAACCTATTAGAAACTGTTAGCTATTATCACATCAACTCACTTATCATTTGTATGTCACCATAGTCTCTCACAATATCACCAGAACAACTAGTATTAACTAATTGAAGATTACAGTCAGTAATACCAACAAGAGTCCAGTAAACTACATCACCAGTTAATACTACCAAGTCTTCATTACAAATGTCACACAATGTTATTTTGTGTTGTGCAGTAACAACAGAGAATTTTCCTGTTGGATTATTAGTAACAGGACACCAGTAATTATAATCACCAGAAGAGCTGAACAAGACACCATCACCTAGTGAAGGAAATGCATTAATGTATACATACATACACACATAATGCTTTAAGGTGGGGGTAATTTTTTTTTGATTTCATAATTACAAACTGTATATCCACTCCTACTTAACAAAAATTATCTTAAAACTGTTGACTAATTTCGTTATATAACTTTGTTATACATGTGTGATACTTGATTAATCTTATAATCCGCAAAATTGTATTATTTTTGTATTCATATGGTAATGTACTCACTGTCTCTATCTACTGGTATGAATCTATACGTATCAAGAGATACTAATTCTGTGAAATTGCATTTCAATAAGTTTCCATTTCTGTCTCTCCATTGTGAATGTTCACCCATCAGAATATATGGACTCTCCTGACAAGACTCTAAATACAATGTTATGAGATCATAATAATTATACTTACAGTTGATATATGCATGAACATTCCGCATAATAGATAGATAGATAGATAAATGGATAGATAGTAGTGAAACTAACCTGGTGATACTGCACTACTGCAAGCACACAGCAGTAATTGAAATAATACTGCATGTACAAGTAGTAGAATACATTGAGGATACAGTATTGTCATCATCAGACTCTTCTTGCTGCAGTTTTGATTGTTTGTATGCAAAACACTTTTTTATAACGGATAAAACTAATTTAGAGTAGTCACACCCATTAATGTCAGTAGTCACACCCATTAATTACTTGTGGCTGTGGCTGGAAAGATGTTACTACTAGATGAAGAGAAGTTGGCAGGTATTTCAGACAGTAAAAGAATAGAAATATTGCTCCAATGGTTGAAACAACTCCCACATACAATACAGACAACCTCTAGAGTGAGTTAATAGTAGTAGAAAAATGTCTTCTCTAACTGCCACACCCATTTTACAGGAACAATTGAAGAAGAACCAACAGACTTTAGTTATACAACTACACAAGTTATTAACAAGATCTCTTCCACCATCGCTACGTTCTCTATTGTCATCATCATATGTTTCATTATACTATGCTGGGGATAGTTCTAGTTTATTTGAAACGATTAATAAGTGTAATGATGTCGTTAAAAGCAAAGATGAAACAACAGCTAATAAGATGTGTGTTAATTACATTGAATATTATTTGTGGTTATTAATTTATTCACATAGGACTGCATTACAATGTATAGGAGATTTGTATAGACAACATGGAAGAATGGTTAATTCAATACTTCATTCATCATCTCTACTCATCATTATCTTCTTACCATCCTCCCCCCTCCTCATCTATTAATACTCATCTCATTATCTCTCCCTCTCCTCTCATCATCTCTTCCCCTCCTCTTCCTCCTTTATTAATCCATTTCCCTCTCATCTCTATCTCTTCTCTCATCACCTCTTCTATGCCCCTCCTCTCCCCCTCCTCTCCCTCTCCTCTCATCATCTCTTCCCCTCCTCTTCCTCCTTATAATCCATTTCCCTCTCATCTCTATCTCTTCTCTCATCACCTCTTCCCTACCTCTCCTCTCCCCCTCTTCTTCCTGTCTCTCCCATCTTCCTCCTCCTCATCTCTCACCTCTTTTTCCTCCACTCTCTTTGCCTTAGGCTGGTAGCTTATTTTTGGATGTTATACAAACCCTATTAAAAGCTGTCAAGTCTAGTGAGGTAATAACAGGGGCTATACCCATACTATTATACTAATGTTTACAATCCTAATTTACATTTCCTTGTTATAATTCTGTCTTATTTCAATACCTGTCAGTATCGAGGTGATATATTTCATTGTATGGAGTCAATATTATATGGGTTAGGAACATCGGCATTATCTGCTCATAAAGATATTTATAAATGTATTAAGAATGGACTAACAGACAAACATACATCTGTACGAAGTGTTGCAGCAAAGGTAATCTGTTAATATTATATTTCTGTTATAATTAATAGTAATTAATAGTTGTATTTGAACAGAATTGTGTGTTTTATAATTATATTTTCATGAATTAAGTCATACACCTGAATACACACATAACATTACCACATAACCAAACTATACTACACCATTAACCATTGAATTCATGAGAATGTTATATTGGTTAAAATACTAATAGAATTACAATTTGAAATACAGATAAGGGTTACTACAAGAAACATATACATGTACACTCATATAATTTATATATTCTAATACATATATATATATACACAGGAGACCAATGCTCATATAATGTAATACTTGCATATATATATATATATATATATACAGGCTCATATAATCTATATATTCTAATACATACATATATGTATACATGGGAGACCAATGCTCATATAATGTAATACTTGCATATATATATATAATATATATACAGGCTCATATAATCTATATATTCTAATACATACATATATATATACACAGGAGACCAATGCTCATATAATGTAATACTTGCATATATATATTATATATATATATACAGGCTCATTTAATCTATATAATTATTCTAATACATACATATATGTATACATGGGAGACACATGTTATACTTAATAATGACACATTTAAATATATACATGAAGTCTTATACATTCCATGTTTATTATACTATATCATTTTGAACTGTCGGTTTGTAATGGTTTCTGGTCAGTTCAATCATCAGAATTAAAAATCTGTGGTTAATCTACAATACTATAGTAACTCATGGCTTCATCTATTCTCTCTCTCTAGTGTGCTCTTGAATTATCCAAACACTCCTCATTCCTGTACTGTCAGGAACTGGACTCAGTCTCTCAAGCTTGTTTAAAATCCTTTGAAGGATCTACATATCATGTTCGTTGTTCTGTAGCATGTTTATTGGGATCCCTGTTAGCACTCACACAAAAACCATTACCTGCATATGATAAAGGAAAGGTAATAAACTAAACTATGAATAATAAATGAGGTGGTAATAATGTGTATATATTAATTTATTAGGTAAAGCTTCCATCATTGGATGATGTTCTGTCAATCCTATCAAACGGGTTTATTAGAGGTGGTGGAGGTTTCCTAAAGACTGGAGGACCTGAACTGCTAAAAGGAGGGATAGCTAATCGTGATGTTCGTGTTGGTGTAACACAGGTATGTACTGTTATTAATAAATGAAGAATGCTCAGTAATAATTATAAACCAAAACTTACTATACTCTTCCATTGAACCCAATATGTGAAGGACTAGTTTACTAACTAGACTGGCAGTGGTGACCAGTATAATGTCCGATATATTTCTCCACAGGCTTATGTGTTCTTCCTATCAGAGATGGGTGGAGTCTGGTTGGAGAGACATCTTCCATTAATTCTTTGTCACATTTTAGATTTATTGACTCATTCTAAAACTACATCAACTCATATTGATGCAGTGTATTCTAGAAAATGTATAGGATTTATCATAAAATCAGTATTCAATAGATTATTAGGAGAGTCGGCTCAACTGGCTGCAACTAAACATCTCTGTTCTCTTATAATACAATACACCAACCATACTTCATCAAATGGATTATCAAATGAATTAGGTATCTATTTATGTATGTATCTGTCTATCTATCTATGTACGTATGTATGTATATATGTATGTATGTATGTATGTATATAATATATATATATATATATATATATATATATATATATATATATGTACATGTCTGTATGTATGTATGTATGTATGTATATAATATATATATATATATATATATATATATATATATATATATATATATATGTATGTACATGTATATATGTATGTATGTATGTATTTATGTACGTATGTATGCATGTATGTATGTATGTATGTATGTTCATTAGGTGATGAAGGAGAGAAGTCAGGTGAGGTAGGAGGAGGAAGTGATAAAGTGGTAGATAAGAATTCTCGTCAACATGTATTAGTGTGTGGATTAATTGAAATATCATCTCTAATTCTGTCACTCAATACTGCTGCTTCATCACTACTTGTATCTGATAATGGAATAATGGATGGAGATAACCCCTCCCCTTTAATTGAAGCCATTAGTAATA
This sequence comes from Petrosia ficiformis, assembly GCA_947044365.1. Taxonomy (NCBI): domain Eukaryota; kingdom Metazoa; phylum Porifera; class Demospongiae; order Haplosclerida; family Petrosiidae; genus Petrosia; species Petrosia ficiformis. The sequence goes on from OX345639.1 coordinate 4,226,970, forward strand.
CATTATTACACCCCAGTTTGGCAGCAAGGTGTGTTATATCATTGTTATATCATTAGGTAGTGATACTCTCAGTAGTAATTAGATGTAGTAATTAAATTCACAATATTCAAACCACATATATATAATTATATTATATGTATACAAACTATAATCTCTATTGGCTTCTTGAGTGGTTTCACTTAATTGTGTGTTTTCAAGTGTAATTTAATCTCATATACAGTTGCAGCATGTGTATAGCATAACACAATTACATAGACACACACACACGCATAATTATAGTATTTTTAATATAATTAATGTGATATCTACAATAAATATTATATTAATTACAAACACAGACTGTTGTCATGGAAATCATGTTCACTTAATTCGTAGATTGTCTGGTGCTGGATGTATTCACTGTGTAGGATCTTCATTGCCTTCTCTAATAACTCCATTAATAGATTACTTAATGAAGGGGCTTAAAGTTAATAGGGGTAATTCTGATGGTCTAGTTGGATACTCATATGCTTTGGCCTCATTACTGAGTACTGTACAGTTTAGTGAACTAGGTGTACCATCAGCTAAAGCACAAGAAGTATTTCTGTTTGGAATGGAACTCATTAAGACTCCAGCAAATGGAGGAAAACTTTCTATAGCTAGTGTGCAAAGCGGATGGGCATTAATTGGAGCTTATCTCAGCCTTGGTAAGATATTACATACCAATGTTTATAATTTATTGTCATTGTTATCATCTTATCTAATTATCCATCTCATTATTCATTGTCATTATCCATTGTTATCATCTCGTATCCATTGTAATTACCCCTAATTGATTACCCTTCGTTATTCATTGTTATTGCTTTCAGGTCCTGCATATGTCAGATCTAATATTAGAAATATTCTTACATTGTGGCATGGAGTATTTCCACATTCTCGTCAACAACTCACTGCAGAGATGAAAACAGGAACATCATCGTCATGGAAACACACTCTTGAAACAAGAGTAGGAGCTCTAACTTGTAAGATATACATTTGTGCCATATGTTTTATATTTCCTGTGTGTGTTTGTGTTTTATAGCTATTGTGGAGTTTATATCTTCATGTCAATCATTACTCTCACCTGCTATTACCAAGATCTTAATGTTACCATTAGATTCAGCCCTTGCCATGACATCAGGGTATGTTGTATATATATATATATATATATATATATATATATATATATGTTTGTATGTACATGTATATATTCATAATGTTATTAGACTGGCTGGTCTTGTGAAAGCTCATGGTGTCCATTTGAAGGGAGCTGGTGCCATGTTAAGACTTAGGTTGTATCAAGGTCTACTTCCTTTATCAGGCAATGCATATGAGAGTGAGTATTATAATCTATGGTCGTTTGTCATCAATCATCATGCAGTCATCATTAGTCATTATCCATTCACTCATTAATCTATCCATTCACTCATCAATCTATTAACCTATTAATTATTTCATATTCACAGGTTGTTTAAACACTCTTCTTAGAGAACTAGTAGCTGAATTCACATTATCAGATAACATGGCATCAACTACCACCTCTCTTCTTCGTTCAATGTGTCATAAGGATGATAGCATTCTATTGGGATCATGGCTTGAAGAAACTGATCACAGAGATGTTGAAGAGATGGTAATATAACACGATATAAATAAATGTTATCATTGTGTTGTGTTTGTAGCTTCAACCAAACAGTGCTGCTGGATCAGGAGCTCTTGAACATGACCCCTCATCGATATATTTGTGTGCTAATAAAGTAAGATATGGTTACATATTAAACACTATTAGTTCCCTTATCTTTACAGGATGCTACCTTACCTGGACCACTCCCACTTGGAGTAGCTGTGATTGATGCTTCTATTTCCTTATTTGGTCGTGTATTTCCTCAAGTATCATCCAAACACAGACAACAGTTATTAACACATTTCAAGGAATGTATTAAACAAGCCAAACCTTCTAATAGACAACTGGCTATACAAATTAATATATTTACTGCATTCTTAGCTGGACTAAAGGTCTTATAACAAAGATTTTAGAAAAATAATTACGTTCCATTTCTTTAAATAGGGATTAATTGATTCCAAGTCGTCGTTAGGTGATGATGATCTTATCAGTACCGCATATACTCTAATTACAGTAAGTAATTAATTTGTTATATTCATAACATTATCTAATATTTAATAGGGCGCTATGTCAAGCCCTGAGCCCATGTTACGATGTGCTGCAGGTGAGGCTCTAGGCCGTCTTTCACAAGTAGTGGGAGAAGCTGGATTTGTGGCTCAGATAGTTCAAATGAGTGTTGATACATTGAAAACTAGTAAAGATATAAACACACGAACAGGTCATTTATTATCTCTTGGGTGTCTTCATCGATATGTTGGAGGTATGGGATCTGGTCAACATCTTCAAATCACTGTTACTACATTACAAGAACTAGCTAGTGATACGGATGAACAGGTATGATAATTAACATTTTGTGGTATACTATCTAAGTAGTACCACCATCACTCAGGCATTGTATTTCCAGTCTGTGGTTATATTTCTACTATTTTAAACACCCACTCATTTTATTAATAATAATTAGTTACCTATTAAAAATTATATTTCTTGTTTTTTAATCTAATAACATCATCAATATTTGTCACATCTACTGCCTTTCAAGATGTCCATAGAGAATATAATTTTAACAAGTAATTTGTCTCACCTGTTTGTGTCCAAGTTAAGATATATATAATTATTATAAAAATGTGTTTACTAAACAGCTGTTTAACTGAAATTAATGAAATGTAGTGTTAATATATATCAAAGTCATTGCTGACCAGTAAGAATGTGATTTAATTATTATCTTCAGGTATGGGCATTACATGCTTTGGGGTTAATAGCAGACAGTGGAGGACCTCTGTTTAGAAATCATGTTGATTCAACTCTCTCTCTTCTTCTATCATTACTAATTAATACTCCTAGGGTACATACTCAAATGTACCGTTGCCTTGGTAACTGTTTGAGTGCACTATTGACAACACTTGGTCCTGAGCTACAAATTATGACTAAATCTATGTCATCAATGAGAGAAACCTGTTTAACATGTTATGCTATTATACAGGTAAGCCTGTCAAACTCGTTTGTACTAAATTTAGTAATATTATCCCTTTCATTATGTTTATAGGGTCACCCTGATAGTGTGGTTCAAAGTGCAGCTATCAGCTGTCTGCAGCAATTACAACTATTTGCTCCATCTCTTGTGTCTTTAGAAGGTGTTGTTCCAGATCTTTACCTTTCTCTAAATAGTTCTCATCTCTTATTGAGGCGAACAGCAGCTAATTGTTTGAGACAATTTAGTCAGCAAGAGCCGCGACGTATTTGGGAAATGTTGTGGAAAGATGGGAAAGGATTGGAACACACTGTATTGTCAAAATTAGACATTGAAACTGACGAAAAGTTAAGATTCGATTTGAAGGAAATAGTCTTTAGTCTGCTGTCATCGTTGGCTCCTAATGATCCAATGAAATGGTTGCTGCTATGTAATGGAGTACTATCTGCTACTGCACAAACAGATGATATATCTAAAGATACTGAAGATATAGGGCAGACTGAGGGGACAAGTGGAGTGGAAGTTGATGAAGATATGAAAAGTTTCACTTCAGGAGAGGAGAAACAAGTTCACACTAATATTACACCAAGATGGCCGACAAAAGTATTTGCTGTAGAATGCTCCAGAAAGATTTACAAAGTTTGTGAGAATAATCCAGCACATTTTGATCTAATGTTAGCACAAAAGACCCAACAACAGGATGGAGGTAATTAATTAATTATTGTTTAATGTTGTTAATTAATTATTATTTATTTTCTCATTTATTTATTATTATTGGCTATTATTTAATTATTGATTAGGTGACTATTTAGTGATGCATCTGTCAGAATTAGTCAGAACTTCATTCATAGCTGCTACAGCAAGTGTGGACCAACTCAAATTAGCTGGATATAAAGCTCTTCAGGTCAGTCAGTCCCTAGTCTGTAGTATACTGAATATACATTCTCTCTATAGGATGTAATTGAATTGTTTGCTGGTACACCAGACCCTGATTATCCACAACATGTTTTACTGGAGCAGTATCAAGCACAGGTATGTGTAATGGATCTTCATTCTTTCTATTTGACAAAACCTTGGTGGATAGTATTATGTGACTCATTACATACACTAATACACTTGTAAATATATTATCCTCCCTTCTTCAGATCGGAGCTGCTTTGCGTCCTGCATTTACTAGTGATACTCCCCCACATGTTACAGCTATGGCATGTCAGGTGTGCAGCGAATGGTTAGGAAGTGGAGTATCTCGTGACCCTAGTGACCTTAAAAGAGTTCAGCAACTCCTAGTATCATCGCTGAAGAAACTACGAAAAGAACAGACCACACCTTCGGTATATGGAGAGGCAGTAGCTACTATGGAAAGTCTTGCGGTGCTTAAAGCTTGGGCTGAACTTTACATCAAAGTATCTCAAGATGATACTGATAATAGTGATCTGGTATCGCCTCATCTTCCTCTTCTTAGTCACTACTGGTTAGCTGCTTTGAGAGACAATGCTTACCTTTCCCTCCCAGCTCAGTTCAACACTCAATTACCCTCGTCAGGTGGTACTTTCTATACTCCATCAATGATAGGATTTGTCAAATCATATTATGAATCCAATTGGTCATCACTCCTTCATGCTGCTGCTATTTGGGTTAATAGAACTAAACTCAGTGAGACATATAAACCAGAGGAAAGTGTTGCAGTGCCGGCTTTTGCTGCCATGGTGCCATTAACTCCTAGTATAGCCCCACCCACTGATGAGCGTCACGATACATTCCACCTTATTCTTGGTCTTGCAATACAAGCATTATGTAATCCATCTATTTATGACTCAATGCATGATGTACAATGTTGCTTATATACACTTTATGAGTTAATTAATACCTCATTAGCCAGGACTATATTTAGCAATGAAAATCAATATGTAATTGAAGTATTAAATTTACTTCATCGTGTCCTACTCACTTTACCAGCAAACAATTTGTGTTTGTTGACCCTCAAAATTGCTATTAGTGTAGCTAAATGTCTGGAGACATCAGAGAAATCACACATTGATGGAGGAATATCAGATACATTACTAGTAGTAGCTGCTTGTTACTTATTTAAATTTATTCCTCGATTATCAGATCAAGTTCCCTCTATTCGTTCTCCTGTTCATGAAGAAATGATTGCTGTATCTGTGTCTCTATTACCTATAGTGCTATCATTACATGAAACACAAGATGATATTTTACCATCTCTCTTATATTTGACGCTCTCAGCTATCCAATATCTCTCTACCTCATCATCCCAACTAACCAAAACTCTACAAACCTTTAAATTGTTGTGTACCAATACACATAACACTCGAATGACATCATCCATCCTTCATTCTACACTAATGAGCCTTCTCGTTAGTAATGGTAACACATCTTTCACTGACATACCATCTCACACTAGACTCTTATTAGTATCAATGGTACTGCTGTCTCCTGTTTCTCTCCCACCCGATAATATTATGAAAGAGTGGTATGATTTCTGTAGCAATTGTTTACTTGACAATGAGACAAAGGTAATTAAATATCTCATAAACTATTCATGAGGTACTTTATCATTATTTGTAACAGGTGCAGATGACTGCATTACAAGTATGTGAGACTCTCTTTACTTGTACCAAGACAGATTTAGCTGTTAATTGTATTCATAGTCTTGCACCAGATGTAATAGTTATTATACAGAAGTGGATTAAGAAAGCGCCAGTAGATAGTAATATAGTGATACGTGCTACACAAGTAGTTGAAGTACTTCTAAAACAAACTCCTGATATAAAAAGTAAGTATATGTAAGGATATTATTATAGTAATTATTTATAGTTTTATAGAATCCTCAATGATGGGATTAATCTTACCTCTATTCATATCAACACTAATTAATCCATCACAAACATGTACACAACAACAAAGAAATGTTCATGATCATGTCCTCAACACACTTATCAAGATGGGATCATCATATCAACAAGCTTTCAAAAGTGCAATGACCAGCTCACCACACCTAAAAACACGTCTTGAAATGGCTATTAAAGGAAGCAAGGATGCTAGTAAACCCGTTTCTAAAACTGGTCAAACCAGTAAACAACCAACTATTAAACTGAAAATGGATTTTAGTAATTTTAAATAGATGTCAAGTAACATTTTGGTGTTTTCTAAACAAATAATTTGCTATGAATATTATATAGATTATGTATTTAATTTCTATCTATTTCTGATTCTTTTTGTTGTGAATTCTTAGTTTCATTTATGTGATTGAGAATATCAACAGTTCTTTTCATATCAGATCTTAACTTTGCTTTCTGATATCGACACACTTCCCTATTGTAATGTGTAATAGGTAGTTAACAATAATTATGTATATGGTTGCATACCATACAACAAGAGATATAACAGCAAATCCTCCAACAGCAAAGTCACATGACCTCCTTACTACACCTAATAACAACGACATAAAAGTATGAAGAAAAAAATCACTGAATTCATAATTCATACCAGATTTGAAATAATACAAAATACCAGAAACCCCACCCACTAATATCCCATATATGAGAGCATTTCGAGCACATGGTGTGTGCCGAACATCAAGATACCACTTTTTCTGTATATGTACAATTCATAATTATAATAATTTATAATTATAATACTATCTATACCTTCCTTTCTTCATAGTCTTCCATAAAGACTCCACCTACATAATCAATATGACCACACCCACATTAAATTTTTTAGGCGGGCCTTCAAATAACCAAAAAAATGGCAGAAAATTCAAATTTTCAAGTTTGTCAAAATGTATTTACTCGTCAATTAGAGACATTTGTTAATGAGAAAGTACATTCAGTGACTGGAAGAGAATGTGTCAAAGAAATAGAAAAAGTACTGAAGAGAAAGAGAAAGCAATGGAGAAAAGTATGTCATAAAGGGAACTTGTCTACAGGGTGTTCACAAGCAGTTATATGTAAATCATTTCCACCAGGTATGTGTTTATATGTAAATTAGAAGAGGAGTGTATGTACTGTCTGAAAATTATATCTAAATATATATTTATATACAATGCAACATGATATGTGTGATGTGTTTGTATGTGTGATTTTATGTAAATCTTAGAATTATTATCAATAATGGAAGACAGGAGTGAGAGATATGAAAATAAGATTGAAGAACTTATAGCAACAAGAAAAAGAATAAGAGAGAAAACAAAAGAAATAGAAGAAGAGAAATTGACTAATAAGTTACAAAAAATGGTAAACAATTTATGAAATAATCATGATAGCCAATTGAGGTATATATGTTTCTGTTTAGTATACAACTCAATCAGTAATCCAGTCCAATATTCCTGTTACTATATGTGACAACATTCAACAAAATAATGATGAACATGACAAGACTATCCAGGAACTAATAGACGTTAGTGAAACTTTACTATCATTAATGATAAGTGTGGGTGGTATAATCATAGTAACATTACTTTTCTCTTTGTATGTCCACGTAATTGTCTCAACACTAAGATGTTATATATATTCTATTGCTTTATAGATGCTATCTGATGCTATAAAAGAATCGAAGACTTTAAAACAACTTCATAAAATAAAACTAAATGTTACTCCGCAATCTTTATTAACAAGGGCCCTACCTGTTCCCATGGAAACAGAGTGTAATATAGGTCACTGCACTGAAGATGAAAACTCATTTCAAGTACAAACTAATAATAAGTCACAATCATCGGTTGTCATGGCGACTGAAGATGAAAACTCATTTCAAGTACAAACTAATAAGTCACAATCATCGGTTGTCATGGCAACTGATAATATGTCTATATCATTAACAGCTAGTGAAGATGATGTAGATTTGAAACATATAGTGGATTATATAACTACACTCACTTCATCACATCATTATGGATTTCATATTAATAAGTAGCATTATTATAATTATAAATAGTAATATTTTTTTTATTCATAACCAGTAAGTTATAAAAAATTTTTCTGTATTTTTAAAAGTGAATGGGACAGTGAAACAGTGAACTACTTCTAGTCTTAATTTCAAACTGCAATCCAGTAATTCTACTTGATAATAATATAAATATATATATATAATTATTTAGATAAAATAATTATGTGATAAATAAAAAGCTATTTTAGTTTTTTTAATTCCTTTTTTTATTGAAGTCTATCATTCGTTGGTATCTCTCACTTTCCCAAACCTTTCTTTCTTTATCTATCATTAAATATCTCATTACCTTCTTCATCAAATCATCACAGTCACCAAATACCCGTACACCCAGCTCTTCACGATTGTGTTTTTGAGTACATATGTAATCAAATCCAGTTTTCTGTCGATTAACAATCACCAAGCGATGAGGTTCATGTGACATGAGAACTAAGTCACATGCAGGAGTAACTTGCATTGTCGTTCCAAGACTAAGTATTAAATCTGATTTTGAAGCTTCGGATTTGGCTGTTGTTAGTATAAGCTCACCAAGATCATCTCCAAAATTTATAATACTGTCGTTTAGGTAACCATGGCAACCTGATTGTTCACACTTTCGACCTGTATGATGATTAAGACTACACTGTTTACAATGGACCCCATGAGGAGGCATGGCCAAGTCTGTCACACCTTCTTCATTTAACTCTTCATAATATTGACTAGCACTGTCATCAAGTACATAAAAAGGACGATAATACTTATGACCGCATTTCTCACACATCTCTAGGAAAACATTGCCATGTAGCTCTGATAACTTCACTTCTGATACTCCTGATAATCCATGAAGTCCATCTCCATTTTGACTGATAATGTGTTTCACCATATCCATTTCAATGAGTTTAGCTAAAGCTTCATGTGTGTATGTTGGTCTCAACTGTTCATAGGGAACACCATCTTCTTCTTCATCTACCTCTTGCCCTGTGTCTAGCATGCTAGCAGTTGCTTGACGATCTTGTTCAGTCCATTTACCACCTTTACCCCTGTAATCACCTGGAGATAATTATTATAATTATTATTGTAAGTACTATTAATTATATTGTACCTATTCCAGCTGATGTAGAAATACCAGCTCCAGTAAAAGCCACACAATAGTTTGCTTTTCTGATTAGTGATGCTATTTTAAATGCACTCTCATTTAATTTAATCTCAGAGTCATGATATTCTGCTGTTTTTGCTGCCTCTTTTATCATTAGTTTCTCCTCACTATTTATCAATATGGTGGCATTTTTGGGATTACGAACTCTAGCATTACGTAAAACATTATCCCAGCATATTCTATGAAACACAGCCTCTCCTCTAACACTCCATGAAACTACATATTTCTTCTTTGTGGTATTCATATTACAAGTCTTCACCTCTACCCTATCTTCATTCTCATTAACATTACCACAACAAGATATTAAACAACATTTAGTGGTATCTGTTGCCTCATATTTCCTTTTCTTTTGACCTTCATTTGATCCAGAACTAGATCTTTTCTTTATTGATCCCCGTTCGGCCATTACTTCACAGTTCACACCCAAAAAATAAATATTATTCATGAGATAAAAACAATTATTATAATTAAATCCAACTTCATTCCTGACTCTGCAAAAAGAATAAACAAAGTTACTGTTAAAGGACAATGAAACAAATACATAAGTATAATATACATTAACACATAATTATAATTGTACATAACATACGTATAACACATACACGTACATATGTATATACATGTACGCATACATTACATAATTATATATATACATGTACATATGTACATACGTATATAATACATTACATAATTATATATATATACATGTACATATGTACATACGTATATAATACATTACATAATTATATATATACATGTACATATGTACATACGTATACAATAATATGTACATGTACATTCGTATACAATACATTACATAGATATACACATACCCTAGATATAAGTTTTTGCCTTGCTTTATAAAATGCAATAATATCTGCATCAGCTCTCATATCACCAGTAAGAGGAATAGCTTGACTAACAGGTTTAACCAGTTTTAACATTTCTCTGTGTTTCCATCTAGTTTGTGATATGGGTCTTGTTTCAATGGTATCATTATTAGAACTGGTTAATAGTACATTGTTTCTTTTATGTGTTGAGGATGAGGAAGAGGGTAGTGATGGGAATAGAGTTGAATCTTGTGATGAAGAAACAGTCTGTATTTATAAAATTAGATAGATAGATAGATATAGGGCCTGTCTGTCATTCTACTCACACTGTGTCTTCCATTTGAAGATGATTGTTGAGTCCACCAAACTTCAAAATCTCTTTGTAACTGTACTTTACATTTCTCCATTAAATGCTGTACATGTTCAATTTCAGTTTTAAGAGTTTTAAGTTGATTGTAGAGCTCCTTAAACCTTTTGAAAGTCATGTGACAACAATGTGATTAATATAATAATTGATATCAATACATACATACTTCTTCTTTTCAACTTCCATTTCTTTTCTGATGCATTCTTCCTCATCACTGGAAACACCCCCAGATATTAGACCTATCATTAATATTATTAGTTAATTGTTATTGATGTATATTATTTACCCTGCGATATCCTATATTTTTCTACTTGAGTTTTTAATTTGTCTACATATAATAACATGTTATAAATGTATTGTAACTTACTAATGTATAACATGTTATAAATATATTGTAACTTACTAATGTATAATCTTGTTGTGTTAACTTTATCACCTAATAACTTGGCCTCAGCATATCTATCATATCAATAATAATATACAATTATAATATAATTATAGTATAATAATAATAATAATATATATACTTTGATTTTAATACTTTCTTGTGTTCTTCCATTACACTATTATCTACTATTTCTCTCCTGTACATATCAAAAGCCTCTTGTCTAGCCTGAGATAATTCTAATAATTATAATTACAATTATAATTATGAAAATTCATTAAATACCAACCTGCTCTAATTACATTCCTCTTAGCCCCTATCATTAAATCTTCATTATTTGATGATACAGATACACCTCTAGTATCTATACTACTACATCCACTATCATTAGGACTGGACACATCCTCTCTTAATAGTCCATGTATTGGACTAGTCCTACCAAGAATAGGAGTAACTGGACGTGACTGAATCACTCCTCCTTTTGTTAATGCCTCAGTTTGAGCCACTTTCTTTCTCTCTTGTTTCAACATTTTTAAAAGAACATCTTAAGAGGTCGAGTTAAGTAAACAGATGACATGATTTACATAATTGGCCACATGATTTAGGATACTTATTTCATCATCTCTTTGTTTCAGACGATCTTGTAGTTTTATCAAATCCTCATTGCTAGATGGAGGAGACTCAATTCTTTTCTCTTTTTGATGTGATTCTGAAGGACTGATCACATGATAAACATCACATGACACAGTCACATGACCCATACATACCTTACAGAATGGGATTTGTCCAATATCATACGCTGAAAGAATGATATCATATGGTATCCTAAAACACATCACACACTATACCTTCATGATACAAAATCCAAGCTGTATTTTTCTCGTATCAGGTCCTAACATTAATCTTGAATCTGCATTGACATCATTAATATATGATATCACTGTCTGTTCAACACTGTATGAATATAATAATACTAGAAAGTGTATGTACATAACTATGTAGGTAGACACCTTGTCTTCTCATCATTTGTCAGTTCATCAGTTCTTTCTTCTCCAGTTGCCATGATGATTTCTTGTTTGAGGTCGGCAACTTGTTGTTGTAGTTTAGCAACCACCTAAAAAAAACATTTACCAAATGAATATCACATGATAATAATTACCAATTTAGGATCCAATTCTTCATTAAGTGTAGCTTCATTCTTAATAAGAGCAACTCGCTGAGCAAATCGACATGTAGATATTGATTCCTACATATTGCACATTATCGTACATCACAAGTAACATCACACACACACACACACATCACAAGTAACACCACACACACACATCACAAGTAACACCACACATATACACCTATATGTACCTCAATATTTCTCTTTTCAACAGATAATGTTGCTATCATAGTTGTCATGCAATTACCACCTAAACTAAATGTAAATATTATTATTATTATTATTATTATTATTATCATTATACCTATCTCTTAATACTGATGTCATCATTGAGTTTCTATACGGAATATGGGAACGCGATTTCTCAGATAATGCCACTATTACCTGATTGAGGATCAGTTATACATTAAGTTAGTAAAAGAGCACACCCACCTGTTCCAGATAGTGTAATGACAAGTTAATATATTTAGCTTCTGTTAATAAAGTTCCGCCCACACCTGATTTAGCAACTCGTTCAGATCTATGAAGAAATTATAAAAATATTGAATGAATAGTAACAAGTAACTCACCCAGCTAGATCAACAAGATGTAATTTAGCTTTACGTACAGTATGTGATCCAGATTCTCTACATGATATATGAATTGTGAATATACAGTGAGAACGTGTTGAGGCCATATTCATTGGAGTCTAAAGAAATGAAAAAAATACAGCAGATATGATGTAATATGATGTCATACCTCAGCTATCATTCTGTTTGTATCTCCAAGAAACAACCAATTAAGAGCTAAATAAATATTAATATACAATAACAGTTACATATATTAATCTTATACCTTCTTCTTCATTGGCAGCTTGATGAAATGACAAGTTCTTTAAACTAATAGTACCTTCAGAATCTTCATATAAACTTACTTTCCTATTTTAATCATTATTTGAGATTTACATTTCAGTACTCGAAACTTACGGTAAATCCTCTAGTTTTGATGCTTCGTGTTTAGGATCTAATAAATCAAATCCATTTTCATTATATATTTCAAGATATGATATGTGAGTTGTAAATATAATATCTGGACTCTAGGATAAAGATAATACATATCATAAATACTTGCAATTAGGGCTGGGAATCAGCTGAGATTCTGAAATCGATTATCACTAACTCCAAGTCAATTGATAATCGATTAAAATCAGCTGAAGTAATTAGGCCAATTAAGTCAATTAATACAGGAAACTCCTCCCATTTGATGATCAAAAAGGCTTCCATATTGTACATTATTTGCCGTCACATGCTTGAAAAGTATGTCGTTTGGAATAATTAGCATAATCGATATCACAGACTTATAATTGATAATCAGAAGAATTTTCAATATCGATTGATTAATTGATTAATCATCCCAGCCCTACTTGTAATATACCTTTTGATATTGTTCAAATAGATACGATAGTGTTCGTGGTATTATACCTCTATCACTGTACTTTTCAGCTCCACCAGTTATTGTAAACGTTTTGCCAGAACTAGTCTATACAGATATTCATCATAATTATTAATTATAATAAATACACCGACGTACCTGTCCATATGCAAATATAGTTCCATTATAACCTTCTAAACAACTGTAAAAGAAAACAACTAGTCACTTATAATTTGTCATATTTACACTAACTTATTAATAACAGGTTGTGCTACTTGTTCAAATACTTCATCTTGTTTTGACTGCTGATTAAATATTTTATTAAATCTGTAATGAGATATAATAACACGAGTTACTGCTCATATAATTATTAACCTGAATGAAAACACTTCTCTTTTATTATTTACAAGCCCACTGGACTCCAAACGAGGAATTATAAATGATAATGATGGAGTACTGTCTTTCTCCTCACCAATTTCATATACCTTTAATGATACAATAAATATTATAATAAAAATTCATGTTATTCTTACACCAATTATTTTCTTTGTTGGACGTATTCGAGCAAATATCTTGATACTGTACTTCACCATCACTTTCCCTCCCTTAGTTACCAATAGCAACAAATAATTATTTCTAATTAAAGCCCATTTTCTCAATTAGAAAGTAGTGGGCTGTAATTAGAATAGTGCATGATTACACCATGGGCTTCAATTAGAGCTTATTTGAAGAAAGATGGGAAGTGCAAGCAGTACTTTATTAACAGAGGAAGATTATACTCAGATCCACACTGAAACTGGATGTAAGTTAATAACAGAGTAATACCATTCATGTGATGGTATTGAATTTTATTCAGTCACAGAACCTCAGATCAGGAGGTTGTACCAAAGATTTTCACATTTGGACAAGAGAAGTAAAGGATATTTAACGTGAGTAATTTAGTGTAATGTCAGATGAATTTTGAAATCTTGCTTATATAACATGCAGTCAACAGGACATGATGCTTATTCCTGAACTGGCAGTTAATCCATTAGGATCTCAGATTATTGAAGCATTCTTCACTGATGAGTGAGCTAGTTCTAATACCATAGGATATGTAATCAAACTAATTGTTTCATGTACATATAATGACAGATCAGATCCTAGTCAATCACTGGGTGAAGTAAACTTCAGACAATTTGTTAGAACACTCGCTCGTTTTCGAAAGAATTCATCAACTCATCCACATGAGATGTGTACAATAAATAAAAAAATTGAATGTAAAGTTTTAAAAAGTAATTAAAAGCCTTTACTAATTATGTGTTAATTACAGTTATATTCAGAGTATATGATAAAGATAAAGATGGAATGATATCAAAAACTGATTTGACTCAAGTAAGTCTATTAATATAATATGTTATGAGATTTACTGTGTTGGGATGAAGGCTAATTATATAGGGTTTATGAATATTTAACGAGGAATATGTGCCATTTTTAATAGTTATGTATATTAAGTCAATCAAGTATCCATCCTCGATTGATATTTGTTGTTAGGTATTATCAGCAATGGTTGGTATGAATATACCACAAGAACATGTTCATTCTATTGTCAAGAGAACAATGAAAGAAGCAGACGAAGACAAAGATAATTTCATATCATTGGAAGAATTTAAAAAGGTATTAAACAACATTTAGTGGTATCTGTTGCCTCATATTTCCTTTTCTTTTGACCTTCATTTGATCCAGAACTAGATCTTTTCTTTATTGATCCCCGTTCGGCCATTACTTCACAGTTCACACCCAAAAAATAAATATTATTCATGAGATAAAAACAATTATTATAATTAAATCCAACTTCATTCCTGACTCTGCAAAAAGAATAAACAAAGTTACTGTTAAAGGACAATGAAACAAATACATAAGTATAATATACATTAACACATAATTATAATTGTACATAACATACGTATAACACATACACGTACATATGTATATACATGTACGCATACATTACATAATTATATATATACATGTACATATGTACATACGTATATAATACATTACATAATTATATATATATACATGTACATATGTACATACGTATATAATACATTACATAATTATATATATACATGTACATATGTACATACGTATACAATAATATGTACATGTACATTCGTATACAATACATTACATAGATATACACATACCCTAGATATAAGTTTTTGCCTTGCTTTATAAAATGCAATAATATCTGCATCAGCTCTCATATCACCAGTAAGAGGAATAGCTTGACTAACAGGTTTAACCAGTTTTAACATTTCTCTGTGTTTCCATCTAGTTTGTGATATGGGTCTTGTTTCAATGGTATCATTATTAGAACTGGTTAATAGTACATTGTTTCTTTTATGTGTTGAGGATGAGGAAGAGGGTAGTGATGGGAATAGAGTTGAATCTTGTGATGAAGAAACAGTCTGTATTTATAAAATTAGATAGATAGATAGATATAGGGCCTGTCTGTCATTCTACTCACACTGTGTCTTCCATTTGAAGATGATTGTTGAGTCCACCAAACTTCAAAATCTCTTTGTAACTGTACTTTACATTTCTCCATTAAATGCTGTACATGTTCAATTTCAGTTTTAAGAGTTTTAAGTTGATTGTAGAGCTCCTTAAACCTTTTGAAAGTCATGTGACAACAATGTGATTAATATAATAATTGATATCAATACATACATACTTCTTCTTTTCAACTTCCATTTCTTTTCTGATGCATTCTTCCTCATCACTGGAAACACCCCCAGATATTAGACCTATCATTAATATTATTAGTTAATTGTTATTGATGTATATTATTTACCCTGCGATATCCTATATTTTTCTACTTGAGTTTTTAATTTGTCTACATATAATAACATGTTATAAATGTATTGTAACTTACTAATGTATAACATGTTATAAATATATTGTAACTTACTAATGTATAATCTTGTTGTGTTAACTTTATCACCTAATAACTTGGCCTCAGCATATCTATCATATCAATAATAATATACAATTATAATATAATTATAGTATAATAATAATAATAATATATATACTTTGATTTTAATACTTTCTTGTGTTCTTCCATTACACTATTATCTACTATTTCTCTCCTGTACATATCAAAAGCCTCTTGTCTAGCCTGAGATAATTCTAATAATTATAATTACAATTATAATTATGAAAATTCATTAAATACCAACCTGCTCTAATTACATTCCTCTTAGCCCCTATCATTAAATCTTCATTATTTGATGATACAGATACACCTCTAGTATCTATACTACTACATCCACTATCATTAGGACTGGACACATCCTCTCTTAATAGTCCATGTATTGGACTAGTCCTACCAAGAATAGGAGTAACTGGACGTGACTGAATCACTCCTCCTTTTGTTAATGCCTCAGTTTGAGCCACTTTCTTTCTCTCTTGTTTCAACATTTTTAAAAGAACATCTTAAGAGGTCGAGTTAAGTAAACAGATGACATGATTTACATAATTGGCCACATGATTTAGGATACTTATTTCATCATCTCTTTGTTTCAGACGATCTTGTAGTTTTATCAAATCCTCATTGCTAGATGGAGGAGACTCAATTCTTTTCTCTTTTTGATGTGATTCTGAAGGACTGATCACATGATAAACATCACATGACACAGTCACATGACCCATACATACCTTACAGAATGGGATTTGTCCAATATCATACGCTGAAAGAATGATATCATATGGTATCCTAAAACACATCACACACTATACCTTCATGATACAAAATCCAAGCTGTATTTTTCTCGTATCAGGTCCTAACATTAATCTTGAATCTGCATTGACATCATTAATATATGATATCACTGTCTGTTCAACACTGTATGAATATAATAATACTAGAAAGTGTATGTACATAACTATGTAGGTAGACACCTTGTCTTCTCATCATTTGTCAGTTCATCAGTTCTTTCTTCTCCAGTTGCCATGATGATTTCTTGTTTGAGGTCGGCAACTTGTTGTTGTAGTTTAGCAACCACCTAAAAAAAACATTTACCAAATGAATATCACATGATAATAATTACCAATTTAGGATCCAATTCTTCATTAAGTGTAGCTTCATTCTTAATAAGAGCAACTCGCTGAGCAAATCGACATGTAGATATTGATTCCTACATATTGCACATTATCGTACATCACAAGTAACATCACACACACACACACACATCACAAGTAACACCACACACACACATCACAAGTAACACCACACATATACACCTATATGTACCTCAATATTTCTCTTTTCAACAGATAATGTTGCTATCATAGTTGTCATGCAATTACCACCTAAACTAAATGTAAATATTATTATTATTATTATTATTATTATTATCATTATACCTATCTCTTAATACTGATGTCATCATTGAGTTTCTATACGGAATATGGGAACGCGATTTCTCAGATAATGCCACTATTACCTGATTGAGGATCAGTTATACATTAAGTTAGTAAAAGAGCACACCCACCTGTTCCAGATAGTGTAATGACAAGTTAATATATTTAGCTTCTGTTAATAAAGTTCCGCCCACACCTGATTTAGCAACTCGTTCAGATCTATGAAGAAATTATAAAAATATTGAATGAATAGTAACAAGTAACTCACCCAGCTAGATCAACAAGATGTAATTTAGCTTTACGTACAGTATGTGATCCAGATTCTCTACATGATATATGAATTGTGAATATACAGTGAGAACGTGTTGAGGCCATATTCATTGGAGTCTAAAGAAATGAAAAAAATACAGCAGATATGATGTAATATGATGTCATACCTCAGCTATCATTCTGTTTGTATCTCCAAGAAACAACCAATTAAGAGCTAAATAAATATTAATATACAATAACAGTTACATATATTAATCTTATACCTTCTTCTTCATTGGCAGCTTGATGAAATGACAAGTTCTTTAAACTAATAGTACCTTCAGAATCTTCATATAAACTTACTTTCCTATTTTAATCATTATTTGAGATTTACATTTCAGTACTCGAAACTTACGGTAAATCCTCTAGTTTTGATGCTTCGTGTTTAGGATCTAATAAATCAAATCCATTTTCATTATATATTTCAAGATATGATATGTGAGTTGTAAATATAATATCTGGACTCTAGGATAAAGATAATACATATCATAAATACTTGCAATTAGGGCTGGGAATCAGCTGAGATTCTGAAATCGATTATCACTAACTCCAAGTCAATTGATAATCGATTAAAATCAGCTGAAGTAATTAGGCCAATTAAGTCAATTAATACAGGAAACTCCTCCCATTTGATGATCAAAAAGGCTTCCATATTGTACATTATTTGCCGTCACATGCTTGAAAAGTATGTCGTTTGGAATAATTAGCATAATCGATATCACAGACTTATAATTGATAATCAGAAGAATTTTCAATATCGATTGATTAATTGATTAATCATCCCAGCCCTACTTGTAATATACCTTTTGATATTGTTCAAATAGATACGATAGTGTTCGTGGTATTATACCTCTATCACTGTACTTTTCAGCTCCACCAGTTATTGTAAACGTTTTGCCAGAACTAGTCTATACAGATATTCATCATAATTATTAATTATAATAAATACACCGACGTACCTGTCCATATGCAAATATAGTTCCATTATAACCTTCTAAACAACTGTAAAAGAAAACAACTAGTCACTTATAATTTGTCATATTTACACTAACTTATTAATAACAGGTTGTGCTACTTGTTCAAATACTTCATCTTGTTTTGACTGCTGATTAAATATTTTATTAAATCTGTAATGAGATATAATAACACGAGTTACTGCTCATATAATTATTAACCTGAATGAAAACACTTCTCTTTTATTATTTACAAGCCCACTGGACTCCAAACGAGGAATTATAAATGATAATGATGGAGTACTGTCTTTCTCCTCACCAATTTCATATACCTTTAATGATACAATAAATATTATAATAAAAATTCATGTTATTCTTACACCAATTATTTTCTTTGTTGGACGTATTCGAGCAAATATCTTGATACTGTACTTCACCATCACTTTCCCTCCCTTAGTTACCAATAGCAACAAATAATTATTTCTAATTAAAGCCCATTTTCTCAATTAGAAAGTAGTGGGCTGTAATTAGAATAGTGCATGATTACACCATGGGCTTCAATTAGAGCTTATTTGAAGAAAGATGGGAAGTGCAAGCAGTACTTTATTAACAGAGGAAGATTATACTCAGATCCACACTGAAACTGGATGTAAGTTAATAACAGAGTAATACCATTCATGTGATGGTATTGAATTTTATTCAGTCACAGAACCTCAGATCAGGAGGTTGTACCAAAGATTTTCACATTTGGACAAGAGAAGTAAAGGATATTTAACGTGAGTAATTTAGTGTAATGTCAGATGAATTTTGAAATCTTGCTTATATAACATGCAGTCAACAGGACATGATGCTTATTCCTGAACTGGCAGTTAATCCATTAGGATCTCAGATTATTGAAGCATTCTTCACTGATGAGTGAGCTAGTTCTAATACCATAGGATATGTAATCAAACTAATTGTTTCATGTACATATAATGACAGATCAGATCCTAGTCAATCACTGGGTGAAGTAAACTTCAGACAATTTGTTAGAACACTCGCTCGTTTTCGAAAGAATTCATCAACTCATCCACATGAGATGTGTACAATAAATAAAAAAATTGAATGTAAAGTTTTAAAAAGTAATTAAAAGCCTTTACTAATTATGTGTTAATTACAGTTATATTCAGAGTATATGATAAAGATAAAGATGGAATGATATCAAAAACTGATTTGACTCAAGTAAGTCTATTAATATAATATGTTATGAGATTTACTGTGTTGGGATGAAGGCTAATTATATAGGGTTTATGAATATTTAACGAGGAATATGTGCCATTTTTAATAGTTATGTATATTAAGTCAATCAAGTATCCATCCTCGATTGATATTTGTTGTTAGGTATTATCAGCAATGGTTGGTATGAATATACCACAAGAACATGTTCATTCTATTGTCAAGAGAACAATGAAAGAAGCAGACGAAGACAAAGATAATTTCATATCATTGGAAGAATTTAAAAAGGTGAATATATTTAATAATTATTAAAATTATGACACATCATTTGCTAGGCACTTGGAGATATCGATGTCTGTGATAAAATGAGTGTCAGTTTTTCAAGAAGTTAATTATCACATTCTTGCTGTCAATAATTGTATCACATATTCAATTTGGAAAGTTCATTGATTAATTTTTATTATGTATTACTGCTTTTTATTTCACAAATGAAACACTTGAGACGGTTTAATATTTAAGCGTATAACAGTGGATCATCTTCACAACATGGTATCATTACATTGGCAAGATTAATAAGTATAGGACCATGTGCATTTATTGCTGTATCTACTATTCTGATGGGCAAGGTACAAGTATTTTGCATATCTGATGATAGTGTGAAGGTAGTATCACATCAATCTGTGAATATATGACTCAGTTGACCACTTAGGATTAGGCTGCCTAAGCAACCTCCTTAACATAGATACTACTATTTATACACTGATTTGTAATATCCATTGGTTTCCAAGGATACATAAAGGACTATCACATGGATTTCACAGGTGTTCTTCTACACTCAAGTCCTTGACTACTTCATTACAATATAGATAAGAAACAATTTATCACTTGAAGGTGTAATGTTCCTCCATATATATGTGACCATGTGGACGGGTGCCAAAAATATAATTGCAACGCAATGCACATAAAGTACGCGTAACGAAAAGCCCCCTTGACAAAAAAAACAAAAACAAAAACAAAAAAACAACATTGATAGTTGCATACTACATAAAAAAGCAGTTTGATTTGTCAATCAAATACACATTATTAATGTGTACTGCATCGGTTCAGTACCACAAAAAAAATAAAAGGAATGATCAGCAAACATGAACACGTGATTATATGGATGATACTATGTATAATATATTAATTATTTACACATTATCTATTTGGTTTTGGAGGAATAGGTGGAACAGGGTCAGATATTATTCTCTGACGAGGAACTTGTGGTATTATTTGTCTATTGGGAGAGCTAGATGGTGGTTTTGGAGGGATAGCTGGTGGGATATTGTTATTATCCCTATTTCTGAAGCCTGGTATTGCATAAAAACCTTGCCCTTGTGTTTGAGAGTTTATTTTTGAATTAGAAACACGAGCATGAAGGGGTGGTGGTGGAGGTGAGAATGATTTATTAAGAGGAGGAGGAGGGCGAGGAGGAGGAGGTGAAGATGTTCTTTGAAGTGAAGGAGGAGGTGGAGGAGGAACAGGTGAGTGAGCTCGACGAGGAATTGGAGGAGCTTCGTTATCATTATTTGGTATTTGTAAATGAGGAGGTTCAGAATTCACAGGCAGAGTGGGTTCCCTAGGTGGTCTTGGAGGAGGTTGTATGATATCATTATTAGGTATAGGAGGTGGACGATGGGAGTGTGGTTTTTGTGGACGATATGTGACAAAACCATCAGGTATTGTCTCTAAAGAATAAGATTCAGGTTTAGGAGGTAATAAAGGTGGTTTGTCAATATAAGTGGAGCCAATATCTAGTGCTGATAATGTTGTATGAAGTGGTTTGGGTGGAAGAGGAGGAGGTGGTTTTGGAGGTAGTACCTCTTCTTCTGTATTGTCATTATTGAGTATAGTTGATAATGAATTAGGAGTAACAGGAGACTGTGGACCACTACCACTAGAATCCTTCACCTGTTGAATCGATCCCTCCACAATTCCTTCTTGCCCTTCAAGCAGAGTTGAGGCAGCATGTTTCTGCCTTCGAATTGTAGCAACTTCTAAGAAATGTGCTAAAGTACCTGGCTGTGTGCTTGGAGGTCGAAGATCAAACTTGTACTTCCTTGGCTAGATATTATAGGTAGATAAATAGATGATAGATACATGGATTGGATGGATGGATAGATAGATGGATAGATAGATAGATAAATAGATGATAGATACGTGGATTGGATGGATGGATGGATAGATAGATAGATAGATAGATAGATAAACATACACATTTCTTAGCAGGTTGATCTCTTGGTTCAATATCGACTGATTGATCATACAAAATATCTTCCCATTGGTTATGTGGTATATCACCCTGTACATCATGTGACTTCAAAAACTCTTGTATAGTAGACTCAGGTTTCAGACAATATGGAGTATTCTGATACTGTTGAATCTCTTGTAATATATTTGCTATCATACGTCTACAAAAAGGATAATGAGTTGATAAATAGATGAGCTGATAAATAGATGAGTGATAAATAGATGGAAGGGACAGAGCAATATTAATGAATGAAGATTTTACCTCTTTTTAAAGTTAATAAAGTGATCAGATTTACCCTTTACTCTACCATCATTGCCATCTCTTATGAAGACAATCCATGTTAGATACATACCTAGAGAGAGAGAGAGAGAGAGAGATAGGATGTCAGTAATAAATGGGATCTGTACTGACCAAGAAAAGGAACACAAGGAGGATTGATAGCTCTTAATCGTTCTTTATAGTTTTTATAGCCTTTTTCAGTGCTTGCTAATTGTTGAATTTCCTCAAGAATCTGTTTACGTCTTGGAGTTAATTCCTGAGGAAGAATTACACAAACATACAGATATATGTAGATGGATAGATTAACAGACAGATCAATTACTTTCATTGTATGTTTAAGTCTATATACTTGTGAACACTGAAATGCTGCATTGAATGCAAAAAGGGCTGCAAAATTATTCATTTCTTTAAGTTCCTTTGGAAGAAGGGAGGAATAGAGTTAAGAAAAGAAGAATAATATTTACTTACCAGCATCACATCCACAAGTCTGGAACAAAAGGCAACTCGTTCTTCTATATTCTCCATATTGACAATTGAATGTCTAAGCCAATTAGCAATCTAATAAAGGAGGACAAATTTGTATGAGGGACTCATTCCTATGTCATAATATACCTTAGTCTCAAATCGACTCATTCTAAGTAAATTAGGAGAAAAATTCTCTTTCTTATCATCTTTAGTCCATGAGGCATCAACTAGTTCAGCTGATTGTATAGCTCTACATGGACACAGGAAATGCATATATTAACAATATTTATTCTGATTCTTAATATACCTGAATAACTCTGAGAGAATTAGAGTCAATTGTCGAGCAAACTCAATAGGGTGGAGCTACAAATTACATAACAATAATTTCCTTATATAGTATAATTATAGTAAATATCATACCGTCATAATATGAAATTCTTCTTTGTTTTTTGTGAGATGCCATTCAATGGGTGGAGGTGGTTCAAAGAATACTGGATTATTTGATAATGCTTGATCGCTCTTAGCCTCTCTCTGCATTAACATGTGACAGTCATGTGATTCAAGTGATCATCTTGTTACAAACCTTGGCTAAAGCTCGGTGTATAGATGAGACCCACTTCTGTACATTCTTAGCTTTAACAGTACTAACAAACTCTTTCAGTTGATCCAGTAATGAGGTGTCTTGTTCAAAATCATAATAATGATTTTCTACCCAGTGACGAAAGACATTGAGAACTCTAGAAGAGAAGAGGATGATGAGAAATAGGGTGTGATAAGGAAGAATAGGGTGTGAGGAAGAATAGGGTGTGATGAGGAAGAATAGGATGTGAGGGGAACAGGGTGTGATGAGGAAGAATAGGGTGTGAGGAGGAAGAATAGGGTGTGAGGAGGAACAGGGTGTGATGAGGAAGAATAGGATGTGAGGAGGAACAGGGTGTGATGAGGAAGAATAGGATGTGAGGAGGAAAGGGTGTGAACCATGTGATGAGGAATAGTGTGGGAAGAAAAGGTTCATATAATTAGCCACACCTCAGTTGAATCGGTGATACATAATTAGCTTTGAATCTCTTGACTGCTTCTCTCTGAAGAGGATCTCTTCTTGCATCTAGATCATCAGGATCAAGTGGAGATGGAATGTGATACCGGCTAATTAATAAATTGAGGAGTTCTCCAGGTTTACAAAATGAACGATACGTCATTAGAAATGTACGAACAAATGTGGGATCTACAGGAGGACACATGATGAAGAGAGGGAGCATGACATTATCAACTACCAATTATACACATACCAGCATATTCATGATATGTCAACCTCTCAACTAGTTTATGAATGGTTGCTGCTTTTATTAACACTTGATTATCTCTCTGTTCTTCTTCAAAAATTATATTCTCTTCTGAATCCGGCTCAGCATATCTGAAGACAAAGACAATATGTGAAGATGGCTTTTAGAATCAAGAAAACAATTAAGAATTGAAATTATAACTGACTGATATTGTTTGATATCTGGAAACAGAATGGGAATGTGTCTTTCCTCTTCTCTCAATTTAGCATCCAACATACGCTCAAATGTGCTGAAACATAGTGATTACATAATAACCACATCTTGTGATTATCACATGACTAACCTTCTTGTCAGTAACCAAGTGAAAGCAGCCATCCATTCATTTTTCTCCAGAGGTGACATAGTGAAGAATATAAGTCCAGGCTGATCATCAGATCTCAATTCAAAAGCAAACTTGAGATCTGATAACAAGAGAACTGATAATATATGGGATTATAATTGATCAACATTATAATAGGACTTGATCAACATTATGATTACAATTGATAGGATTTGATCAACATTATGATTACAATTGATAGGATTTGATCAACATTATGATTACAATTGATAGGATTTGATCAACATTATGATTACAATTGATAGGATTTGATCAACATTATGATTACAATTGATAGGATTTGATCAACATTATGATTACAATTGATAGGATTTGATCAACATTATGATTACAATTGATAGGATTTGATCAACAATTTAATTACAATTAATATGACTTGATCAACATTATAATAGGACTTGATCAACAATATGATTACAATTGATGGAACTTGATCAACCATGTGATTACAATTGATAAGACTTGATATCATATCAAGCTAACCATCTGTATCATCAATATCTATTAATTCTATTTTTCTTATATTCATCTTCTCTTTCAATCTGTATTCCGGAGCATTTGTTCCAGACTTCTTCTACTCAAATAGATGTAATAAATAGTGACATCATATTACATCACGACTCACAGTTTTGCAACAGATAATGAGACCATCCAATAAGAACACATAACGTTCTATCTTTGATCTAGAACCCTGATAAATTAATTACTGTTTAATAATTATCATATCTAATATAATTACTAGGGACTTACTCGTCTTCCACCTTCTTTGGCAACTGATAATGAACCCTCTAAAACGTGTGTCATGTGATAGTATTCATACTCATGTTATACTTACATGGCTTACCTCTGACTAATTCTGTACATTGTGTGTGTATATCAGGACCCTAAAAATGATTAATTGTAACTATATATCACACAATTGACTCATCACAACACTCACTTCCCATCCTTCTATTCTGGCTTGTAAATCAACCAATTTCTTCAATGAATATCGATATCTAACACTTCGTCCAAACATACCAACATCCTCTCTAACAGGAAGTAAATAAATGATTATTAAAACCAGTTTCTACGGTAATGTACCTTCTTCTTGGCAGGAAACGTTGTGATTCTCTTTCAACATACAACTTGTCAGCTAGTGTTCCACTGATAGCCTATATAATATATACATATAATTATATACATATATATATATAATATATACATATATATATAATATTTATATATATATACATATATATATATACATATTATATGTATACATAATATATATGTATATATATATGTATAAGTAGATTTATATAATAAGTGTCTATTTGAATTTATAATTAATATACAGGTATTTATAACATGCAATCAGTAACCATGGTGATTATGAATCGACTCACAGATTCAAATGCAGTCTCATCTTCCTCATCTTCTGTAGCTTTGCTCATAGCCTGATATTATAATTATTAATGAATAGTTTATAATTATAAAGTATTAACTCACAGACATGACACTGAAATAATAAAAGAAATGATATATCGGTTCCATAAGAGCTTTGGGTACCATATACTGCATAGCTTCCTTGAAGAGTTTAGGTAACTTCCCTTCTGTAGACAAACGCTATGAGGAGGAGACCCCTATCATTAATAATTATATTATTTTTACATTGTATCTCACTTTGAAGTAACTGATGACTTCGGGATCTTTCAGTAATGTTTCTAAACTCATCAGAGCTGAACTGAAATTCTGAGTGTAGAATATATATACTGAAAATTCACCATTCTGTGGAGAGAGAGAGAGAGATTAATATTGAAGAATAATGTACATAATATAATCACCTCAGCAACTTCCTCAAAAGAAAATCCAATTTGAGGATAAAGAGTACCTCCCTCCATTTCACTAGCCATCTCAACCATCTCTTCAATAGATGCCAGAAGTTGTACTGATAACTCGTATACATCCATTATAGGTTCAAATATAACAGCCACCTCATCCTCAGGAAATAGATCAGGGTTATCCAGAAAAGGAGGATAGAACACCTACATGTACATTAATTAAAATATAATCAGATAAATAATTAATTAACTTTGACAAAATGTTTACCTTCAATATCAGGTTTAGTTGTCTGATAAATTGAGATTCATGTTCAGTTAGATCTCTCAGTAGTTCATCATACTTCAAAGATCCTCTATCAGGATTTATCTGAGAAGAGAAGAGATGAAGATTAAATAAAGAGTATAAGAGTTGTTACCTCTACATCACTGATATTAAGAGCACTAATATGTTCTGTTGAGGATTGTAATGGTTTCAACAGTGCTTGAAGTGCCTGAAATATATAATTAGTAGTCATGTGACTAAATCATGTGATAGCTTACAGGGTCAGCTGACATGGATACTCGTACATCTCTTAATATTATCATCACAGCTGGTTTGTGAGTATTCTTCACAAAATTACCAGCCAACTATAGAAAAATAATAACAATAATAACAATAACAATAACAATATCACACATACCTTTAATATATCAGCGGCAACGTAATCAAGTATTCCCATTATAAACTGTATAACACTAATATCAACCTTATATCCCAATACATACTATAATAAAATATATAATAATATATAATTATAATTATTAACCAAACCCACCCTGATTAACTGTTGATATATCTTATCTATAGGAAACAGGAACACATTCCTTTTTCTAGCTGCAAATCTTTCTAGTTTCTCTTGTGCTTCACTCAGTGACCACACATCAATGGGATAACTGAATGTTGCTTGTACATGAGCTTCAACGTCAGATAATGAATGAGGCTGTACTGAACATATCTGAGCTAATAATTGATATATTAACATCTCGAGGTATTCTAGAGATTCATCTTCAATATCCAAACGTGGATGAACTTGTTTTTGTATCTAAGAGAGAATATATGTATATAATGTAATTATGTATGTATGTATGTATGTATGTATGTAAGTATGTATGTATGTATGTATGTATGTATATATGTATGTATGTATGTATGTATGTATTATATGTAACTATATATGTATGTATGTATGTATGTATGTACTATATGTAACTATATATGTATGTATATATCTATGCATGTATGTATGTATGTATGTATGTGTGTGTGTGTGTGTGTGTGTGTGTGTGTATGTGTGTGTGTGTGTGTGTGTGTATGTATGTATGTATGTATGTATGTATGTATGTAGGTGGTGTGTGATATAATTATAGTGACTAACAATAAATACATGTCTAGTCTGTCACTTATTATAATTATGTATAATGTATTAGTATATAAATATATACACATGGTATGTAGGTATGTATTGGTATTTATTTATGTATGTGGAACATCTGTATTGTGTAGAGCATTTACAGAGGCATATGATATATAATATATAGTAGTGTATAATATGTATGTATAGTATTATATAGTATAGTGTATATTATGTATGTATGTATAGTTATAGAGTAGTGTATAATATGTATGTATAGTATTATATAGTATAGTGTATATTATGTATGCATGAATAGTTATAGAGTAGTGTATAATATGTATGTATGTATAGTTATAGAGTAGTGTATAATATGTATGTATAGTATTATATAGTATAGTGTATATTATGTATGTATAGTTATAGAGTAGTGTATAATATGTATGTATAGTATTATATAGTATATTATGTATGTATGTATAGTTATAGAGTAGTGTATAATATGTATGTATAGTATTATATAGTATAGTGTATATTATGTATGTATGTATGTATAGTTATAGAGTAGTGTATACTATGTATGTATAGTATTATATAGTATAGTGTATATTATGTATGTATGTATGTATAGTTATAGAGTAGTGTATATTATGTATGTATAGTTATTATGTAAAGTAGTGAGTACTATGTGAAGTGGTGGTTTGCTGTTGGTTAGATGTTTACAAGTCTAGTACATTAAAATTTAATTTTGAATCCCCAAATAGAGATTGTACTATTCATAGAAAGTTACAATATCCTTTCAAAAGAATGTTCAGTTACATGAATGAAACAGAAATATTACATATTATTATACATGTATCATCTTTAATGAATTACTATAATAATGAACACAAGATTTACAAAATATTAACACATACACATACATACACGCACATACATACATACACATACATACATACATACATACATACATACATACATATACATACATACATACATACATACATACATACACATTAACATATACACACACACAGTATTATGATGATACAGTTTTAACAAACATATATACATGTACTATACATAGATATAAGTTATCACACAACTGATACAATTAACAGTCAACAGTTTTATAAAATGAAAGAATAACATAACTGATATATCATAACTGTATAATTTTATCACGTTATGTCAACTGTATATTCTTAACTAATCATTAATGAATGTTTTAATTTTAGTTTTAAGTTATCAAGAGGAATTTGTATTTTCAATATGTTTACACAATATTGACTAAACATATCATATAAGATATAGTACAATTTGAAACTATGCCAATATTATAGTTAATTATACCATTCTACTTTAAAACCTTAGTGAGTTTATATATATGTTGTTGTGTGTTTTCATGATATGTGTGTTATTTACTAAGACTAAACTCACAAACTATGAATATCAATGAGTCTATCTATCTATAATAGATTACCTTCCTCAATGCATTATGCAATAGTCCTTGCCACTTCTCTTTATTTTCATCACTGAGAAATTCGTAAACCTGTCCACTCATTATACTATAGAAATATGTTATAACCACACCCATCTCACATACATATAATTATACTAACACACACACATATATATACTAGTCTCATAGCCCTGCCCCTTGCCGTAAAAGAGAGGGTGTGGTTCATTTGTAATGAATTCCAATTCCAGGTAAAATAACACAGGTCCATGTATTAGTACCATGTGAGGAGTGTCATGTGTGGGTGCATGTGGCTCCAATAGATTAGCTGTGATGTTTTTACAATTGTGTTACAAATGAGTTGATAAGGTTGAGCTAGCCCCTTCTTTTTACAGCGAGGGGATGGAGTACGAGACTAGATACATTTATTATACCACATAATTGTATATTAATCATTACACATTATATAATAATTATAATAATTATAGTGTGTAAAAATAGATTATATATAGCATATATATTACAATGTAGATAATATATTTATATATTATAGATCCTCTATATATATATATATATATATATAATCTACATTACATATAATTCTGTATATATGTTCATATAATTATTAGCTGAACAAAATAATATATATATATATTAGTAAAACTCACCAACTATTCGAATGACAATATGAATACAATAATTTTATCACAAGTTAATCAACATACTAGCCATGTTAAAAATTCATGAGTTAATTGTCAGTGGTTATATTTCTAGTTATTAATTTCCTGTCTACTAATTAAAAGGAGGGGCTTTAATTATCTAATTAAGTAATTATCTCATGTATGATTAGTTTTGTATCTTAGTTCTAGGTCTTGCCATTTTACTGAGATAGTCAGTAAAGTTAATCATTTCTTGTTCAAATTGTGTTGCTATCACAGATAACCTATATTATAATATAATATATATATGTAATAAATAAATTATAGATAATTTAGATATGTCGTTTTAAACAACTTACATTTGTAATCTTTCTTTACAATTTTTATCTAATGTCTCCATTTTCCCTAAACTCACTCTATCACACTCCGAGTAATGCTATATAAAGTAATATTGTATTTACATTATATCATTAGAGTATTGCTATATAATACATTACATTACAGCTAGTAATATACATAGTTCATCACATATATATAGTACCTTCGCTAAATCTTGGTTTTCCTTCCATTGAACTTCCAAAGATTCTAATTGATATAATAATTATAATAATAATAATTATTATTTATTGTACTAACCTTTCATTACCTTTAATTTATTAATTAACATTACTTCAATTTCAGTACTATTTTCATACATAGCAGATAATCTTGTACAGTCACACTTAAGGTATTCTATAGTCTAATAATAATAATAATTATTATTATTATATTAATGATCATCATTACCTCATTGAATCTATTACACACAGCAACACAGGTAGATGAATAGTCAGTTATAATAATTATAATAACAAGTGATATACCTTTGGTTCTCTCTCATTATATATTCCAATTTCTTCTCTCTCTCCCAAACATTTCTCTCCATTTCATCAACTTTTTTTTTTTGATTACATAGAGACAGACGTGTATATGCTCGACATGTAAGCGTCTCCATACGTAACATATCCTATTATCAGATATAATAAATACTCATTTTCTCATGATGTCCAATTGTCCATATACCTGTGGAATATACATCTTTTCCAAGTCTCTCTGTAATCGCTGACATGTGTCCTCAAGACCAGATTTCTTGTTCTTTAAACCTACATTGTATTAATAAATGACATACCTTAGCCTCATACCGAAACTATTAGGGTTTGGGTACGAGTCTAATTATCTTGCATTACCTATCATATCTTTTTTCTTTGATTCATATTGTTCAGATAATAATGTATATTCATTTTCTAATGTACAACTCTCTGGTTCAAGTTGTAATAACATCTCTGTATGGTCATATAACTCTTCAGTGAGTTCTGCTATATTCTCCTAAATAGAAGGAAGTGATGAGAACAAGAGACTTAAAGTACAATACCTCGAGATTTGTAATTTGATATTCCATATCACTTCTAGTATAGTCAAGACTATTAACTGTTGATTCTAGTTCTTGTTGTAGTCCTATAATGTTATGTTC
This sequence comes from Petrosia ficiformis, assembly GCA_947044365.1. Classification (NCBI taxonomy): domain Eukaryota; kingdom Metazoa; phylum Porifera; class Demospongiae; order Haplosclerida; family Petrosiidae; genus Petrosia; species Petrosia ficiformis. Next base: position 4,258,783 of record OX345639.1, read on the forward strand.
ATAATTTGATACTTCAAGCTCTAATTCAGCACTCTGAAATAGAGATATATTTTATACAGATAGATAAACAGACAGATAAATAGATCACTTTGTCAGCCATTTCATTTCTTTGTGTTTTAGATTCATTCATTGTTGCTGTTAAAGATGCTATAACTTCAGAATGTTGTGTTAAATGATGTTGAATTGTAATTTGTAAATCATTATAACTCTCTTCAACTGTCTGTCTATAATAACATTATATAATACAGTATATAACATCATATCATAGTAATACTGTACCTTGTTTTTCTTTCTTTTGTTAACTTTTCTCTCAATTCAGCAATTTCTTCTTTAAACAACTGAACATTCACTCTGTCAATAATTAATTATGTATAATTAATAATTTAATAATAGGATCTCACTTGTGTGTCTCTCGTAAGGAAATCAATCTATACTCCAGTTCTTTCTTTTCTGTATCTAATCTAACGCCATCTTTAGATTCATCCATTAATATTTTCTTTGATGCATCAACACTAATAATAATAGTATTGTATTAACATACAATCATACACAAGACACACACACACACAGACAGACATACTCAGACACATAATCACACACATAATCACCTTCTCTTGATATCAGATAATGCACCAGATCGCATATTTGAAATATCATTGGCTTCTTTTAATTCTAAAATGAGTATTATTAAATTAGTGTATTATATATAACACACTAACTCTTTTTAATCTTCTTTCTAGAATCAATGAGTTTACTATTCTCTTGTGTTGCTATCTTCACTTCTCTTATCAACTGTTCTATAATTAGCTCACATTCTTTTCTCTTCATTGCAAATGCCAACTTTTGTTCATTCATTTCTGATTCAATATCAATTCTATAATAATAATTTGATAATTATTCATATTACATTACAGATTCTAAACTAACTCAATATTTTTCAGTGATTCAATCTCTTTCTCTTGTTCATGAATAGTGACTTTTAAGTTCTCTTCCATATTAATAAGATGTTTTATTGTAGCCTCTATTTCATGTATATTACGACATGTTTCTTGAAGAGATAATTGTGATTCAACTGTCTCATCTTCTAACTCTCTTAATTCCCTAATATAGTATATATAATTATATAGTTTGGAGTGTTTAGTAACATTACTTTTTAGATTTGAAGTTGTTACGATTCTGTTCATTTAACTTCACCTTAGTGACATCCTGTTAGATGTATGTATGTATGTATATGTAATTATGTATGTATGTATGTATGTATGTATGTATATGTGTGTATATGTATGTATGTATGTACGTATGTATGTATGTATGTATGTATGTATGTACGTACGTACATGTGTACGTACGTATGTGTGTGTGTGTATGTGTGTGTGTGTGTATGTATGTGTGTATGTGTGTGTGTATGTGTGTGTGTATGTATGTATGTATGTATGTACAGGGCTGTATTTAGGGGGGGGGCGGGGGGAGCATTGGCCCCCCCTTACTGATATTTCGCCCCCCTTTGAACATTGACAAATAATAATTAATGATTTTCAATAACAATCATACATATACCATGTATTATAGGTACATATCAGTTAGATGTGTTATATGTTAACTAAACAGCTATTCTTCTAGATTTCCTGCTCCATATGTTCACAATTTCTTCAAGATTAGTCTCTGTTAGTTTCTGTGGTGATTCTATAGAAATTTTCATGAGGTGGGAGAGATTGCCAGCACTTAAAGAGTTACGCAAACGTGTTTTAATCAGCTTCATTTGGGAAAAACTTCTTTCTACCGATGCAGTAGATACTGGAATGGACAAACCAATTGAAGCAATCTTGCTTAAGTTAGGAAACATAGCTACTAGCATCTCGCTCGTGATCAGTTCTTGATATATAGAGTAACAATTAGCCTATGAATGCATCTAAAGTGAGCTTTGAGCCTCTACTACATGTATATGTAAAATTTTCTCCCGAACCCCGCTAGCTTTACATGTGCTTACACACAAACTGAGGGGGCTTTGCCCCCCCTTCATTCCCAGACACACATATTTGTCCCCCCTTCCACAGAATCCTAAATACAGCCCTGATGTATGTATGTATATATGTATATGTAATTATTAGTGTTGTACCTATATTGGTATAGGTACATGTATAGGTGCCTATATCAAGGTATAGGTAAATATAGGTATAGGCAAGTAGTATAGGGCACATACAGATACTTTATAGACCAAGATTTGAAACTCTATAGTGCTATTTCACTGTAGGATACAACAGTCAGAATCATATGTTTTGGAGCTATTTCCATCTTTTCTAGTAGTTTGTGAGTTTCATTTTCCAATAGAAATGGCTATATAGAGTAGTGCTAAACATTAGTGATGTATATACTGGAAAAAGGAGTGAATATGTGTATATATAGGTATAGGTATAGGCAGTTTTAGTTGCCTATAATATCTGCATCTGAATTATAGGCAAAACCTAGTATAGGTACAACACTAGTAATTATGTATATTTGTGTATATGTAATTTATGTATATATGTACGTATGTATATATAATGTATGTACGTACATGTGTATGTATGTATGCATGTATGTATATGTAATTATGTATATGTGTGTATATGTAATGTGTGTATGTATGTATGTATGTATATATAATGTATGTATGTACATGTGTATGTGTATGTATAGGTATATGTATATACATACATATACATAATTACACTTATGTATATGTATGTGTATATAATTATCTATGTATGTATGTATGTATATGTAATTATGTATATGTATGTATATATAATGTATGTATGTATGTATGTATGTATGTATGTATATTATGTTATGTATACATAATGTATGTATGTGTATGTATGTATATTATACATGTATGGACATACTAATGTCTTGAGTAATTTATCCTTTTCTTTGTTAACTTCATCAATCCTTTGTTTCAATTCTTCTTCTAATATACTTATTTCAGATTCAAGACTAGATATCTATAATAATACATATTCATTCATTCATTATTTAATAACCTCAGCTTGTATTATTAACCCTATTATTAGTAACTTTTAATTGATCATCAGTCTCATTTAATAATATCTGCATACTATCAATATATCAATACATTATTATATGATATATAATATGATTTCATTATACCTGGCACGCTCTGACATTTTCTCATTCAATTTCTTCACTTTATCTTCATGATCAGTTTTTAGTTTCTTTAAATCAGGTCTGTAGTAAATAGACAACACAAATATAGATAGATAGATACTTACAAAAATCAATATGTGTATATCATACTGTAACATATCATTATGAAGATCCAACACTTCATGTCTCTTGACTAATCTTGTTGCTTCATGACTCATCCATTCCAATTGATCCTGTATGTATTATAGAATACAGTATTGTTGAAATATAATTCCTACAATACAATGGTGGTATATGTACATGTGTATCAGTAAAATAGATTGTGTATGCAATCTATATTTCATTTATAGCCTTAGTGCTGTAACTTGTGCATGCATGCTCAATAGTTACAGGATTTACCACTATGTCAGGAAACTGGATAGTTATAAACTATTATATAACTTTCAACACATCTTACAACATAGTAACAGAGTATGTATACATGTATTAATATATAATATAAATATTGCTCACCTTTAATTCTTTAATTTGTGCTGCATTTGAGTCTCGTGCTGACCCAACAGTAGCTGTGTATGCAATGTTCATAAACAATCTATAATTCACTATCATGTTACAACAATATGACTCAATTCCATACCAGTAGCCTCATTCCTAAGTTTTGAAGCATGAGTATTGAGTCTGTGTCTGAGTACACTTGCAGTAATAGTCTCTGCTTCTAACTTTTCGTGAGCTTTCAAACGAGATCTATCCTAATTAAGACATAATTAATCAATGTATTGGTTATATTGCAACATGCACTATAAAATTATATATAATAAATATACATAATTATATATATATACCGATATATATATATATATTAATGCATGCAATGTACTGGGTTATAAACGTGATATAAGCCCTTGTGGGTTCTTTTATCCCTTTGATGTTTGATATAAGCCCTGTCACCTTTTTAACAGCTGTCATGACGACACAATGGCTAGGCATGTCTGTGTTGTAGGTGGAATATATAATTGTTATGTACTCGAGTTATATCAGATTTATACTTGTTCTTATCAGCAGATTGGTTTTTTTTAATAATGAACAATGAGTAAATAAGCGAACAAATGAGTAAATGTACACTAACTTCTTGGTAAGTAACTGACTTAAACCAACGTTCTTTCAAGGAAAGAGATAGCTTTCGCTTCCTGGGAACTGTGACAGGCTGACAGCCATCTCTTCAGCCATAGCGATGACACAATGTGCTAGGCAATTGCGCATGCCCATGTCTGTGTTGTAGGTGGGATATATAATAGTTATAACACGTGGCACTCGGTTTATATCAGATTTATAAAAACCGAGCCCGAGGGCGAGGTTTTTATAAATCTGATATAACCCTTGTGCCATGTTATAACCTTAACATATATCCCAGCTACAACAGACATCAAAGGAATTACCTGGGTTATAAATGTGATATAAGCCCTTGTGGGTTCCGTATAGCCCTGTCACCTTGTTAACAGCTGTCATATATATTATATATATATATATATATATATACATATTACACTCATTCACATACCAGTTCTTTAAGTGCATCTATTATTTTAAATGCATCTTCACAAAATTTCTGTGTAAACTCAGTCCTGTTCACTTGCAATTGTGCACCTGTTCGGAGGGACAAAATGGCCATTAATTAGAATAAAAACCTTGCCTCAAACCTAATTCTTGTAATCTCTCTACACTTGCATTGACATCTGAGGTTAACTCAACTACACTGTTAGATACAGCTGTCATCTGATTACAGAAGAGGCAAGAAAACTGGAAAGAGATGTAAGTTGCTATGGTAACATAATTTTAACCCTTTTAATTCTCACATGGAGTATAGTGATGGCTGGGAGAGGGTTTGTTCCTTTAGGAGAGCAGTTAGAGGACGAAGAAGAAAGAGAGAACCAGACCACACAAGAGAAGGTACGTAGTATACACTTTATGTATATATTTTATACTTTATTTTAGGTTGTAGCTCTCATAAATGAAGCACAACTTATGAATAAAGACAAGAAACTGGAATGTTTATCACAGGTATGAGTATGTGTCTATATTTCATAGTGTGTATGGGTATGAGTATATTAGTATGGGTATGTGTCTTTTCTGTTAATTGCGTATGGGCATTAGTATGGGTATGTGTCTTTTATGTTAATTGTGTATGTGCATGAGTATTAGTGTGTGTATGCGTCTATATATTTCATGTTGTGTACATGCAGGTACGAGAACTTATTATTAACAAAGACCCATCACTACTTGATAACTTCTTTGAGGTATATATAAGTATTGATAATAATAATAATATTAATTGTAATATTAGGAAGTGACTGCATTTCAGCAAGATTCAGCTGTTGATGTAAGGAAGTTCGTAGTGGCATTTATTGAAGATGCATGGTTAGCCCTGCCCTCTTCATTTCTATTCTCATCATCTTTTATAATTATAGTAAAAAGGATCCTCATTTTTTAGTCAGAGGTATCCCAATGTTGCGATACATGATGACAGATAGAAATGTTAATGTGGAAAAAAGAGTTATTGTATGTTTCATGCAATTATATCGAATAGCTCTTGTAGTAAGTGATAAAATGAGATAAGAGGATTGAGGTCATGTGATGTTATATTAGCTTCTTATTAAATTGAAGACGGCTGAAGAGGATACAGTGGAGATGTGGGAGGTATGTAATAGTATACATGTAATTACTTATAATTACAATGTATTTATAGATATTACAAGAAGCAAAGAATGATATTTGTAGTAAACTAGATGGTGATAATGATGGGTAAGTAATTATTAACTAGTAATGATATACATACTCTCTTATGTACTGTAGTATAAGGACATTAGTTATTAAGTTTATTGAGATGGTGATACTTGCTCAAACAAAGAAAGAACAAGTTTAGTTATTAAATATTATTATTATTATTATTAATTTTAATTAATTATAGGGTTCTGAACCTCCTAAAGGCACCGAATCTGATGTATCTCTTGATATGGTACACTGATATTATGAAATGTATTTCTAATTAATGCCCATTCGTTCATTTAGATTTCCCCTAATCATGTTATATTAAAAACAACTGAATTAAGAGAAGAGGCAGGAATGTTACTTGGAAATGTATTAGAATTAACTGCTTCTCCAGAAATATCAAGGTAAGGGTATCCATTATTAACCCACTTCTCTTCACCTTCTTCACTATATTGACAGTATAAATCTCATGACTTGCATTAGTACCTTGTGCACTGTTGCTAGGCAACGACCCATTCACATATCAACAGTTATTCAGAGCTTTGAGTTACTTCATGGTAATTAAAAATAACACATATGTACACATGTACATGTATTATTACCCTCTTAGTTAATCTACCACCTCACTTCAGTTAACACATATGTACATGTATTATTATCCTCTTAGTTAATCTACCACCTCACTTCAGTTAACACATATGTACATGTATTATTCTAATCTATCACCTCACTTCAGTTAACACATATGTACATGTATTATTACCCCCTTAGCTAATCTACCACCTCACTTCAGTTCGTCTCAAATTAATAGTGTCACTAAGCATCTCAAGGTAATATGTTATATCTATTAATAAATATATATAATTATAAGATTTTCTCCTGTATATAGAGTCAAATTCTTGCTCTACTGCGATTACCTGCATCATGTAAAAACTATCAATTAATATAATTATATATAATAATTATAATGTTTCTTTACATTTCAGATGATTATAATGCTCAAATAACCACTTTACTGACTGCTTTGGGATGCAGCCAATCAGATGTGAGATATCACATGATGTAATTATATTAATTAAATATCATTCTTTAGATATCCAAAAATATCCCAAAGACAATTCCTGAAGGTCTTAAACGAGGAAGGTATGTTGAACCTAAATACATAGTTACATGCATACATACATATGCAATCATACATCCATTTTTTTCTCTCAGGGGAGATAATGATGGTACATCTGTATCTAAGAAACCTAAAGTGGTCTCTAGTCAGGATGAGGATGAAGATGAAGGGATTGGTGTTGCTGGTAATATATTTATGGAAGCTATTGATATGACAACTGCAGGTTAATATGATAGTCACATGATTGATGATGTGATTTTCATGTTATATCTTATAGATTTAAAAGCTCTTTTAACTCCGGAGGCAGTCACTGAACTGGTAATGGAGAGTATGTATCGACTGCCTCACTCCATTCCTAAAACATTTCAACATTCATACACACCTATTGCAGCAGCTGGTACTGATGCTCAGGTAATTATTATTCATTATTATTAATAAGAAGGGTTATAGTGTTGTTACCTAGGTAACACAAATTGCTCGTTTACTTGCATCCCAAATGACTGCAGCTGGTATTGGAATTGGTGCTCAAACCAAAGGCATTCAAACTAAACAAGTTTGTGTTGTACAAGATATGTGAATATAATATAGTATTTTATAATATAGAGAGGAAGTTCCCCTGTTGTCTCTGATCCTCGGAGGAAGAAGGGACATGTAGAGGAAGAAGAAATGGAAGTTATTAAAGAGGAACCAAAAGTAAGTTATCTCTCACTTGTGTCACTCACTATTCATCCCTCACTTGTGTCACTCACTATTCATTCCTCACTTGTGTTACTCACTATTCATCCCTCACTTGTGTCACGCACTATTCATCCCTCACTTGTGTTACACACTATTCATCCCTCACTTGTGTCACACACTATTCATCCCTCACTTGTGTTACTCACTATTCATCCCTCACTTGTGTCACTCACTATTCATCCCTCACTTGTGTCACTCACTATTCATTCCTCACTTGTGTCACTCACTATTCATTCCTCACTTGTGTTACTCACTATTCATCCCTCACTTGTGTCACTCACTATTCATCCCTCACTTGTGTCACTCACTATTCATCCCTCACTTGTGTCACACACTATTCATCCCTCACTTGTGTCACTCACTATTCATTCCTCACTTGTGTCACTCACTTCATTCCTCACTTGTGTCACTCACTATTCATCCCTCACTTGTGTCACACACTATTCATCCCTCACCTTTGTCACACACTATTCACACTCCTACTATTAGGAACGTAGAGTTGATTTAGAGAGGAGTATGGAGGAATTACAGTATCTTGGTAACCTGTTGGGTCTTCCAAATATTTTTGATCCTCTATTTCCACTGGCATATACTACATTCTTTGGTAATCTTCCTCCAACTGCAGAAGAAGTAAGAGATATTGAAAGAGGTCGAGTGGAAGAGATGGAAACTAGTTCTGAAACTATTGATACCACTAATGTATGTTTGTTTTGTCACATGATAATCACATGATCATTATACTTTATATTCCATAGCTAGTGGCAATACAAAGTACTGAAATTGAAGGTAAATGTATGAACTGAGGATATTAATTAACTGTACAGATGCTCAAGTATTGTATTATAATAAATTACTTACTTATATAGAAGAAGATGTAAAAGAGAAAAGGAAAGCTACATCATCATTAGCACCTCAAAAATTAAAGAAAATTAAATTATTTGAATTATCAAATGTGGTTAAACCATTGATGAAGGAACAACTTAGTGAAATGAGTGTGACATCTTTTAAAAGAATTCTAGATGCTGATAGTGAGTCTATTATATTAATAATTATAATACTTATATATTATTATTATACTCAGGGGTTGCAGGAGCTGGTCAGGTCAGTATGTGGTATCATATCATATCATATTACTAATTATGATAATTAGATAAGAACAAGATTAATCATACATATAGTAACACAATATGGAGGACAGTTTAATGATGGTATTAATTAATACCTTTTATTAATTATATTTATATTTCTTTAATTAGCTCTTCTTGAATTTATCCTTGAAGATCTAAAATCTCGTCTTGATCTTGCAGTATCATGGTTGTATGCATTATATTGTGTTAATGAGAAATATGTTTATACAGGAATTAATACATTACAATATGATGAATGTATTACTAAACTAATGAGAGGAGCTTATAAGAAATTAGACTCTAGAGATAGGTGAGTGTATATATGTATTTATATCATCAAACATTAATCACCTCATTAGATTATTCACGAGGCTGGTGTTAGAAGCTCCTGTCGTTACTCCAAACGCTCTTTTAATTATCAAATCATATTGTAGAGATGAGGTAAGTGTATATATATATATCATAAATATTTGATTATATGTCACAGGATAGAGCGTTTCTTGGATTGAGTACCCTAAGAGACCTAATCATTAAGAAACCGCAGGGACTTAATGATTTCTTGGATGCATTATTGGAAGTTACAATGAATGATTTGGAACTGGTAATTGAGATATTATGGTATTATATTGAAACCACACCCCCTCATTAGGGAAGAGTACAAGCACTACATATTGTTAAAAAGTTTTATAGCAGATCTGATCTATCACAAAGAATTGAGGTGATGTCATTATGATATAGTGTTTAGTGTTGCTATGGTAACGTAATATCGTATATAGAGATATGCAGTGCAAGCATTACAGAACATATTATCAGATCATCCTTCGTTTCAAACACAACAAGAAACTGATTTAGGTAAGAAATTATTAGATGGATGAAGTCGATATCCCTTTATATCTCAACATGTAGAGGTAGCTACAGAATGGACTGAAGATGCTGTTAAAATATGTAGTGGTCTATTTCTAACTCTTCTTCCTCTTAACTGTAAACTACTAAAAGAGTATGTCAATATATATACTGTATCATTTATATTTATAATTATTATATTGCATAGATTGGCTATAGTCTATACTAATACTTCAGCTACTGTAAAGAGAATATTATTAAAACTATTAGATCAACCAGTCAGTAGTACAATTATATATAATAATGTATATTATTATTATTATTATTATTATCAGGTTAGAGTTGTAGGTATGCACTCACCTGAATTATTAGAATTAGTTGAGAAATGTCCACAAGGAGCTGAAACACTTATTATGAGAATGTTGTATATACTCACTGAAAATGGTGAGTTGTTAATAGTTTAATAATGCGTTTATAATTATACATTCATTAGCTGCTCCATCTCCTGAACTGGTAAAACGGGTTAGGGAATTGTATCAACGTAATTCATCAGATGTCAGGTTTCTCATACCTGTTTTACATGGTTTAAACAAGGTATTTTATTCATGAATTATTCATTATATATATATATATATTTTTTAAATTATCTTTAGCATGAAGTGATCTCGGCTTTACCAAAATTCATTAGATTAAGTCCTAATGTGACAAAAGGAGTCTTTGAAAGATTACTAGTGTCATATAAAGGTATGTTGTCACATGACAGTCAAATGATGATCATTTGACTTCACTGTCATTTGATCATCACATGATATAGGTGAAGGGAGTTATGGTATGAGTCCAGTGACTCCATCAGAGCTGTTAATAGCTCTACATAATATTGAATGTAAAGGTGATGATTCGTTGATGAAGTCTGTTATTAGAGGTAAGATATTAATATTATTATTATTATTATTATTATTATTATATTATTATTATTACATTTTGTCTCAGCAACTAATTTGTGTTTTCAAGAGAAAGGTGTGTATACACAGGAAGTATTAGCTGTTGTATTGCAACAATTAGTAGACCACACCCCCATACCAATGCTATTAATGAGAACTGTAAGTGAGGTCAATCATAATGACATGTGATATTACCCTCGTGTCAGGTGATCCAGAGTTTAGGAGTGTGTCCTCGATTAGTTAATTTTGTAATGACAATATTAACTAAACTAATTAGTAAACAGATATGGAAGCAACCTAAAGTATGGCAAGGATTTATTAAATGTTGTGAGGTATTTAAAAATAATTAACTTTAATAACTTGTATAAAAATTATATTTATTAGGTAACTAAACCTCATTCATTTCAAGTTATATTGCAACTTCCACCAAAACAACTGGAAAATTTATTAGAAGTAAATAATAATATATTACATCATTTACATGTACATGTATATACCAACATTATAGTGGGTACTACGTATAATTAATTATATATTATTTCATTTAGACAAGTTCAATATTAAGATTACCTTTTATTGCACATGTACAAGCACTTACTCCAAACCAGGTAACAAACATATATACATATATACATACATACATAAAGAGTGGAAAATAACAGTGCTCCAGTGCTCATTTGAGCACCAAAATTAGCTTAAGGAGCACCAGATTTTGACATGACAATACATGCTAGTTGTACTGTGGTGAGCACTGGTGACAGAATTGCTCACCAGATGTTGTAGGCTTATTTTCCGCCCTGCATACATACATACATACACATACATACATACATACATACATACATACGTACATTCATAGTACATATATACATACATACCTACATACGGTATATACATACATAAATACATACATACATACATACTTACATAAATACATAGTACATACATACATACATACATACATACATACATACATAAATACATACATGTACACATTGATTTCTTGGTATTAAAAGCAATGATATATTAAAACATGATAACCTGACCAAGCTCTTCTATGAACTTTGATCTTGATAGAGCATTTGTCACTTAATAATATTTATTGATATGAGAATACAAGTTAATGTTGTATTGTGTTCTGTTGCTCTGCTTGTGCAATATTGAAATGAATATTTTATATTTCAGAGAGCAGTGATTCCAAGATCAATATTATTAATAATAGAAAGAGAATTAATGAGAGGAATGGTAGGAGAAGATGATACTGTAAAGATACAGAAGAAGAGAAGAGAGTCTGGTGGGAAAAGAAGACATAGTAAAGAATCTGAAACATAATAACTTTCAATAATCCATTAATAACTATTGAAATTTTCACACCCAATTAAGAAAAACTGGGAATGGCTTCTTTACTGTTGAAGTACAGAAACACCTCTTTTTTTTCTTTTTTGCGATATTACTCTGAAGTTAAATATCCACTGGAATTAGGTACATTATCTCCAAATCATGAATCTCTTTATCAAGAGAGTTTAAAGAATCCTGAAAGGTTTTGGGGAGACCTTGCAAGACAAAGAGTAAGGTGGATGAAACCTTTTGATCACGTGATGAATTGCAACATGAGAGAAGCAAACATGAAATGGTTTGAAGGAGGACAACTTAATATATCTGGTAAGACCTTTGATACTTGTCCAAGTACCCATTGCTTGCATGGGTACTGGTAATACTGGAATTAACATATAGTTCTATTACAGATAATTGTCTGGATCGACATGTACTGAAATATCCAGATCGTATTGCCCTTATATGGGAAAAGGATGAACCTAATGAATATGAGTCAATTACTTATCAGTAAAATAAAAATATGTTTATTTTCTTATATTAAGTTTTCAATTCTATTCAGAGAACTAAAGGACCTTACCTGTCGAGTTGCTAATGCTCTCAAAACCCAGGGTATCAAGAGAGGTGATAGAGTTGCTATATATATGCCTGTATCACTAATGGCAGCCGCTACTATGTTAGCTTGTACCAGAATAGGAGCTGTACACAGGTGAGTGTGTAATATATAATTTATATGTACAGTACAATTATATTACATTGATACACAGTGTGGTGTTTGCAGGATTCAGTGCTGAAGCATTGAGAAGTAGAATACTTGATGGTATATATATATATAATATGTATATGTATGTATGTATTTAGAATTATATATATATTATATATATTATATATATATAATATATAATATATGTAATATATATATAATATGTATATATGTATGTATTATATATATATGTATGTTATGTTGTTTAGCTAAAGCAGAAAGTGTTATTACAACTGATGAAGGAATAAGAGGAGGAAAGATCATTCCTTTGAAACAGACAGTAGATGATGCTGTGAAGGAGTGTCCTTCTATCAAGAGGGTTCTTGTAGCTACACGTACAGGTGCTAATGTACCAATGGTACCTGATAGAGATTATAAATTAGAGGAACTAATAGCTGTAGAATCAACTGAATGTCCTCCTGAACCAATGAATAGTGAAGATCCTTTGTTCATGTTATATACATCAGGTAGTACTGGAAAACCTAAAGGAATATTACACACTCAGGCTGGTTATCTCCTATATACTGGACTCACTCAACAGGTAGTTGATTCATCTATCTTTCCATCCATTCATCCATCTATTTATCCATGCATTCATTCATTCACTCACATATGTATCTATCTTACGACTTATATTGTAAAGTATGTGTTTGACTACAAACCAGGAGATATATTTGCCTGTGTGGCTGATATTGGTTGGATCACTGGTCATTCACATTCTATATATGGTCCATTGAGTAATGGTGGTACCTCTGTTATGTTTGAGAGTATACCAATATATCCAGACCCAGGTTAGTTATTATTAATTAATGAATTAAAATAACAAACAAGTGATAAATACTATTAGAAAAATGTGTTATAATTAATGTTCATTACACATGTAAATATTAGTTAATAACCATTAACAACTTAACGACATATACAATAATTAATAATTATATACATTATGTACACTCATGTATATTTATATTATATATGTATTACATTCTTACTTATTTTAGTATAGTATATTACTCTAGTATAATTATGTATATTATTCTAGTATATTACTCTAGTATAATTATGTATATTATTATACTATATTACTCTAGTATAATTATGTATATTATTCTAGTATATTACTCTAGTATATGTATATTATTCTAGTATATTATTCTACACTACATATCATGTACATTATATTTGAAAATTTATATGAGCAGCTATTCTAACTGCAATCATTTCTTGCCATTCTTCATTTTCATCTATATTATTAAGAAGCACTTCAACAACTTCTCTCACTTTTTGCTTTCTAATTGTTTTATCCATCACTTGAAATGCTTTCAGATTGTATTGATGGACTCTACGATATTGAAGATATTCATGAAATGTATCGTGAATGTCATGAAGGTTTTTACTATGAATATCCAGGCCCTATGAATAGAAATAAGATGAAGTAATAAAATGGCAGAGAACATAATAGAAAACTCACCTGTATTTTGGCATGGCGGATGTTCAGTTCAACTTTCTCCACAAATGCTATCACACTCACAAAGAAGTCCTCAATATATTGTGTTGTACCACACTTTCTTTTACCTCTATTCCTGTGACGATAGTTGTCAGTCAGGTTTTGTTGATGTGCTAAACAGTCAGCAATTTGACGAAGATTTTGTGTTGTGTCAAATATATATTTTTCAGGGATCTTATGACAAAATACAACTGTACTGTAAATTGTACGATTAAAATAGAAGTGTTTCATTTGCCAACGAAAGTCTAGAGAATACTTTCCAAGAACCATTTTAGGGTCTTGGGTAATGCCTCTTTCACCCTTCTTCTCACGTGCTTCAGGATCTTCATAATTGATTTTTTTACTCAATTTCGATGCATGATCAATCAGTTTATGAAAAAACTTTGCGGCTTCATCTTCAGCTCGTCTTTGAAAATCCATATTTGAAGGACACAATGGATCTAAGCTATACTCGGGCTCTCCTGTGACTGTGTCCTGAACTTTTCTAATTGGACCTAGAGGACGAGCTACATATAGAGAAAAAGAGCTGTGTCTTAATGAATATTGTTATAAAAAGGTCTCACCTTTATCTCTATAAGTGGGTGTGGTCTTTTCACTGGACGGGACATCTGTTAATGTGATCTTAGAGTCATGGGTATGAGGCTGGTGAATGGATGTTGTTTTATTCCCCTCATGGGTATCAGGCTGATGAATAGTTTCTGTTTTATTTTGGGGTTCTGGTTTAATGTGATCATCACTTAGTCTAATAGGTTTAGTGGTATTGTCTTGTGGGTGTGATTTATGTGATACTATCTCTTTTTGATATTTGGGTTCATGTTGTGATCTCTGTTTGCTAGCATGTTTTTCTCTTGGGCAATCGTTAGGAGCACATGATAATGGTGGTAGTTTCTTGTATGTTAGATCACCATTATTGGGTCGAGAGTTTTGTTTTTTCATATCAGTATATACTGAGTGTGGGAACGGTGGTATGGGACTCGGGATATAGGATGGACTGGAACCAGAGAGTGATGGTATGGAATTAGATCTAGATCCAAGACCTGATGATACATCTGAACTAAATTGTTTGGGACTGGGACTGGGACTAAATGACAAATGACCGAATGATGTAAAACTAGAGCCAGAATCAGACTGCCACAAAACATTGGGTGGAGTACCTGGACTCATGAAGTGAATTGATGAGTTTGAACTGTATCCAGAAACATATTGATGATATAATTCAGTACATGGGGATGAGGAGAAAGTATTACTAGCTCCACCTATATGAGATATCTATAGTGATTTATTTATTACACATAATGAATGATCTTACCTTGAGGGTAATAATGACTGTCATTAATATTATGGTATTGTTCTGAGTGTCTTCCTGCCATTACAAACTATTTATCTTCATTTTGTAAAGCAATGGTATACTATAATTACAAATACTAAAATACTCTTACAGTAGTTTTGCAATTGGGTTAGTTAATACAGTTTGTTTACAGGATTAAAGCTGACTATGGCATTTTGTTTGCATGTAGGAGTATGATTGTCACCCCCACTAGTTTAGTTTGCACTACATCATACAATCACTCATCCTGTTTGTGTTATTACTTAATTAACACAAACTGCTTCAAATTTAAGAGTTTCAACTGATAGTACCACACTTGGATATTTGATACTTCCAATAATAGTGTCAATTTATAATAATAGCATCATAATTTCTAATAATAACAGCTTGGTAATTTTACAAATAATAGTGGCAGTTTCTGATAATAGTAACATAGTTTCTAATAATAGTATCATAGTTTCCAATAATAGTAACATAGGTTCTGTATCATAGTTTCTAATAATAGTAACATAGGTTCTAATAAAAGTATCATAGTTTCTAATAATAGTAGCATAGGTTCCAATAATAGTATCATAGTTTCTAATAATAGTAACAGTTTCTAATAATAGTAACATAGTTTCTAATAATAGTAATGTAGTTTCTAATAATAACAGTTATCATAGTTTCAAATAATATCATAATAGTAACATAATTATTTAAAAATAGTAGTAACAGTTTCTAATAATAGTAACGTAGTTTCTAATAATAGTATCATAAATAGTATCCATCGTAGTTAATAATAATAGTATCATAGTTCTAATAATAGTATTATAGTTACTAATAATAGTATCATAGTTCTAATAATAGTATCATAGTTACTAATAATAGTATCAAAGTTTTTAAGTAGTTTTGAAATGGTAACATGATGATTTTGTTATATTGTATATTGTTATATGTTACTGTTACAGGTCGCTATTGGGAAATGGTTGAACGTCTTAAAGTCACACAGATATATCTTGCTCCAACTGCTCTTAGATTATTACTAAAAGCTGGAGATAAGTATGTTAAGAAATATGACAGATCAACTCTACGTATACTGGGATGTGGTATGTATAGTAATCACACATAACTGCATGTTACTCATTATTATGATATATAGTTGGTGAACCATTAAATGATGAAGCTTGGAAGTGGTATCATAGTGTAGTAGGAGAGAACAGATGTACTGTAGTAGATACATGGTGGCAGACAGGTGACTGAATATAATTATATATATATACATACTATATACTATATACAGACTGATTTGTTGGTAATATTACAAGAGAATACTTGTAAATATATTGTTTATTAGAAACTGGAGGTATTATGATAACACCTCGTCCTGGTCCCAGTAACTCCATTCCTAAACCAGGTTTTCCAATGATACCATTTTTTGGTATTGAACCAGTTCTAATGACTGAAGATGTTAGTCTGTATTGTTAGTACCCATCAAGTGTTCATTCATTTATCTATCTCTCTCCATAGGGTAAAGAGATAGAAGGTAATGATGTAACTGGTAATCTATGTATTCGTCATCCCTGGCCTGCTATGGCTAGGACCATATATGGAGATCATGAGAAATATGTTAATACTTATTTCACTAAATATCCAGGTATTATATATATATATATATAATTATATATATATCCTCACATATAATAATATACAGGTTATTATTTTACTGGTGATGGTGCTTATCGTGATGCTGATGGTCATTATCAGATTACAGGTAGAGTTGATGATGTTATTAATGTTAAAGGTCATCGATTAGGAACTGCTGAACTGGAGAGTGCAATGGTAATATAATAAAAACAATTAGAAAAGAACAGTGTAACATCCTTCTTTTAGGATCATGATAGAAGGGTAGCAGAAACTGCAGTTGTGGGGTTTCCTCATGATGTATTTGGAGAAGGTATATATAATTATATTCTAGTACACTGCTATGAAAGAGAGAGAGAGAGAGAGAGAGAGAGAGCTTCACTAACTCTTTATTGAAGACACACTTAGCAAATCATTATTTCCTATAGGTATATATGCATATGTTATATTAAAAGATGGTGTTGATGATGATGAACAAGTGATACAGGAAGACTTGAAGAAACTTATTAAGACACAAATAGGATCATTTGCAGTACCACAGCAAATTCTAGTAAGTATTTCATCCATTTATGATAAGAGAGTTCACAAGTTCATTTTTGATTGATGTAACTATTACTAGATATCTCCTGGTCTACCAAAGACTCGTTCTGGTAAAATCATGCGTAGAATATTACGAAAGATAGCAGCAAATGAAACTGAAGATCTAGGTGATGTTACCACTTTAGCAGATCCTTCTGTTGTAAAATTGATTATCAGTAAACATGAAAATACAAACTAACAGCTAGCTGTATGTGAAGATTAAAAACAGTATTTTGTTTATTTTTTGTTTTATTAACAATTGCATTATTGTAATGAAAATAAATGACTAAGGAATAAACGAAGATCTCAAACAAAGATCTCAAAACAAAGTTAGTTAATGTTCTAATTGATAGCGAAATCTTGGTAAAACAGCAACAGCCATTACCTCCCATACATCATCTGAATATCCATGTGTCATAATGTCTTCTATAGTAGCCATTATGACTTCCTTTCTAGTGTCAGGATCCATATGTTTGAATACTCTTCTATTGTGTCGTGACAGATCAGCATAAGGAATATGTTCATCAATGAATAATCTCTGGATTGCTACCACATTATGATAATGATCCTTCATTGCCTATATTAGAACTACATATAACCTACGCACTGTACATAATACATGAACATACCTTTGACACTGAAGGAATAAGTGCTTTTATCAATTCCACAAGTGCTATTCCATTTTCCATTGAATCCATTATAGCCTGTCTTGCTCTGCTACTAATATCGTTACCTCCTGTTTCTTGTTCTTCCTGGAGATATATTCCATGAGATCGTTTGTTAGCAGTAACTTTAAGAAGATCACAAAGATTACGTATATGGTAACCAATGGAGGCTATCACTTCAACTTTGTATGGAGGACCTTTAGAGATCTTCAAAGTTTTCATTAAATCTGATCGTTCTAATGGGGAAGAATTGTAACGGATAACAGAATCCTTTCTCCTTTGATCTTTGGTTCCTGTGAGCAGGAATGAATATTCTCTTCCATTATGGAAAAAATGTTTCAACATCCAGCGATAATCTAAAATGAATTTTTCAGAACGTCCACCCTCGTAATCTTGAAATGCGATCCCAAAAGTTTCAGAAATTGGTAATACAACCTCAGTACCCATTATATACAACAGCTTCGTTAACTCATCTTCAAATCTCCTCTGATAATCAAGGTTTGAAGGTCGGAAAGGGTCAACCCAAAAAACTTTCTTTCTTCCCACATGACTAGTTATGTCTCTCACTCGACCTAATACTTTAGTTTTCTTTTGTACCCTCAGTCTGATCGTGTGATAACAGCAGTATATACAAGTGGTAAACATCACCACTAGCAAAGCTATTATCAAGGCTATGTAACTGAATCCAGCTTTATCAATAAAAGAAAAGACAACCTTCTTCCATTCATCCATATTTTCATAATTCAATGCCACGTGTGTGTGGACAGAGATTTGGGGGAGGGGAGGGTCTGGAGGAATAGACTTACTTCCTAAACCTCAATTGTCCAGTTCATAGAGAATGACATATTACTGCTCTATTACATTCATTCTTTGGCTCTTTGGTGGATGGTGTGGCCTTCATCATTTCTATCTAGGCAGAGATAAACATGGATTTCTGTGGGCTACTAGTTTTGGTGGGTTTATATTAGGATGGTGGAAGGATTTCTCAAGACTAGGAGCCTATACCGAGGAAGCTAACAATCCTTATAAAGCAACAGCAAATGAAAGACCATCTAAAATGACTACAGTTTATAGATTTCTTGGTTTCTTTATATTTAGTATGTTCTATCGTAGGATATTCCTCAACGCTATCCCTTTTGATGAATTTTCCTCAACTCAATATAATATTCTTGTTCTTCTCATTGCCCCCCTTGGAGTCACATTTACAACTTATATTATTAGCAATATTGGACACACAAAATGTTCAATCAAGTATCCAATGGTAGGAGCATATGTTGGAGAAATCTTATTTGGCCATATCCATCTTGTGTGGGAAGACACGAATGTCATTCTAGTGATCTTGTGCAGTGCAATACCATGTATGGTGTATTGGAGGAAGAGACAAGAAAAAATTAAAATGAAATTGAGTCATCGTATTGTATTGTGGGGTTGTATGGGTTTACTATTCTGCGGGTTGTGGACATCGTATTGTTATTACAATGTTGAGATATATGTAGAAGAGCTGGATGAAGAAGTGAAGTTAAGAGATATTTTGAATGATATTTTCAATAGTCCAGAATGGGCAGAGATGAGAAAAGAATTTAAAAATGCAATCCTGTTATTTTGGGACACTGGGGGTGATTATGATAAGACATGGTTCCTTATTCAAGAAGGTGTAGCTACATCTCGAATTTACCAAGCCATAGAAACAATGGAGTTTGATCGTACAATGAGATTGGAAAAAGAGATAACGGAAGAAGTATTGACTAAACGGTATAGAGAATTATCACGTAAATGGCACCCAGACAAACACAATGTTGAAGAGAAAGAAATAGCTCAAGAGAAGTTCATAGAAATTCAAAAAGCATATGAAACTCTTAAAACAGTTATCACAAGAAAAACAAAAACTAGAAAAACAGAATTATAATTCATTTGATAAACTTACTAATACATATTTGAGTTAGCAAATATATTTTTGGTTACAACTTTTTTTCTGAATGATAGTATCATATGATATTAACTCTAGGATTATCAATTCCAGTTTCAATATGACCACTAGGATCAATACTAGTCCATGCCATACGAAGTGTTGTAAAACCTTTACCAATAACACCATCTTTAGTAATAAGAATGAGTCCTCCCTTTCCTCCTGTTTTATCCCACATATATCGGAGGGCTTGATCTATTGATTCATCAACTGAGTGAGTAGCCAATAGAGACAAGACACGATGAGCAAGAGTAATTCGAGTTATGGACTCACCATGTCCAGTAGTAGACACACCCCCTAAATTATCATCAGCTAATCCACCACAACCTATTATAGGAGAATCCCCTATTCTTCCTGGTCGTTTTAAGGTTATTCCACCAGTGGAAGTTGCACATGCTATATTACCATGTACATCTCTTGCTACAGCTCCCACAGTATCCCGAGTAGGATTGGTATGGTCAGTGTCCTGAGTAGGATGGGTGTGGTCAGCGTCGATATCTCTATCTTGAGTAGGATAGGTGTGGTCATGGGTGTGGTCAATGTCCTGAGGAGGATGGGTGTGGTCATGGGTGTGGTCAATGTCCTGAGGAGGATGGGTGTGGTCATGGGTCTGGTCGATGTCCTGAGGAGGATGGGTGTGGTCATGGGTCTGGTCAATGTCCTGAGAAGGATGGGTATAGTCGGACGATGTCTCATTAAACGTTTTCCCTACAACATTTTTATATTTAGTGAAATTCTTCCATTTTTGTTTCATTTCAGGAGACATGAGTTCCTCAGTACTAACATCTGGAATGCCACGTTCCCTTGCAAACTCTTTAGCTCCCTCTCCAATTAGCATCACATGATCTGTTTTCTCCATCACCAGACGAGCTAACGAAACAGGATTAGCAACACCCTTAATTCCTCCTACAGAACCAAGCTGTAGATTTTTTCCTTCCATTATCATAGCATCCATTTCAATATCACCATTACTATTCAGTACTGCTCCATGACCAGCATTAAAATGATAATCATCTTCTAAAACTCTCACTGCAGCTTCAACAGCATCAAGAGATGATCCACCAGACTCTAGCACTTTATGACCTACAATAGCTGCTCTCTTACAACCTTCCATTATAGAAGGTACCATGTCATCAGAAATAGCATAAGCACCTCCATGAACAATAATGGCAGCCATGATTCACTAATGAATACAATTAATAGTTAATAAAAACAACAATCATAATTATATGATATTAACTCTAGGATTGTCAATTCCAGTTTCAATATGACCACTAGGATCAATACTAGTCCATGACATATGAAGTGTTGTAAAACCTTTACTAATAACACCATCTTTAGTAATAAGAATGAGTCCTCCCTTTCCTCCTGTTTTATCCCACATATATCGGAGGGCTTGATCTATTGATTCATCAACTGAGTGAGTAGCCAATAGAGACAAGACACGATGAGCAAGAGTAATTCGAGTTATGGACTCACCATGTCCGGTAGCAGACACACCCCCTAAATTATTATCAGCTAATCCACCACAACCTATTATAGGAGAATCCCCTATTCTTCCTGGTCGTTTTAAGGATATTCCACCAGTGGAAGTTGCACATGCTATATTACCATGTACGTCTCTTGCTACAGCTCCCACAGTATCCTGAGTAGGATGGGTGTGGTCAGTGTCCTGAGTAGGATGGGTGTGTTCAATGTCCTGAGTAGGATGGGTGTGCTCAGTGTCCTGGGTAGGATGGGTGTGTTCAATGTCCTGAGAAGGATGGGTGTGCTCAGTGTCCTGAGTAGGATGGGTGTGTTCAATGTCTTGAGGAGGATGGGTGTGCTCAGTGTCGATATCTCTATCCTGAGTAGGATGGGTGTGATCAGTGTCCTTAGGTTTCTTTACTTTATGTTTCTTTGTTTTATGCGGAGACATGAGTTCCTCAGTACTAACATCTGGAATGCCACGTTCCCTTGCAAAGTCTTTAGCTCCCTCTCCAATTAGCATCACATGATCTGTTTTCTCCATCACCAGACGAGCTAACGAAACAGGATTAGCAACACCCTTAATTCCTCCTACAGAACCAAGCTGTAGATTTTTTCCTTCCATTATCATAGCATCCATTTCAATATCTCCATCACTATTCAGTACTGCTCCATGACCAGCATTAAAATGATAATCATCTTCTAAAACTCTCACTGCAGCTTCAACAGCATCAAGAGATGATCCACCAGACTCTAGCACTTTATGACCTACAATAGCTGCTCTTTTACAACCCTCTATTATGGGTGTCCTTTTTGAATTACTCATTTTGCCACATCCTCCATGAACTATAATAGCAGCCATCACCCTCAACACACCCTTAATAATTAATATTCATTGATTACAAAAATTAATTATAATGAATATTAATTTTAATACAAAGATGTCTTCTGATAATAAATTAGTGATGTCTTGGTATGATAGTGCAAAAATACCAACTCTAAACCAACAAAATGTAATGGACTATTTCTCACAGAAGAGTAATCCATTTTATGATAGAACTTGTAATAATGAGGTCATTAAAATGCAGAGAGCAGATCCCGCTCAACTTGTGTGAGTTAATATTATTCATAGTTTTAATTAATATTAATCATTATCATCATGTCAGTAATATGACAGGTAATGAATATTCATTACTGTTAGTCCAAGAACCTATATTATATGTAATTAGAAAATTACATCGACAATCACCAGAAAAAGGTTAATTATAATTAGAAAATTAATTAATATACATAATTATTAACTTTACAGTAATCCCATTGGCTGATTACTATGTACTAGGGGGTGTGGTTTATCAGTGTCCTGATCTTCAGTCAATAATTAATTCTAGATTGGTTAGTAATTTGTAATTAATTAACATGTTAATTAAATTATTATTGTTATATTAGTTATCAACACTGCATTATACTCATCAAGCATTTGAGGAAGGTATGTATGTACATGTGAATATCACATGATATAATTATGACATCATACATAGCTCAATCATATGCTAGATATGATCCTAGTTGTGGATACTATTGGAAGTTTCCAGGAGACTCTGGTATGTTATATATATACTATATTATATTCACTTATGTGTATATTAACAGAGGAAGGCAAGCTCTCAGCAACCAGTCGTTCCAGACGACCTAAAGATGAACCTACAGATAACCAAAGAAAGAGAGTTGATGGTTTACTGGTGGATTTAATTAAACATTTCCCACCTAAAGTCGTTCAACCAAAGGTAGTCCCAAAATATATATATATATATCATTTGATAATATATTATGTATATTATGCAGGAAGGAGCTAGACCTATTGGTGAGTAAAGAATGATCTATTAATTGCTCATCTACATTCGTATGTAATTAGGTGTAGGTGGAGCCTCTATACGGGGTATACCACAGGATAAAGATATACCTACCTCATCATCTGGTGTTAAAAGACTGGGACCTATTTCATCTGATGATAATAAACCACCCGATACAAAGAGAAAAAAACCTGTGCCTGTATAAATATCAAGAACGAGTCCAAATGTAATTTCATAATATATTCATAAAATCATCAAATGAAGATAGAGTACATTTGTGGTAATATAATCATGCACCAGTGTATACCGATACAAAATATATATATAATAGAAATATGGGATATAATAATAGTGGTTTTTTATGTCTTAACTCTTCTTGAGCTAGTAATGAACCAGCACTATATGATGACCAGAACACTGCTAAACCCTGGATAATTAGAGTAATAATTACTAATTATCACCATGACAACAGATCACTCTTACCTTCATTAAGAATGACAACCATGGAAAACTTCCTAATAAGGAAATAAGAGGGGCACTAATTAGAAGTGGGAGTAGTGAATAACCAATTACACCAAGTGTTTGTGAACATGTCACCTAAAAGAATAAGTATTGACTATCACATGACTGTCATGTGAAGTATAGTACCTCTCCTCCAAGTACTCGTGTGAGTAGAAATATAAGCAATGACCCAATAACCCAAATTGTCAAGATCCATGAGATGACCTATACATACATAACTACATTGATATGTATGCATACACAAATAATTATATGTATAACAAGTACAAACATGTTCATACTACATACGTACTGTACATATACATGTATGTATATACTCACACATATAAATACATATATAAATACACATGTATTATATTAACTCACAGTAAATTGTCCATATACTGATAATAGGGCATATGATAGTACAACAAACAATGGTCCCCAGAAATCAGGATTATCTCTAATAATATTTCTTTCCAATCCCAGAGAGGGGATGGGTAGTATAACACATCTTATCTTGTAATATATATCTTTCAGATCAATATCTAACTCCTCTCTACAAGATAATAATTTATATCTTGTTATTAATTGATTTGAGGACAGAACTCACAAGAGAGGTCGTTCTTCCTCTTCTTCTACTTCAGTATCCATCAACCATCCAAACCCCCTCTTCTCCAGGAACTGACCAGCTTTTCCACTTACTCTTTGTCTTACTGTAACAATAGTACCATCTCCTTCTCCTCCTGTTTGTGATGTGGTGTTGCTTTGTTCAGTTGAAGAGATATCAGAGGAATAGAATTTAATATCAGTAGGTTGAGGAGAAGTTGATAGATCAGTAGGAGAAGAGACAATTCCATAACCACCCTCTCCTAAATGAACATCTTGAAGTTTTAGTGTTTGTTCCTCCATCTTAATTAAAAATGTATGACGCAAGATGACGTTTAGGCCTAGTTGGCGGGAAATTAGCTAGGAATATCACATGGGTATCAAAGGTCTTCTTCAGTTCCTTAGTGGGGCTCAAAGAGATGTCAATATTAGTTCTTTTAGAGGGCAGACAGCTGCAGTTGATGCATACTGTTGGTTACACAAAGGAGCTTACTCATGTGCTATGCAACTTGTCATGAAAACTGAAAAATGTGAAAACCTGTTCGTGAGTTTCATTTAACTAGTGGAGTTTAATATTCTCTATTTTTTTCAGTCCATTCATCAGATACTGTATGAAGAGAATAAACTTGTTACGTCAACATGATATCACACCAATTGTTGTATTTGATGGTGCTAATCTACCGATGAAGAGACATACAGAAGAGGAAAGGAGAGAGTAAGTAAATGACTTGTTAATTATTAACAAATAATTATCTATCTATAGACGTCGTCAGTCGTACTTACAGAAAGGAAAGTCACTATTAAAAGATGGTAAACAATCTGAAGCTTTTGATTGTTTTCAAAAATGTGTTGATGTCTCTCCGGAAATGGCTCTAGCATTCATCAAGGAATTAAGAAATTATCAAATACAAGTAATAATTAACCATTATTATTAATAAATGACTCTATCATATATTACAGGTAATAGTTGCTCCATTTGAAGCTGATGCACAACTTGCTTATCTCATGAAAGAAAGGATAGCGGATATTGTCATTACTGAAGATTCTGATCTTTTAACTTTTGGCTGTCAAAGGGTGTGTATTGTATGTGTACTATGTATGTGTTATATGTATTATATTATGTGTATATGTAATAGTATATATATATGTAATATTCTATATGTAACAGTATGTATGTATGTAATAATGTATATGTAATAGTATTATATATATGTAATATTTGTTAGGTACTTTATAAGATGAATGATAATGGTGATGGAAAACTTATTGAACTGGAGAATGTTGGGAAATCTATAAAGTCTCTTATTGTAATGAGCCATTGTGATAATGGATAATTGGACATTATTACATTTCTTTATTATAGGGTTTTACCCCTGAATCATTCCGTCACATGTGTATATTATGTGGATGTGATTATCTTCCATCAATACATGGTATAGGACCAGGAAGAGCTTCTAAACTAATGAGAAAATTTAACAAGAATCCATATAATGTATGTAATGTATTATGACTGTACAATAGGAATGACACTATGACATAATGACTACACTATATTACACTGTATGACATAGTGACTACACTTATTACACTGTATGACATAATGACTACACTATATTACACTGTATGACATAATGACTACACTATATTACACTGTATTGCATAATCACTACAGTATATTACACTGTATGACATAATGACTACACTGTATGATATAATTACTACATTATATTACACTGTATGACTACACTTGATATTATAACATGATTTAATATGTTCATATGATTAATTGGTTATCATACAGGTAATTAAGTCTCTGAAACGCGAAGGGAAAGGAAATGTTCCCCTGGGTTATGAAGAGGATTTCCGTAGAGCAGATGAGACATTCCTCTATCAATTAGTATTTGATCCTCGAACACAAAAGCAAGTTCGATTGAACACACCCCCTCCTGAGTTGGATTTATCAAGATTAGAAAGTGTTGGTATGTATCCTCTTCAACCTATAAACCAATATATGAGTCCATTATCAGTACTATCATTAGTATAGTACTAGTAATAGTGCTAATAATAGTTAGTACTGTGTAATGTATGAGTTATGTTACATTCAATAAACAGTTATTCTTAACATTATAATATTTAGTCAGAGTTCACCATCTAAACAAGTTGGTTTGGCTCGTGGTAATATTAATCCTTTAACAATGGAAATAATGGATACTTATTCTCCATCAAAAGTAGTTATCTTTGTTTATAAACGTGTGATGTATATGAGTCTGTATTATAATTATGTTTATTATTCTCTCAGCCCTCGTCCTCATCTGTTCAGAAACCTCCTCATATCAAATCATCCTCTTGGTCTGGGTCAGTAATGGGTTGTGTTAATAAACCTTATCCAATTAAGAAACAAACTCAAATAACAGTATCAAAAAGTGCTAAGAAGAACTATAAACCTCCGAAAACATTAAGTGAGTGAAGTACTGGTGGATGGATGGATGGATGGATGGATGGATTGATGAATGAATGGATGGATAGATGGATAGATGGATAGATGGATAGATGAATGAACGAATGGATAGATGGATGGATGGATGATCAATGGATGGATGGATAAATGATGATTTGTGGGCGTGGCATTAATAGATTCATCAGAAGATGATGATACAACTCATGATGAATTATTGATACTAATGTATGGAGGGGGGAAAGAGACAACAGCCCCTCAATTAAGTGATCTTGATGACATTCAAACTAGTCAAACCAGTATGACCAGCGGTAAACAACTTTCATCTCATAATAAATTTGCTAATACTATTGTTAAATCCAGGTAATGTTACTAATGATATATTACTGTGTGATTATTATATTATACTACTAGATATTTCGGTATAAATCCCTTATCTTCTTCACCTGATAAGGCGAATGGAGTTTGTGGAACAGGTGATTCTTGTTCGGAAGCCATAGTTAAACTAGAAGAGCAGAAAGATGAGGAATGTGACAGTCAACATATATCATGTAACCATCTGAATGAGTCACATGATTATGAAACTGTGTCACATGACTATACAACTATATCAGGTGATATGAATGTTGGAGTTAGTTCATGTGACTCTGGTCTAGGAGAGAGTATTAGTCCAAGTTGCTCAAAGGAAACTTCTTTGTCAGTTGATGTAGTGAAAAAAAGATTAAATTTTGATTTTAGTTATAAAGGAAGGAATACAAAGAGAATTAAATTAGATGAATACTATGAGAATAATGATGAGGATGTGATAGAATCTCATGAGAAAGAAGACACGTCATACATATTGGATGATGTCCCCTCAACCTCTAGTATCATTAGTGATAATAATTATGATGATAGTATAGATTTAACAATTGATGAAGAACAAGATATTGTTTCCATGCCAACAACAAAGATGACATCAAGTAAAAGAACACGTAGTACCAATGATAGTATAAGTAAGAAAGGAGGAACATCAATTAGAATAGGTAAGTACTACTAACATGTTACTATTAATAGAATGATATTGATGACAACTTACGATTTATAATTAGTAATGCTATTAATAGTACCAAAGTGGTATTGTTACTATAAATAGTAACATTGTCATTCTATTAATACTAACTTACTATTAATAGAATGGTTATAATGACAATGTACCTATTTATAGTTACAACACCACCTTAATAGGATGATTATGATTATACTGTTACTATTAATAATTATAACACTGTTTCGTTACTATCATTACTTACAATGTTACTATTTATAATTACAGCACTACGATACTACTATTTTTAGTTACAATACTATTGTTATTAATAGAAGAGATACTATTAATAATTTTAATGTTAATTAATCACTATAGTTACTATAATTATGCATTCACTTGACATAATACTATTAATAGTAACACAATTGAATTAGTTGTTACTATTTATAATCATACAGGTCTGTCAAAACCTTTCAAATCAACTTTCAAACATCCACGTTTAAGAAATAGTGTTACTAATAGTATATCATCATATTTTAAGTAAGTGATATTATAATTATTGTTATGAAGTTCATGACATCTATTTCTCTCTCTATTTCAGAAGAGATAAATAGAAACATAGACCTTTATTTAACTGGTAATGGATATTTTTAATTCTTAATATATTTTGTCAGTTACTGACACACACATAGATACATAGTCTTGTTTTAGCATCTTCACTCAATATCTTTAGAAACCGTTTCTTTTCACATATTGATATCTCCAGATTGAAGCTGGGTAACTCTCTGTATGTTTGGAGTTACTGCTCATTGTAATACATCAGTTATTTGTATTAGTAGTTGTAGTAATAATGATGTTACAATTATACCTGTATATATGTGGAGAGTATCATAGTATTATTATTATACTATGTACGTATACTGACCTCCAGATAAAAGTGCTATCTTTGAAAGTATTTCATGTTTGTTTGTTTGACATTTAACAAACCCTGATGAAGCAAAATAGAATGCCAGCATATGAAGAAACTGTATGTTATAAATCACAAATTCATTTATAATTATTTGTGTGTGTGTGTGGTTGGTTACCATTATAGAAGGGTTGAATTTAATTGATACAGTACTGTGTTTCATAACTAATCTCATCAGGTCTACAGTACTCAATAGAGCTAACGGAATAGATGAAATAAATGAAAAACATACATACAGTAGTGTATTATGTCTCATTGCCAACCAGCCCCACCTGTTTCTAAGATATCGTGCACGTGAACAGCCCACGCTTGTTATTAATAAGTTATTAATAAATTTTTAACCCTTAACGTTTCAAAACAAACCAGATATGGCAGCTGTTTTTGACCCTGTGGAGGGTTTATCTCAAGAGAGCGAGTCCTCATCGCAACATAGAGGATACTCAAGTCTGGGTAGAAAATATAGGAAAGGTAAAATCATTAGTCATGGTTATAGTAAACGAGAGAGACAAGATGCAAGAAGAGAGGCTGCTAGAAACTTCCTTTTAGGAATACCTCTTGATAAAGGCAATAAGTCGTCATCAGGAAATGATAATACTGTTAATAATAATAATACTGAGGAAGTAGAATCTGTTATAAAGGAACAAGTTAATAAAAGTGATGCAGGAGTACTCCTTTCTCCAAATACTTTTGGATCGACTGATATTCTTACATCATCTTCTGTCCATCCTTCACAACAAGTGATAGTAACACAAAAAAATACAACAATGTCTTACTCACCAAGAAGAAGTAAAAGAAGAAAAGGATCTGGACTAAATAAGAAATTATCATATGGACAATTACTAATAGACAACTCAAATCATTCATTACATAATATAAGAACTTATACAATACATCCAGATAATAAAAGGTAAATAGTTAGTATTTTAATTTACATTATATATATTATATATAATGTTATATTTTGATATCACAGACTTGCATTTACACATAATGGTCATCCTATTATCTTATCTACTGTAATACCATATAAAAAACTTGACAAGCAACACAAGTAAGATATGAATTATTTCATTATATATTATAAGGTGATGATATAATCATTATTTAGATCTGAGATAAGTTCATCAGGTATTCGTATCAGGAGTAACAGTATTAGTACCCAAATAGAACTTGATGGTATTGATTTGAGTGATACAACACAAGTTAGCTATCGTGTGTGTGAATATAAAGTTTTTTATTATAATTATAGGAAATATCTCTTGGAATGCATGGACTATTAGATCCCATATGGATAAATCCAGTAGATGGCACTGACTCTGGGGCCTTTGTCTCTCCAATTCCTGCAAGGTGTTAAACTTGTTTATAATATTTAATACATAATTATTATAATGTTTTATTAGACAAGTCAGTGTGAGACGAACATCTGCATTACTAGTTCATCAAACATCGTTTAGAGAGAGTATGACCCCACCTCCTGAAACTATGACAACTAAACTATATCCTTGGTTGTTTTTTCGTGAGAACCATACTCCTCATCATGTAATAACTAATTATCATCCTGATTGTCTGGATAATCGTGAATATTTTCTTGGACGTCATGTGACTACTCTAAATTTGTCTGGTTATCGTGTGTCTTGGTTAAAATATGCACGAGAATCAGAAATGAAGAAAGAGATTAATAGACAATTCATTGATATGTTTCCTCATGTCAAAATTACACTCACTAAATTAAGAAGGTATGAAGAGATATAATAAATATAATAATAATAATAATAATAATAATAATAATGTTAAAAATTTAATTATTATAGTATTAAAAAAGAAATGATAGCCATAGGATCTGAGGTACATACATATTACATATATATAATTATAATAAAAATTAATTATAATGTTTTACATAATGTGTCTATTCCAGTGTGGACTCGATCCAGTTCCACTGGCACATTCCCATGTTTATTTTGAGAAACTAGTAATGATGGTAAGTAAATTCAATTTATATGACTATATCATTAGTTATAATTATAGGGAAAAGTTAACAAGTCATCACGTAAGTTTCTAGCTGGTGCTTGTTTATTACTAGCAACAAAGTTTGCTAGCGATGCTAAAAGATTTGATATCAAAAACCTGATTGAGGTATGAAATGTAGAATAATTATTAATTACTATAGGGGTATTCATCATTAATATAGTGGTAATTATTAATATTTACTATAGGGGTATGTATTCATCCTTGATTATTACTATAGGGTAATTAATATTAATTACTATAGGAGTATCCATCATTATTAATTAATATAGGGGTAATCATTATTAATTACTATAGGGGTATCCATCATTAATTATTACTATAGGGTAATTAATATTAATTACTTATAGGGGTATCCATCATTATTGATCATTATTACAGTAATCATAATGTAAGGATAAAGGCAATCATTATAAATTCTGACATGAATAGTGTTCCAAATTCTGGTTCATTTTAGCTAACTACCTACCTTCATTGTACTTTTCAGGAGATCACAGATAAGTTCAGAATATCATTAAAAGAGCTCCTATCCTACGAGTTTCCAACACTTGTAGCACTTCAGTTTTCATTATTAACACCAGTAGATCAAGTTAGAATACATTATGATAGAATTAAACATTATGATATTCAATAAAAAAAATACATTTTAGATTTTACTATATTATAAATGGTATGAAAGCTTTTCTTGTCTTTGGGTAATCTTCAAATTTTGTCTTGTAATATCTGTGTATTGAAAGTAAATTATAATATCACATGACTGTCACATGTTAATTGTCTCACTTGTGATGTTGAATTGCTCTTACACCCACAAAAGATGTGGTAAGTACAGCAAATGCGACTGCAGATATTGAACTACAGGCCAATGCATATCCACTCCACTCTAAACATTCTCCAAAAAAATTAGCACCAGAAACGTACTCAAACATTCCACCTGAGATAATTATGAATATATGTTTCTAAAACCAATTGGTTTTAGATTTAAAATACCAATTTCTGTCAGACTAATACTATAGTAACACACTAACCAAACCTTTTGGAATCTTGTATCCTGTTTCTCCAGGTTTACGAAGATTTCTCAATATACTATCTGAGTGTATATTAATAGCCATTCCAACCAGAAACAATGTATGACCTAATATGAACTGAGGTGACCAAAACCAACTCATATCATATTGATGAAAATGGGTCAGTGTTCTTCCTTGTAGGTAGCCATTAGTTGAACAGAATGTAAAAGCTGCTAATAGAGTAGGTGACGGGGTAGGCTTCCCTCCTTGGATACAAAGAGAGAAAATAAATGTCCTACATACGAAATGATAGCAATTATGTTGCCACTGATAAAGTGTCCAGTAATTTCATACCTTTGAATATAATGCATTAAGAACATTCCTAGTAATACCATATTAGGATTGACCTCTCCATTGATTTGGTCACCTCCTATATGGAATAGACAGAACAAAGGTATAACGACACTGGGTAGTTCCTGTATGAACCATGCTGCCTTGGCATTAACACTACAGATCTTCATATTATCTGCATATCGTCCATAGAGTGAAACCTGATTTCCAATCAGATATCCAATCACAATCATGATAGCAATTATGAATATAGCATAGTTCATATATTGTATGATATTCCAATCACCACCTTCATGAAAGTAAGTTAGAATTGCCTCCATGAGAGTGGGAGTGGTTAGTAACTTAGTATTAAAAATAATTATTATAAAACAGAATGGTGATTATCATTTTTAAACATTCTTAGAATTAAAGTTACAGTACAAAATGTAACAGCATTAACAGGGAATGCTCTAACTAGTGTTGTATTTAGACCAACAAAAAATACTCTCCATCCTTCATTTTGATAACTCTTCCTGAAACAGTCTATCATTCCACGATATTGAGGTTCACTATCAATACCATCGGTTTGAAGACGAGACTTTATCACATCAAGAGGGTAACAACTGCCCCAGGTAGCCACACCAGCTATACCGCCTGATATTGCTAATATATGAGGTCCTAAATTGTTCAAACCATTTCCCCCAGCAAACTGTTGACAAAGTAACTCGTAGCTCATAAAATAAGCTGCATAACCAATAACATCCCTACATAGAGTCACAGTCATTCCTTTTCCCAAACCTTTTACTCCTTTCATCTTGTAAATATCTACAATCGTTTCTAAAGGACCTTTGAGGGTTTTACAAGATGGTATATTGTGTCTATGCAAAATGTGTGAGTAATACATTTCTCCAATGCCTTGTACTTGCATTCTCAATTTAACAAGTTCTGTTACACAGGAAATAGGAGTCTGAACAAGAGCAGTAGACATGCTAGCTAAACATAATGAACTGAGTTTAACTAGTCCACCTTCTGGCTGTATTAATGACATAGAATATCCATAAGCTCCAAATACTACTGCATTTAACATTCCTGCACCTATCACTGGAGAAACAAGACCTTTATATAGACCTCTCACCTAAAGGATTATAGAGCAATAGTTATAATCTAGCTATAATATATACTCACTCCCTCTGTCTTGCAAATGTCCATAAAACTGTGCATTGGAGAAGTATATCTAATCGTTCTTCCACTCACTCCTTGTGTTTGTAATCGAATCTAATATTGCTTTAGTAATTATTGCTAAAATAATTGTTTTGTGTACCTTCACTGTATCTAATGGGTGTCCCACGATAATACCAATGGCACCTGTGTACATATAAAAATAAAGTGTCTAATTTTAATATTGGTAATATTAATATTATCCTGTTCATTAGAGTGATAATATTATACATGGTCAGTGTATATTTCTACACACCTCCAATCCATCCAGCAATAGAATGCTCCATTTTGTTTTTGTCATCAATTATTTTGTCATCTGAAAAAATTTTGATTGCAAAAATTTCAAAAATATATGCATTATAATTAAAAGTATTGAATACAGGTATCATAATATTTCAAAAATAGTCCAATATTTCTCAATTCAACAATATTAAAACTCAAGTACTCTAGATAATTACCAAACCATACTTCCCATGTATCTTGAGGTAGTTTGTTAATAAGTGTCGTTACACTTGATAAATATTTCTCAATGTCTATCTCAGCCAATTTCTGTGCTACCCCTTGATAAAATAATCCAGGCAATTGGTCTATCTCACACAATATACTCTTACGTTGGGCATTTCTTTTACTACTGAAGGAATTTTCCATCACTCCAGTTTCCATTAATCTTTTATATCTTGTAGACCAAAGCCTGTACACAAGATATCTATCAGGTGACATCATATGATTTAACGGGTCCTTATCAGGTGATGTCAAATCATTCATTACATGGCTGTCAGGTGATACACATTTATTTGTTGTACAAACTGATTGAACTAACTTATAAAACACAACAGATGATCCTATTGCTTTCAGATGCTCACCATGCCAGTCAATATCATTAAATGGTATATTAATATTAAATACTTGTTCCATTATGTTAGTCTGCTTGGTATCAGTCCATACATTAACAGATATACTAACATCCAATGCTTCAACATGATGAAACCACAATGGTGGCATGTATAACAAGTCACCTGGCTCCAATATCACCACATACGACTCCAATTTCTGAACTAAAGGAAATAATTTCACATCCTCTGTATTAGAAAGGTTGACCTGAGCTTGTGCATGACTTGGATGTAGATAAGGAAAAGGGTATAAACCAGTAAAGCTTCCTGGATCAAACATTGTAAATTTTTTTCTACCGTAAAGCTGTGCGTAAAAGTTATGATATCCATCAAAATGACAATGAGCTATAACATGAGGCTGACCCATCCATATATTAATAGATGATCGAAAAGGATTAGGAGAGAGAAGTTCATTAATGGGTTTAACATGAGAAATGGCCCAGTCTCCAAGTTCATCTATACCACCAGTATAATAATGATATCTACCTGATATCGGATATTGTATGCGATTAAAAAACTCTGTACTTGAAAGAGTAACATTGGTTTTATAATTATTAACACGTCTAGAAACCTCAGATAAAGGTTTTGTAGTATCGTAATATGGTCCAAACCATTTATTATTATTCTCATAGATACCAGAGAGAGTATCAAATTTTGTTTCTAAATATTTCGGAGTCCACAGTTTAAAAGCATTCCATTTATTGATGACAGAATTTTTTATTACAACAGGTTTGTGTCTATTAATACAATCTGTAGCAAATGGTGAGTTAATTGAAGGAAGATTAATGATATCAACAGGCTTAATAGTTACATATTCTATTGGTTCTTTCTCACGTATCAACACATACCAAATGATCCCAGTACAGATACAACTGAAGATGAAAGCAATTATTAAAGTAGAATAAAGCATTATACGAGCCTTAGTGTCTTCATCATATGACTGTTTTGATGGGAGAGATAATTTAGGAGACTCTTGTCTATTCTTCCTCTTTCTCTTTCTTGGTGGCATTTCTTGTGTGAGGTAACTCCACCTTATATAAACCACGTGTAAATTAATTATATAATAATAATGAGTACAAAACTAAAGAAAGGTAATAAGAATAGATATTTTTGGGGAAATACAAGAGGTACTGAAAATGTAGAAAAAAGAAATAGTGGTAAAATCTATTGTGCTGATAGAAAACTTCTTCCTCGGATTAAACAGGTTCATTGGTCATGTGATGTGTCATATGACTTTATCTCTTACTGCGACATACCTTTAGTGTGTTAGTGATCACTCAAGAAGACTCTCATTAGATGATTTAGTATCTTCATTACAATCACGGTACGCTGAATATGGGAGAAGAAAACGAAATGCTTTTCGTAGTCAAGTGGAAAAAGGTTTTTAAATGTTCATTCTACATGTGGTTAATACTTATGTGGTTCATTACATACCATTCACATGTACATGTGGTTCACTATATTATATCTTGTATGTACATGTGGTTCACTACACACCATTCATATGTACATGTGGTTCACTATACCAATCATATGTACATGTGGTTCACTATACCATTTATATGTACATGTGGTTCACTACACACCATTCATATGTACATGTGGTTCACTATACCATTCATATGTACATGTGGTTCACTATACCATTCATATGTACATGTGGTTCACTATACCATTCATATGTACATGTGGTTCACTATACCATTTATATGTACATGTGGTTCACTATACCATTTATATGTACATGTGGTTCACTATACCATTTATTAGTATATGATGGATTTATGGATGACTCATTTGGAGATATTGAGAGAGAGTACTTGAGGAAGAGGACCCATCATGATGAAGGGGAACAAGATTCTATTGAAGACAGTGATGTATGTTTTGAATTAACAAGTGATTCAGAAATAGAATTAACTACAGAAGTAAGTCAGATGACTGTCACATGACAGTGCATCATGAGATATTTTGTAGGTCAGTGGTAATATGATGAATGATTTCATGACACATATATATGGCCAAGGGATAGAAACCACATCTCAACCACACTCATTATCTGTTGAACATGATACTACTAAAAATATACTCCCTGAAAGTAGTGATGTTGCTATAGCAACAGATGAAATTGAAATGGAGAGGGGTGTGGTTTCTGATAACATTATATCAAAGCATAGCGGAAATAATGATATTGATCAATGTGATGTTGCTATGGAAACTACTGCCAATGTTGTTGCTATGGAGACAAAATCAAATGGAAGAGGTATTATTAATGATCAATCTCATATTGATTCTAAAAAAAGAAATAAGAGAAAAAGAAATTTAGAAGATTTGGAACAGCAAGAAGAAAATACGAGAAGCAAGAAGAAAAGTATCAAAGAGAAGAGAAGAGAAACTGATTTAGATCAACTAACAGTGGATGCATTACATGATAAACACAAGAGTAAGTCCCTATTAGTATTAATTATTAATCACACATAAGAGTAAGTCCCTATTATTAATTATTAATGACCACATCAACAGGTGATATACCACTAATACACTCAACAACTCATTTTAATGACATTGGAGGATGTACAGCAGCACTTGAAGTTAGTGCATTACATACTCAACATCCTTTCCACTTATAAATTCATTCCAGGATATTTGTCAACTGCTGATGCACTTTCGTCATCCTGAGGTTTTTCAGCAGTTAGGAGTCTCTCCTCCACGAGGTTTTCTACTCCATGGTCCACCTGGGTGTGGTAAAACTCTATTAGCTCATGCCATTGCAGGGGTATAGTGTTTATCTATCTACTGAACAGCATCCATTTGTCTATCTATCTATCTATTCATCTCTCCTAACATTTTCATATCTATTTCAGGAAATGGAATGGCCAATGTTATGTTTAGCAGCTACTGAAGTAGTTAGTGGTGTGTCTGGAGAAACAGAGGAGAAATTAAGGAACCTATTTAACAGGGCTAAGGTGATATATTGTATAACAATCCTCTCATGTCAAGCTTCGTTGAATAGGAGTGTGCCCCATGTATATTATTCATTGATGAGATTGATGCCATAACTCCAAAGAGAGAAACAGCTCAGAGAGAAATGGAGAGAAGAGTTGTCACACAGCTCTTAGCTTGCATGGATGGTGAAGATATGTGCTTCATTATATTCAACATCTCATATCTATCTCCCACTTCAATAGATCTTAATAATAATCCCGTATTGTCTCAAGTACTTGTAATAGGAGCTACTAATAGAGTAGATGCTCTTGATCCTGGTCTTCGGAGATCAGGAAGATTTGATAAAGAGATATCACTTGGTATTCCTGATGAAAATGCTAGAAAACAGTAATTACCTACAATATATGATGTGTATTATATTTACTTGGTCTCTTTGTCTGTTAGAATACTGGAGATTCTTTGTCGAGGTTTGACTGTTCAAGAAGGGTTAAATTTTTCTCATATTGCTCATCAGTCACCAGGTTATGTGGGGGCTGATCTAATGGCTTTGACAAGGGAGGCTGCAATGAGCGCTGTTAATAGAGTACTACCTATGAGTGATGTATCACATGATAGTCACATGACTCTGGATATCATGATAACGAGATTGAAAGATAAGACTCCACTAAGTGTGGAAGTATTGAATACAGTGTCTATAACTAGTGAAGATTTTAAGGTAAATAATAATAGTTATAATTACTAATAATCAATTATGACACCTTTAGGTTGCTCTATCTCGTGTGCAACCATCTTCAAAGAGGGAAGGTTTTGTTACTGTACCTGACACAACATGGGATGATATCGGAGCACTGGGTCCAATCAGGGAAGAACTCACCATGGCTATACTGGTATAATGTGATATAATATTACATACAATTACTGAATGGGTGGGTAGATAAGGAATGTCTTTTGTCATCAATTGATTTGTTTATTTTTCTCTATTATATGATATAAATGATATTTGTTTTTCATCTTTCGATATTATTTGTTTGTATTTCATTTCCCTCTCAGTATATAAGAAGAGATGTTAGTTCTCATTTTAGTACTCAATAATCATTGTATTTCTACTTAATTACTAGGCTCCAGTCAGATACCCAGACCAGTTTGCTAAACTGGGATTGAAGCACCCTCCCGGAGTACTTCTAGCTGGTCCTCCAGGATGTGGGAAAACTTTATTAGCTAAGGTAATTACGAATTAGTGGTTACTATTAATATAATATTACATTTACATGTATCTGTTTACTGTAGTGTAATTAATAAGGGTCATTATCTGTAATTTAATGTTCTTTTTTGTAATTTCAACAGGCCATTGCTAATGAATCTGGTATTAATTTCATTTCTGTAAAAGGTCCAGAATTACTCAATATGGTTAGCTATGAATATCATTATATTTGTTATTTGTTATAATAATATTTTGATGTCATGATTATAATTATTGTAGGCATGGTTGATAGTCATGAATATCATTATAATTGAGGTCGTTATTAGGATTATCATACCATTAATGTTTTGTTTATTAAATGAATTATATTACCATATTCACATCACAGATAACTAAAATTCAATTTTACTGTAATTAACCTTTTCTGTGTGGGTGTAAGATAACAATAATCTGTGTATATTGTAGGTGATGTTTTAATGTATTGCGTTAATTTTACTTTCATTTGTAGTATGTTGGTGAGAGTGAGCGAGCTGTACGGCAGGTATTTCAACGAGCTAGAAACTCTTCGCCTTGTGTTATTTTCTTTGATGAGCTAGATGCATTATGTCCTCGTAGATCTGATGTAGCAGAGGTTAGTGATTATCTGAATAGTTGTATGTTTTGAATAGAATGCATGTTTGATATTGCAGTGTATTGTGTTCATGTGTAGGAGTAATACTATTATTGTAGTAAAACAATTGATTTTTTATTTGACCTTGTAAACATGTATGTGGGTGTCTTGTATTGATAACATGTCTTATAGGGATAAGGGATAACATGTGGGTGTCATATAGGGATAAGGGATAAGGTATAACATGTGGGTGTCTAGGGATAAAGGATAACATGTGGGTGTCTAGGGATAAGGGATAACATGTGGGTGTCTTATTGGGATAAGGGATAACATGTGGGTGTCTTATAGAGATAAGGGATAAGGTATAATATGTGGGTGTCTAGGGATAAGGGATAACATGTGGGTGTCTAGGGATAAGGGATAACATGTGGGTGTCTTATAGGGATAAGGGATAACATGTGGGTGTCATATAGGGATAAGGGATAAGGAATAAGGTATAACATGTGGGTGTCTAGGGATAAGGGATAACATGTGGGTGTCTTATAGGGATAAGGGATAACATGTGGGTGTCTTATAGGGATAAGGGATAAGGGATAACATGTGGGTGTCTTATAGGATAAGGGATAAAATTTAGGGATAATCCCTGTAATAATGTTTTAATTACACTTCTTTTGAAAAATGTTTTGATTATCAGAGTAGTTCAAGTGCTCGTGTTGTCAATCAACTATTAACTGAAATGGATGGACTGGAATCTCGAAAACAAGTATTTATAATGGGAGCTACTAATAGACCAGGTTACTGATCTTTTATAATATAATTATATAATTATATATTATGTATGTATATATAATTATATGTATGTATTTATTTATCTATCTATCTACTGTTCATCTCAGATATAATAGATCCTGCAGTTTTACGTCCAGGTCGTCTAGACAAGATACTTTATGTTGGTCTTCCATCGTGTCAAGACAGAATTGAGATATTGAAAACTATCACCAAGGTGATGAATGGATGGATGAATGGATGAATGAATGGATGAAATATGATTGAAAAGAGTATGATGTGTATAAGGGGTAATCATTACTATAGTTCAAATAGTATTGTACATTAATAGTATATTAATTATGTATATTGTATAATTACTGAACTCTACTTTGTACCTGTTTGTACTCACTGTTATGTAATAATTATTCTTCCTAATATATAATATGTCATAAGAAAAATATAATATAACATAGCTGTTTTGAACTCTCACACTGTATGTATGTGTGTATGTGTGTGTGTATGTGTGTGTGTGTATGTGTGTAAGTATGTGTGTGTGTATGTGTGTGTGTATGTGTTTGTATGTGTATGTGTGTGTGTATGTGTGTATGTGTATGTGCGTATGTGTATGTGTGTGTGTGTATATATATATATGTCAGTGTATGTATTATAGATATATGGATGGATGGATGGTTGATTGAAAATGCATACATATAATGCTAATAATAGAGTTTTGAATTTCAAATAATAGCATGTATTAATAATGTTGTGTCTCTTGTATAATTACTGTACAGTCACTTTGCACTTAGTTGTACTCATGTTATGTAACAATTATCTTTCCTTGTGTCATAGCTGTTTTGAACTCTCACCTTTGAATGATGGATGGTTGTATACATATTAGGATAATTATCATTTAATAAAGTTTTGGATTTCAACCATATTATATAACAGCTGTTTGAACTCCATCGATGGATGGATAGATGGATGGATGGATGGATGAGTGGATGGGTGGATGGTTTTGTGGCTGGATGAACTCTCACCTTTCAATGGATGGATGGATGGACGAGTGGACGAGTGGATGAGTGGATGGATGGATGGATGGATGAATGAATGGATGGATGAGTGGATGGGTGGATGGTTTTGTGGCTGGATGAACTCTCACCTTTCAATGGATGGATGGATGGACGAATGGATGAGTGGATGGATGGATGGATGGATGGATGGATGAATGGATGGGTGGATGGTTTTGTGGCTGGATGAACTCT
The DNA here is from genome assembly GCA_947044365.1 of Petrosia ficiformis. Classification (NCBI taxonomy): domain Eukaryota; kingdom Metazoa; phylum Porifera; class Demospongiae; order Haplosclerida; family Petrosiidae; genus Petrosia; species Petrosia ficiformis. Next base: position 4,300,357 of record OX345639.1, read on the forward strand.
CACCTTTCAATGGATGGATGGATGGACGAATGGATGAGTGGATGGATGGATGGATGGATGGATGGATGGATGAATGGATGGATGGATGGGTGGGTGGATATTCAAATGGAATGCAGGTACAAAAAATTACTGATTTCATATCTTAAGTGTTAATTATTGACTTTGTATTTACTATTCATCAGAAATAGATGTACTCTGATCTTTGTCACTATAAGATTAACAATGTTGTTTATAATCTTGTGTAAAGAAAGGTGTTCTAGTTGACTCAACTGTGTCAACTGTTTGGGAGCGTTTGGTTAAAGGTCATTTTTATGGTTTTAGCAATTTTGCTATTTTATGTATGGCTTTTCTTGTTTACATATTCCTCGTGTATATGTATATGTATATGTATAATTATATATATATGTGTCCTCATGTATATGTATATGTGTCCTCATGTATATATATGTGTCCTCATGTATATGTATATGTGTCCTCATGTACGTATATATATCTCATGTATATATATGTGTCCTCTTCTACAAGTATAAGAGCAGTATCTTCGGCAACAAGATTAAACTTATATGTTATATCTACTAAGAGATTTTGAATATCACATGATAGCATGTACTACATCATGTGACTATAGCTAATGTCTAATTATAATATAATTATATATAATAAATTATAATTAAATATATATGTATAGGTTCCTCACTTGTATGTATGTATACACTACCATATTTAGTCATAATTGAGTCATATTGCTCTCTAAGCAATACCTACTTCAAGTGTCACCAAACACTTCATAATTGGATTAAAATTACATAACTCAGCACTTTATCATCTTACTCATGTACTATACTTATTCAGCTAAATTCCTGGCCCTCACCTGAGTATACTACAACTTGTTTGAATAGATAAGCATTATTGTGAATGTTTTATTGTAAACAACAGAATTACATGCACTAAATGAGCTTTTGATCATTAATAAACTTCTTACACCTGTTTATGCGATTCTAAATGTATGTATGTATGTATGTATGTATGTATGTATGTATGTATGTATGTATGTATGTATGTATGTGTATATGTGTCTGTATGTGTATGTGTGTATGTATGTGTGTGTGTGTGTGTGTGTTTGACTGTCTGTGTATGTATGAATGTATGTATGTATGTATGTATGTACGTATGTACGTGTGTATGTATGTATGTACACATGTACGTACATACATACATTTGTGGTATGTATATGTATATATGGTTGTGTGTTTATATGCACATATATATATATGTATGTATATATGTATGTATGTATGTATGTAGGTATATATGTATGTGTGTATGTAAGTATATATGTATGTGTATGTGTGTATTTATGCATCAAGAATTCATAATTATGTTTCTCATTCTAATTGTTAGGATGGAACTTGTCCTAGACTACATAGTGATGTTAATATATCTCTCATTGGTCAGAGTGATAAATGTAATGGATTCTCGTGAGTTGTGACATCACTTTGATGTGATGCATCAAGTAATGAATATGGCCGGCCAATCTTAAATAACTGATTAATGATGCAGAAATAATTATAATTACTAATAATCAAATATATATGGATAGATGAGAAATGATCTTTAAAAATAGATGTTTTCTACATTCAATTGTTGAGTGACTATGTCAAGAGTAGCCAATAGACTTGATATCAAAGGGATTGTTGTTGAGTACTATCCAAACAAAGTTATCTTTATCACAGGATGTGACATCACTAAATTTAGTGACAATACTTAAAAAAACTTCCCTTAAGGGAATACATTTTTGATAAATTTATAATGGCATAGATATTTTGTATAGTGATAATCTATTATGTCTACCCCTGTTTTGATTCTGCTAGTGTGTTGATTGTTTGGAATGTCAATGAATATATTATGTAGCTATCATGTGTAATATAATATCTTCAAAGACTATTAAATAATTGGATACATTGATTGATTTTCTGAAATATGATTGGTTGATTATTTAAATCAAGTGATTTGATTGGTTAACACTTCAGTGCAACAATATTCATTAGTTAGTTTAATGCAATGACGCGGATGTTTATTCCAGAGTTAGACAATGCTATGAAACTAATTAAGATTTCATGACGTTCACACACCATGTAGGAGTGTATGAATAACAAATAGTTATGTATTTTGTTATGTATATATACATTATATCTTTGGTGATTCAAGGAAAGTTCATTTGTATAATGTTTCACATTATTCTACAACCTGATGCTGATTTAAACACCACTTGTCACCTTGTTAATAAGTTATTTACACATAAAATTATTAGGACTGCCTACTTGTTATCATTGTATTTGGGAGTGTCTTTACTATTGATACCTTTTATATAGTTAGATGGGGGAGTGATTATAGACAACACTTCATTTATATATGGACACAGGCAAAACTTCACTCTGACCAACAGATCTCTTAATTATATTGGATGTATGACTTTAGTCTAGACTAACTGACTGATTACTCATTAATATATAACAGTTGATATATGATATGTTATAAGTATTAACTGTTAATTAATGAACAACACACATTAATTATCAGTTATAATATGGTTTCTAGTTTAGGTGAAACTTCAAGTATGTACAACTATATTTGTATCTTATATATAGAGGTGCAGATCTTGTAGCTCTGGTTAGAGAATCATCGTGCATCGCCCTAAAAGAGTATATGTTACTCACACACACATCTTTTTGTAACAGTGACATCACATCTTTGCAACAAACTCAAGAAGAATGTATAGTTCATTTGAGACACTTTGAAGAGGCTTTCACAAAAGTTCATCCATCAGTTTTAGAAAAGGCAAGCCTTGGTTCATAGTTCAATAACATGTAGTACATTGACATACTTCACAAAGTATGTTAGTTTAATTGATACTTGTATGGAGTGTGTATATTGATAATTTAATTAGTTGACAAGATAAGTTGTACGCAATCTAATTGAGCCACCTACCAGCTTATCTTAATATGACCAAATATTGTTGTTGTTTACTGATCAGGAGTGTGTGAATCTGTCTGTGTCTTTTTGTGTGTGTGTGTGTGTGGGTCCTCAGTGTATATATCATGTATCTGTGTCTGTGTCTTCAGTGTGTGTATAACCAACCATCCACTTGAAATATGTGTGTTTGTCTGTGTTTGTGCTTGTGTGTGTGTGTGTGTGTGTCTGTCTGTCTGTGTGTGTCTGTGTGTGTCTGTGTCTGTGTGTGTGTCTGTGTGTGTGTCTGTGTGTCTGTGTGTCTGTTTGTGTGTGTGTGTGTAACTGTGTACATGCATATATTAATATATATGTGTTTGGGAATTAGACCCACATAATTATAATCTGTTATAACTAGTTTAAAATGCTACACGTAGATGTCTGTGCAGTAGTGGTATGTTATCATGACCTGGATACTATCAGGTCATTATATATAGTGTATGTAAGTGTATGTATGACATCTAATTTGTACATTACATACTAATACTACCATATATGGTCAGTGATACATTATCAACTCGCATACTCTCTTGTATACAATCTCCTCTCTTGTTGATTCAATGTATCATTTTGTGTATTCAAACTTATAATTATGTAGTTTTACTACAACATATTTCAACAGACAAGCAGAGAATTGAATAACACGTGTCTATGTGTGTGTGTGTGTGTTTGTATGTGTTTGTCTATGTGTGTGTGTGTTTGTGTGTGTTTGTGTGTGTTTGTATGTGTTTGTCTATGTGTGTGTGTGTGTGTTTTTGTATGTGTTTGTCTATGTGTGTGTGTGTTTGTATGTGTTTGTGTGTGTGTGTTTGTGTGTGTTTGTGTGTGTGTGTGTGTGTGTACGTGTGTATTCATATATCAGTCCTATCATCTTGTGTTGCCATGGTTATAATCTCTAAAGCAATTAAAATTGAATTTCCATAAGTTGTAAGTATATTCAATTAGGTTATCGATTTTAAAGTTTACACAAAAGTTCGTCATATTATTTTTACTATCCTAAAATTTTATAGTTGTCCATATTAACATCATATAGAATGTGAAGGTCTTTTTTCATAACTAAATAATTGTTTTTTTACATTAGTTTCTTTTTAGCAGTTAATTGTTTGTTTTAATCATAAAATACTGATCATGTTTATTTTCACTCCACACAAACAGGACAGAATGAAATATCTGGAGAACAAACACATTTAAACTAATTTTATTTCATTCATTTCAAAATTTTTATTAGAATTGGTATTCACATTTGAGCAAAATATCATACAACTACTACTTGATAATAAATAGTCGCAGTTACAACAAGATTATAAAAAAAATTGTTATATACAAAACTGGTGATTGAGTGTTGACTGAATAGTAAAGGCGAAAATTAATATAAATAATAAACCTATTTGAAAATAAATAAAATTACAGATAGCGTGAGCAAAAAAAGGATGAAAAGTTATTACACTGTTTTTGAATAAATAAATAAGAGGGTAACACATAACAAATAAATATATATATATATATAAATTGGGGACGACGGGGCAGTGAGTATATATATATATATTGGATTAAATTCCAAACCTGCTTAAACCATTAGTAAATGTATATTAGAGTGGAGTTGATTGAGCAGAATTAAAAATGCTTTTCGAGTCTACTTGACACTTCATTACGGGAATTATCTAAGTGATTTAGGTAGGGGCCTCACAAAAGGGAACACATTTACGATGTAATAGTTAGCGATTGTGCATACAAAACTGATGATAGGTCCAGTTCAATACTCACTTCCAGATGTTTGAAAGTGGTTTATCTAGAGCCGAGTCACTGTAAGAATTCATACTATCAAAAACAGGTAGACGACTGTGTGATAATGATTGGTAGAGCCCATCATCCAAGTCCAAACTAATGCTGGACAACCTTTGTGTGATGGTAGGATCAATAGTACTGGAGATACTGCCAACTGTAGGTTTTATGGGAGAGTCCAAAGAATTGCTGTCCCAGTCATTGAATGAATCGTTGACAAGTGAGGTTTGCTGAAATAGTGTACTTCCATTGTTTGATAATGGCTCGATTTCTGGATCAGTGTCATCTGAAGAACTATCCGAAAGTGGAAAATCGAAAAACTTATTTCCTGTAGCAAGGAAGAAGCTTGCGGTATCATCAGGTGACGATATCCCAGAGTCTTGCGATGGACTGAGTGGAGGAAGGATCGAGAGAGGGTAGGTTGGAGTTGTTGGCACACTTCCATTACCTGACAATGTACGAGTTATTGTAAGGGGAGCCGGACGTGCCTCTCCAGTAGTGTGAACAAAATGACAACGGGTACCATATGGGCAATATCCATGAGAATGAAATGTACGACAGAGTTCTGTTTTGTATTTCGGGTGACGTGGTAAAGCTCTCAGTTCCAAGGTACCATGTGCAAATTGGCACTTGTCACCATATTTGCAACACCCATATTCTTGAAAAGGACGGCACATCTCGGTTTTGTAGCGGTTTGCATTTAATCCTAGTTTAGCGGTACGTTTGTCATCAAGTTTCATTTTTAAATTACCTCCCACAGTATGCAGTTGTGTACCAGTTGAGAAAGAACGTTGACGAATTGTGGTAGGACTCACCTGAAGAAAAATGTACAAATAATAATAATAAACAAAAAATGAAAATTATTAGGTTCAATGAAAGCAATTAACAAATCCATCAATTGAAACCTATCAATTTTATAATGAATCCTTTAAAACATAATCTTATCGCATCCCACCACTCTCAAAACAATATAAACCATGTTCGGTGTTTACGCTGTATCTAGCTCTTTACACGGAACACTTCAACTCAGACAATCAAGGGCAGGCCTATACTCACAACATTGTCTGCAACATTTACCTCTCAGCAAAATGCCTGAAGCAAGATCACACCACAAACACTCTTTCATCTCTTTCTCGATCACACGAGCACAATCAAGTGTGTAGATTACAGTTAAAGAATTTGAAGTGTAACTTTAAATAATAATTATAACAGATATTACACAATACATTATGTGCAAATACAGTAGGAAACATTATACTTATAATATATTCACATACCCTTGGCATTTCGAATGACATACTCAGATCGTTGTCCATGCTGTGAAGATAGTACCTTGCAAAAGAGATGGTATAGATAATTGGTTCGGTTACAGATTGAGAACGATGCAACTTTGTGAATCGCTTATTGCTCACAACTTCGAAATTTCTTTCGTCCAACCAACTTGCTTGCACTAGTGCTTGGCTGTGCTTCAACACCCCGTCACTGGTCAGTTTATATGCTGTGATGTTGCAACGTAGGCGAACGATCAATTACACTCTGACCTGCGATGCAAAAAAATTATTATCTGTACTGCTGTGATCTGATTGGTTAATGATGACCCCGGAATTGAGCATTTTTTAACCATTGTTATCACGTGATATTTAATATGCACACATGCATTATCATAACAGCTGATGTGTTCATCCTTTGCTGATCAGCTCAGACAAAAACCCAGTCAAACCAGATTGACCAGTTTCTTATGAAGAGGAGGAGGCACTCTCCTACCTGTTGACATGGCTACAGAAATATCAAATAGTTTTGGGAGTGAGAAAGAGAGTGAGAGTCCAATATCTTTCAGATATTGGGACAAAGGATATATGGCACAGCAGTTGGCTAACCTTCAGGAGAGAGCTCCAATATTAATGCATGTGAGTTTATAGGTGTGGTTTAATGAGGTCTAAAGGCGATAAAGATGATAATCTTATATTATAGGTAGTATTAGTATAGTCACATCCCTTTTCAATTACTATGATTAGTATAGTCACATCCCTTTTCAATTACTATGATATCGCATTACATTTACACAACTATATATATGAATTTGGGTGCATGTCCATGTTATACCTCTGTAATGATAATAATTATAATAGAGTTAGTCTTTGAAAATTATTTCATTAGGAGGAGGTGGAAGCCAGGGATTACCCCACCCATTGATTTATTCAAAATCAACAATTAACATTAACTAAAATAAGCTACAATAATTCAGGAGTATAATATACATTTATTTCTTAATTTAAAATGTCCAGCATGGCATCAAAATCAACTAAGATAATGCCTTACCTAGTGGACACATTGGACATCACTTATCCACTTTCTCCCCCCGAGTATTTGATCACATATGTAATGTGTATAATCATAATTTTATGTGGTTTAAAATGTTCAATGATACATAATCTTGTCCTAGCCACACCCACAACCCACATAAGCATCAGGTGACTTTCTTATCAATTATTTGAAAGTCATTTCCTACATCACATGTTAATAATGTGATATGCTGAGTCAGCATAACTGGCTAACATGATACTATTACATAGTATCATGTATTTCACAGGGAGGGTCTTGTAGTAATTTGCACCCCTTTTTTTACTTGTTAACGAGATTCATATTTACTTTTAAAAGCACAGCTGTATCTTGTTAATTATCAATTAATTGTCATGAACTCACTGTTACATTCATGAATAATTAATTAGCATAAAATATCACGTACACCTATTCACTCTAAATATATCCTTAGATTTATAATTTCTTATAAACTGTTTGTTACTATGTAATATAAGAGATTTGGTTGAGCAGACAAGTGATACACAACTTTGTTTAATAAGTAACTTGAGATATTTGTGCAGGAATAAGCATGTTTAATTATTATCATAACTTAATATTATTATTAGTACCTGTTAGCTACCTCTCTGACAATAATAGTTTAGTGTTTAGTTAACTTATAATCAATAACACTGTTAATATGATAATTGTCAAAAATTGGTAACTCAACGGCATGCAGTAAGCATGTAGATTGACTACTGTAAATATAATTAGGATGTTTGTGTTACATATATACATGTAAGATGTTTTGGAATGAGAATGTGGTTGATACATTAGTATGCAAGATGTTTTGGAATGGGAATGTGGTTGACACATTAGTATGTATGATATTTGGGAATGGGAATGTGGTTGATACATTAGTATGTAAGATATTTGGGAATGGGAATGTGGTTGATACATTAGTATGTAAGATGTTTGGGAATGGGAATGTGGTTGATACATTAGTATGTAAGATGTTTGGGATTGGGAATGTGGTTGATACATTATATTAGTGTGTTTTGGAATGGGAATCTAGTTAATAACCTTTGCTCTAAGATTACAAAATGACATCAAAATATGGCATACCTTCAGCTAATTAAGTACACTGAAGCCTCACCCTGCTTGATCTGGAATGTGTTTTCATATTGTCATCATGAGTTTAGTAGTCAATGCTTCATTCATCTATTTATATATCTATCTATATATCTTTGTAAATCTATCTATCTATATATCTTGTAAATCTATCTATCTAGTATATATCTTTATATAGCTAGTTTGTTTCAAATCTATAAATTAATTTCTGAGTTGTTAGTATAATAATTAATTTATGGAACTCCTAATTACATTACATTGCCTTTCCTATAACAGTGTACTGATTACGTCATATTGTTGTTCTGTTTGTGTATATTCACATTATAATATTACTTAATTAAATCCAATCTTGGTGTGCTAATTAATTTTCACCATACCAAATTAAGAATACAGTTGTGTCTCTAGTAAAATCAACAGCCAACAGTCTGAATACAATACATTAACATAATTGAATTCCTTGGAAAGTAATTACGACATTGGTGCAGGTAATAGTTGTAAATATACATAATGTCATGTGTCTCTTGTAAACTTGACTACTGAACTATACAATAGCACACACAGCATCAACATTGATAGTACAAGTATGAGTTCACAGGGAGGGTACCCTTTTACTATAGTACTGTATTACATTATAATAATTATATATATTATGTCTAATATATATTATTACATACATCCTCCTTCTTCTTAATTCACTATTCAAAAGTTTCCCAGGTGACTGATAATGTTGGTTTGGTTGGCATAACTATACAATAATAATTATATTATAAAAAAGGGAGGAAACCTAATTTAGGTATGTATATTAGTATCAACATAATTAATTTATCAATGATAACTAAGAGACATTACATAGACTTCTCTCATGATACATAATACATGAAACTATAAGTTTTCCCATTGGATGGTATGTCTATATTCCTCTTAATAGTAAGTTTAGTAGCACCAACATAATAATGATTCTCTCCATATTTAACTTGTTTGTAGAGTCTAAAGCCACGTCTCCTTTTCTGTTTGAAATTAGTGTACTAGCATTCCTTATCTGAGCTCCTCTACTACACTAATTACAACCACACACTAAACTAGGATATGACTGTTTAGTATGTGGTTGTATAATATAATGTGTAGGTTTTCGTTTTATTAGATAAACAGGTTTATCAATGCATGAATGTATTATAAGTAAATAGAAGAGCTGTGTGACGACATCACAGTAATATTGTTATTATAATTATTATTATAATATAATAATTATAAAATAGTTTACATTTTCTAGTAGTAATGTTTTTCATATTCTGGAGATTAATTAACATGAAGTGATGACATAAACCTTGTTATACTGGTTTAAACTGGTTTAATAATAGCATATATTAATTAGATTATTATAGTGTTGTATAGTTCAATTTAAATATTAACCTTAAATAACAGTATCATAGTTTGAACACACCTTAACATGTGTACTTAGTACGTGATAATAATGTAATCTATGAACTTTAACTTGTGTATTTAATATGCGATAATTAATTTATATAATGTGTTAGCAGATGTTTTTGACATGCCTGCTGTTCAATTTGATGTAGAGGGGGACACCCAACCTCTCTTCCTCTGTATGAACCAGACTTGGGTCAAATACATTAGGTATTTGTATTTAGTCGTATTTAAATACATTTTTAAGTATTTGTATTTGTAATTAAAATACATCACAAAAGTATTTCAAATACTGCTAAATACTTCTGAAATACCTTTCATTTAATGTGAGCAATGACAAATTAAGCAAAAGCATGTTTATCATTAATTTTGATGTATTTCATCACTTCCTCTAAGTACACTTATCACTTCAAATGTGTGATTATGTCATGTGAGCGTATGAACGAGAAGTATTTGTATTTGTATTTGAAATACAATTTCAGTATTTGTAATTATATTTCAAATACAATATTGTAAACAGTATTTGTATTTGTATTTGTAATTAAATACTTTTGCAATGTATTTGACCCAAGCCTGGTATGAACTATTATAATTCAATTGGTATTTCACTCAACCAAATTGACTGACCATTTTAGTTTGTATTCATCACTAACCCTTTTCTACATATATTCTTAACTCTGGCTGATATGCTCTTAATTACTATTCTCTCTTACAGGAACCACTAGAAATAACTACAAATGCTCCATCCACTCTTCCTACCCCTCCTCTGTATCCTGGTGAGATATTGAAGATGCAACAACACAGGGTTATATGCACCAATGCTTTTAACGAACCTGCCGTGGGTGTGGTTTATCTGACAAACTTCAGAATAATATTCAATGGAAGTCCTATATCAGTAAGTATTACTATGTATCCAACAGAATGTCTGTTGTTAATTATGACTATACAAAAAGGAAATAATTTGTATATAATGTATACAATTATTATTACCTTCAAATGCTTAGCAATGTGTTCATTTTGTAGCTCTAAGATAGACAATACTGAGTTATTAGAAAACAGAAATGACTTTTATAGTTAAATGTATATTATACTGTTTATTTATCATGATCAACAGAATATACAATGGTATTTATAATTAACTGTATATCTATTGTTTACATATAGTCATGATCAGCAGAATATACAATGTGTCATGTGTGACAATTATACTAAATTATACATAATTTTGTAACTCTGGCAGATTTATTTATTGTCTATATAAATGTCACATCCTCATTCCCATACCTATTACATTAGTCTCTATGCCCTATCTTTATTCCCACACTACCCCATCCTCATTTCCAACCTATTACATTAGTCTCTGTGCCCTATCCTCATTCCCACACTCACCCCATCCTCATTTCCATACCTATTACATTAGTCTCTATACCCTATCCTCATTCTCATACCCTCATTCCCATACCTATTACATTAGTCTCTATACCCTATCCTCATTCTCATACCCTCATTCCCATACCTATTACATTAGTCTCTATGCCCTATCTTTATTCCCACACTACCCCATCCTCATTTCCAACCTATTACATTAGTCTCTGTGCCCTATCCTCATTCCCACACTCACCCCATCCTCATTTCCATACCTATTACATTAGTCTCTATACCCTATCCTCATTCTCATACCCTCATTCCCATACCTATTACATTAGTCTCTATACCCTATCCTCATTCTCATACCCTCATTCCCATACCTATTACATTAGTCTCTATGCCCTATCTTTATTCCCACACTACCCCATCCTCATTTCCATACCTATTACATTAGTCTCTATGCCCTATCCTCATTCTCATACCCTCATTCCCATACCTATTACATTAGTCTCTGCTCATTCTTCCAGGATCCAGATGTCTATAGTATGGTACATGAATTTTTTCAGTATTCACATTCAAAAAGAGATTCTAACTTTGATACCAATGTAGTAACTCCTACACTACCTAGAACATTACGTAACAGGAAAAGAAAATATCCAGTCAGAAATTCAAAGTTTTATGTAGGTGGAGAGGAAGAGGAGTATGGTGATGAAACTGGAGAGGAACATATTCCAGTGTCAGGGGAAGGAAATCCCAGTCTGTAAGTGCATCTCTCTCTATATCTATCTATCCATCTATCTATCAATTGTCTATCCATCTATATATCTATCTTTTTATAATATATTGTATTTATCTATCTATTTATATATGAATATCTGTTATCTATTTATTAATGTTCATATATATTCTTTCTTATCCAGTTCATCTAAAGTGTTTCATAAATTAAACACTTTCAGACGTTCAACTGGTGTAGGAATTAAAAATGCACTTACTGATTTAAACGACAGATCAAAAGTTAAAACTATTAATGAAAGAAGGCACCAGACAAGTCCTTCACATTTTGAATCAGATCATATGTCAGGACACAAAACGATATCATTACCTCTATCGAATCCACTTGCTCAAAACATTACAGTTTCTGATGTAATTCTAAGTACCTCAGCCCCCAATAATCATGAACCTCATCTAATAAACTCTGATAATGCAACAACAACACTACCTCGAACTATGCCATCACATGTCCATCCACAACAACGAGATGGTAGTCATGGTAACCAGAGTTCTAGTTATCAAACAACAGACAGTGGTTTTGTAGATCCTCCACTGTCAAAAGCTACATCACTAGACTTAGATGTAGAAACAGTTCAGGAGAAAGAAGAAGCTCTTAGTATATCTCCAGACAATGTTTTCTTACCCCCTCCTCAAGTTGATGAAGTAGATTTTGAAAGATCTCCTATTGACTTCCCATTACAAGATATTAGAAGAAGAAAATTTCGAAAGCCTCATTATTATCGTCCAGATTCTCTTCTTGCTATTGAATCTGACTCTGAAGATTCAGATACTGCTACTGACAACTTTTTTGGGAGTATTGTAGAAGATGATGATTACATATCTTCACCTGAAAATGATTCACCATCGCCCACACATGTTAGAAATACAGATGAAAGAGTCTCCATAGTTATAGAACCACCCGAAGATCCTGAATATATAAATGTACCAACTTTGAAAGGGAGAGGGAAAAAGAAAATCATTGGTGAGGATGTGTTATTAATGGATGAGGAGAAACCATATCAGCATCTCCATAGTAAGCCACATACATCAACATCGCCCATTGTTCCTGATATCAACGCTAGACCACACCCAACATCACCTGATATCAACGCTAGACCACACCCAACATCACCTGATATCGACACTAGACCACACCCAACATCACCTGATATTAACACTAGACCGCACTCAACATCACCTGATATTAATGGTAGAGCACACCTAAGTGATATTGATAAGCAATTAGATTCAACACAGGAGGATCCCATTACTACAGAAGGTCCTCCCAAGAAACCTCCTAGAAAGAAGAAGTTACAGAAACAAGCTAAGTCATTTGATGAGAATTTGATTTCGAATGAAAGAAAAAATGAAAAGGAAACACTCGTTTTGGGACCAGATGTCAAACCACGAATCAATAGACCTCGCCGAACACCTCCTCCTCCTCCTCCTCCTCCTCCTCTTCCTCCTTCTCCTCCTGTAGTTTCTAAACTCCCATTACATGAGACATCTGGTGAATCTAGTGTCAATCTAAATATTACCATGGTGACAGAATCTCCCAGGCAACAGCCAGTAGCTTCTGATAGCACTCGTCATAGTTTATCTCCAGAATTATTCCCTCCAACAGGAGGAGAAGATGAGTTTAAAAACAATCGAAGTTCCTCACTTATTGCCAATCGCTCCTCAAATGCAAGTTTAATGAGACGTCTAACTGTAAGCTCTCCACGAGATCCTCCATATTCATTTGACTGGCTGAGTCATAGTGGTTCTCATACCATAGACAGAAAGGGTATGAATACTTGGAGTGATCCTCGTCTTAATGCTAAAATGATCCCATATAGTAAGTAATCATGACAACTTGTGGACGAGATAATTACAAATATTAGTGTGTGTTTTAATTAAAACTAGAACCTTCATTTTAGTCCCTACTGTAATAACTATAACTAACTATAATGCTAACATGGTTGGTGTTAACCTAAACTATCACTCAACTAATTACTCTTTATTATCATAATCATTAAACAAATATTAATATACACATAATTGTACATTGACTAATGTACTTGACTAATATACTTGTACATGTGCATGTACTTGATGTACATGACTGATGAACATGTATTTGACTAATGTGCATGTACTTGTCAGTATGTTTGTAGATATATGTACATGTACATTACATCAAGTACTACTTGATGTAATGTACATGTACTTGTTGTACTTGTACATGTATCTACAAAAGTACTTGTAAAGTGTAATATAGACACATACATAATAACTATGTCTTTATTTAGTTCAATACACTCTTTCGATGTCCATTCCTCTACAATCAATTCATATATATAAACACTTACCTCCTGCTACATTGGATATATATGGCTGCCGTTGTCGATTACCTGATGGATTTCTAGTACTGGGAAGAAACTCTGTCTCAATGAAGGTACTGTGTCCTATCTATCTATCTATTTATCCACTACACCCACCCACACACACACAGTTGTACTTACACTCTCAGAATACAGTTGATGCTGTCAAATTAAAGGAATATTTAGAACAATTACTCTCATCAAATAAAGTATGATAAATAATCTACAATATTCATCCTAATATGATCCTCTTGTCCTCCTCTAGCATGTATATGAAAGTTTTGCATTTAAATATCGTTCATCAGTCAAGATTTCTCATCCTCGATTATTGGATTCACGTAAACTGCCCAATTTCTATTCATTTGAAGGTAATTAAATAGATATTATGACATCTCTCTTCACAATTTATCAATCACAGCCGAAATAGTTCGTCTTGGGATATTAGATGCTAAAATACTTAATTCCCAGTTATGGCGTGTCACAAACATTACTAAAGACAGTAAGTATTTTATTATTCATTATAATTAAAGCCACACCCACTAAAAACCCAGATCCTAAATTGTGTCATTCTTATCCTGACAAACTTGTGGTTTTAATTTGTACACCTGATGTTGATTTAATACGTGGTGCTAGTGTATATCAAGAGGGTAGATTCCCTGTTGCCTGCTGGATGAACCAAGATAATGAAGCTGTTTTGTTAAGAGCAGCAGCCACTACATCTGAGAGGTGTGGTCACTTCTTAATGATATTCATGATTATTACTCCTCTGATCATATACAGAGGTCTTCAAGGTTCTAATTTACCTGTTGATGAAGCCATACTACAGGCAATTCGAAAGTGTAATAAAGGATCTCGCTTGTTTGTTTTTACTGAGAAATCTGACAATGCAAGGTGAAGAATTTTATATGTGATGTGTAGTTCTATATTAAACCTGTTTATCTGGTTTTATTAGTTTTCAAGATCCAACCAAATTGACTGCTGCAGCTGCTAGATGTGAGCTGAATTACCATCCTATCTTACTAATAATTATTAATAATTCCCTCTTTCACTCCCTCCTTCCCTCCCTCCCTCCCTCCCTCCTTCACTCCCTCCCTCCCTCCCTCCCTCCTTCACTCCCCTATAGCTTATTATTATCATAATTGTAATTTTGTTTATACTATTAATCCACCAAGTTTCAAAAATATTCGACATTCATTCAATAAATTACAAGCCATGATACAAAACGAGATGTGAGATATATATATAGTATGTGTGACACAATGAATAAATAATATATTCTTATTAGTTCTGATGAGGAGTATTTGGTAGCCTTAGATTCCACTCACTGGTTAGAACGTATAGGGGAATTATTACACACTACATCTAAAGTGTGCCATGCCCTCACTGAGGAGTCAGCACATGTGTTAGTATGTTACGAGAATGGATGGGACCGCACTACACAGGTTTGATAAACTGGATTTAATGTGACATACTATATTTATTTATCTTAAATAGATTGTCAGTTTGGCTCAACTTTTATGTGACCCATATTATCGAACAATGAACGGATTTCAGGTAACCAATATACTTTATCCATAGATTATATAGACTACGTATAAGGGATTGGAAACGCCCACGCATTTCCGTACACTCCGTTGCCCCACCCTATCTTTTTTTAGCCAGCCCCTCCCCTCTAAATACAATGCGCTATGCATGCAAGAGTGGTAAAGAACTTGTTTTAAATCGTGTATAATTAAAGAACACTTTTGTTAAACTAATTGATAATATCACCAACCAACATAGGAGTGCTATACCTTCAGCTAGAAAACTGGAGTGTTGAACTATATGACCTACCACACTGCTTAGAGTCCCCAAAATGTAAGTACCTCGTAACCGTTTCAACTGGATTTTCTACATCTAAATGGTAACTTTTTTCTCTATATTTGTTTTAAACCCATGTATTTTTATTGAGTAACAAAACTTACATGGGAATATTGCAATAGAACTGTTATTAAAAGAAGTAAGAGTCCCAAAACCCATTTTCGTTATGATATGTACTAAAAAACAATGGTTTTTAACATCGTACATGATTTGTTGCTAATGTTTTAGCAGTTGAGATGTTAAAACGATACAATAGCAACATGTGTATCAAGAAAAAACACCTTAATTGTCCAGTTTCAGCAAGGAATAGTGTTTTTTCTATGATCAGTCCTCACCACTAAGTAATAAAATTTAATTGATTTCTGGGGACACAGAGTGCGTCACAGACTTATGCATTGATGCTATGGGATCACGTGCACTGTTTCCAATCCCTTATACGTAGTCTATATAATCTATGCTTTATCCATCTGTTTAACTGGACCACACCCACTATAGGTTTTAGTGCAAAAAGAATGGATATGGTTTGGACATCCTTTTCAGAAACGTAATGGCCATCAGCACAATTCAAAAATCAAAGAAGATGGTCCAGTATTCCTGCAGTGGATTGACTGTGTATGGCAGGTAATGGTTGATAATATATGTATATTATACATAAAATGGAATTAAGGTTCATCTGTTTCTAGTAGATTATATAAACTATCGACACATTATTCCTCTATAGGTCATGCGTCAATGTCCTTTTGCTTTTGAATTCAATGAGAACCTTCTTTTAGTAAGTATGTTTGTGTCTTGTCTCTCTCATAACAGCAACATATCTCTCATCTTGTAATCTCTCTCTTGTGGTTTGAGTAATGTTGTTAGCATGAAAATCTCACGAGAGAGTCTAGCAGTATTTCTATAAACTGCATACATGCCAATACAACATGTACATATGTATGTATATTACCTGCACTTGTATATATATATGTTGTATGTTACTATTTTATTAATTCATTTTTATATTTATATGTGTATGTATTTAAATATTTTATTATAAATATATATGTATATTTATATGTGAAGGTATTTTATGTACATTATAATTATATGTATATTTATATGTGAAAGTATTTTTATGTATAATATTATAATGTGTTATTGATATAGGCAATTATTGAACATTCGTATTCGGATCAATTTGGAACTTTTTTGATGAATTCCGAGCGAGAAAGAAATCAGGTACACCTCAACATGATATCTCATAGTTGTATCATGCACTTCTCTTTCATAGTGTTTCATGATTCCTAATCATTATCATCAGTCTGTTAATCAAAATACTATCTCATTTTGGACATGGATATCAATGATGAATGCAAGCAGTCAAATATTTTATAATCCATTATATGATAGCTCATTCCATCCTTGGTAAGTAAAGGAACATCATGATGTGGGAAGAAATGTAGATAATAATATATATATATATATATATATTATTTTTTTTAGTGTCATATATCCCAAATATTATCAAACTTGTCTTGAATTATGGAGGAACCATTATGAAAGGGAGAAAGTCAGAGTGGTACAGTTCTGTGTGTGTCTGTCTCTGTCTGTCTTTCTGTTTGTCTCTGTTCTGTGTGTCTCTATGTGTGTGTGTAGAGTTTGATGCAAATATTCTAATTCTTATAATCAGTTGTTTAGTGTTATTGGTTAACTATATTTCAGGAGCTTCAAGAAGCCTCACCGCTGGACAGTAGACTCTATACTGAACTAAGACAACTTATTACATTATTCCAGGTGTGTTTAAACTGTTTATATATTGTGTGTTGACATTGTTGTATTATATACATATAGCCACTCCTATACCTGATAATTATAATAATGTGATTGTCGTTTTTCTATTCCACAGGAAAGACGCCCTGAATTCACAGATCATACTTTTGGAACAGGTGTAACTAATTCTCTTAACTCACTCACTTTTCAATTTTCTACAAGATCTGGAAGTGTGTTATACTGCATTGTTGTTTCATCATTATTTATATTAGTGTTTTCATCATTTCAGATGAATCAATGCTCCTTGGTCCAAACCCTTTACCAACATCATCATCATCTCCTTCACCTCGTATCATTAGAACAAGATCAGACAAGGTTTATACTAGTATCATGAACTATCTCTCTTCAGAAGGTGATTAATTATTAATAATTTTAGGAATACATCATTATTCCCCCTCCTCCTCCTCCTTCAGGTTATGATGCTTCTATATGTCATCATATTATAATATCTTCCACAATGGCTCAGGGTTTTCTCGTTAAAGAAGGAGGTTATAAAGTATATTGGTTTTATTATCTGGTTTGACTTGGTTTATATTGTTAGGTTTTATGAAGAATTGGAAAAAGAGATGGTTTGTGTTAGACTTTGTAGCTGAATATTTTGCGTATTTCGAAACAGATGAGGTACATTATATAATATATATATATTATATATATATATATATATATATATATATATATATATATATATATTAAATATATATATATATATATATTATATATATATATATATATATTTAAGTATTATATCATTCTTATTACAGCATTTTCATCGTAAAGAGGCTCCTAAAGGAGTGATTTCACTTGATCAAATCAAAAGGGTATCATTATCATCAAAAAGAATCCATTTGATGTCAAACCTTTTTCAAGTAAGGACACCACTTCGAACTTATAACATCAAAGCACCCAGTATCATCTCCATGGAGATATGGATGGCATGTCTCAAGCTACCACCTTCTTCTCTTGTTGTACCAAACCCATGATATTTTATTACGATATGTCGCATGACCAACTGGTACATTGGCATGTGACTACCTCATGACTTAATAGTGTGAGAAATTGATAGGTTCATATTTTAATTTTCAGTCATTTTCACCAACATTTAATGTTGTTTTTGTCTTGTTTTTTTTATAGTATATATTGAAATAATGATTTATTTATGATAATGTATTATGTAGTTGTATATTAAATGATGTTTTATAGTTAAAAAACAATATGTACAAAAACTATGTTAAAAATTATAGTGAAGAAAATATTACAGTTATAATGTTAAGATTAACTTTTTATGGCAAGTGAGATTGCCTAAAAACTTGTCTGGTAGAATTCCCTATGATAATGATATAATATTATTAATATAAATTAACCTATAATTAGCGTACTTGATTATTTCAACTTATCATCAGCTGAATCATCTGAACTAACTTCCTCTTCCCCATCTTCATCATCATCTTGTACAGCTTTTTTCATGCGTCTTCTTGCATTTGCAAACCAAGTAGATACCTAAAGATCAGTAATATTCACTTATTAATACTCATATGAAAGTTATCTTACCTGAGTAAAGGTTAGCTGAGTTGCTTGGCACAAAAGCATTTTCTCATGTCGTGAAGGATAAGGGTGATCTTTATGATCCTCAAACCATTTAATTAGAGGTATTGCTCTCTCAGGGGTCAGTTTGAAACGAGGTGTGTCGTAAGAAACTTTAGGAAACTGTCCCACTGGAAGTGATGGGTAACTATTATGATGAATTACATTATATACATTATAATGAGAGAAGTATTTTGCATTAACTAACTTCCATAGAGCAAATGATGATCCTGTTGAGCTGATACTCACTTGAGATGGATAGTGCGAAGTGAGATACTCTGGATATGGAGAAGACGTTGAATTTGTTGGTAAGTAACTTCCACTGTTACTGCTGAAAGTATTACCATAATTACCACTAGGGTACCCATAATTATTGACCAAGCCATGTGTATGTCCATTAGAAAACGGCAACTGGTCTGTGTTTGAATTATTCAGCAGGACATTCAGAGGAGAAGTGTAAGAAGATGATGAAGAGGATGAAGAGGAGGAAGAAAGTTGATAGTAGTTATTTGATTGGAGACCAGATGATGGATAAGTAGGATATGAATATTTGTATAAGCCATTTTCAGAGTGAGGTGAGCTGGTTATAGGAGATAGCTCATAAGACGAGGATGATGATGATGTTGGAGTCTCCACATCTGTGGTATTACCTGTGCATGTGTTTGATGGGGAGAAAGTTCTTGCTGGAGATTGAGGACTAGGAATTGGAGAAGATGTAGAACCCTATAGTTGTAATAATAATAATAAGTATGCTCGTCTTATAATTATTCAAATCTTACATTTGGTGAACCATTATACGAATTCTCCCCTAACACTGCGGCATTCACAGAAAGAGAATTTGATAAATGTGGATATAAATAATTATTGCAGCTTGTTGTAGATGTTGAGTAAGTGTGATTAGAATATGAAGAGTTTGGGTAGACATTGGAAGTAGGAGGAAAGGAATTGTACCCAAGACCATTTGGAGACATCATAAACTCTGAGAAACCATTACCATAGCTGGATCCTTTTTGGAAGGTGTGCAAGGAAGAAGGGATGGAGTATGGTGATGGTCGGGGCTGCATCTTCAACAACATTGCCTGCAGAAAAAGAGAGAGCTAGTGTTCATTTCAGCTCCACCTAATATAGTGACATATATACAATGCAGCTATGCAGCTTGCAACTGCACAAAGTCTTACCTTCAACCGAAAAGCCTACTATCACAATCGTCTACTTCAGAAAAAAAAACTACACTTAAATGTTTCCAACACTACAAAAAAATGACTGAGCTGAGAGTTAGTATAGACTATTTATATATACACAAATTATACACAGACATAAGTCTAGATAAGTAGACTGCTCTGTGAAAATTAATAAATAATGGGAGGGGCTCGTTCGGAAATGAACCTGTTAGACCATCTGGAGGGCTTACTACGACCAACCTTTGGTCCAAATGGTAAGAACAGTTGTTATAGTATAGTCAGAGATTATGTACAAATTTTCATTTAATAGGATTAGATGTAATATTACATTCCAACGGACAAATACTGACCAGTAATTATGGGCTCCAGCTAATACAATTACATTCATTAGTTTTATCACACCCGGTACAGTGAATATACACTCACATTTGTGTTGTTTTACTTAACTAGAACTGAAACCCCTTTTAGTAAGGCATTGAGAATTAACTAAACTATAACTAAATTATAAGTCTACTGTAATAACTGTAGGTAACGAAAATGAAAATTTGCCAATAATGGGGCACTTTTAGTTAGTTAACTAAACCTAATATTATTAAACTATAACCGGTTTGAGAAACCAGGCATACTATAACTATATCATTTTTGTCAAACTAAAACAACGCTAACCATTTATTTCCACTAATTACATAATATAACTAACTACTGCTGGTATTGTTTCGCGACATGTCATTTTCAATTCATAGCGACAAATGTTAATATTTTCAACAACAGATGAGTAAATTTATCATCAGCAATGTTCAGAGATTTCACAATATAACAGGTACGAATGTATTTATAATTGTATAAGTATGTCCAAAACTTATAAACACATAATATGAGTGTGTGTATGTTCATTTATTATAGGAGATGGTACCAAGAGGCTTTTATTAATGTTAGCGCTAATACTAAAACAGGTATAATTTATATACATGTATAATATTATTATTAATTACATTTTTTTATATAGTTGAAAATACATGGAACTACACCTATTGAATGTGGTAATGGTATGTTATTATAGAGTCACAATTATTGATAACATTAACCCCCACATAATTGTAGAGTAAATGCAATATTCATTGGTACATTTTTAATCATCTCCAGCCTGACTGGTGACATTGGTTTAATTCATTTATGAATTATTCATTAATCTCTATCTGTTTGTCTTGCAGCCTCTCAACAGTTAAATATTCTATCTTCTTTATTCATAAATGAATTATTACCTGTCCTGCCTCATGAGGTATTCAATCTTCCTCTTCCTCTTGCATGCTCTCACTTTTTCCAACATAGAGTGTGAGGGAATATTCTATTTCACAGGACAAATTGATATCAGTTATTGAACAATGTCTAAACACGTGTATGTTCATGTATCATAATGATTTTATAATGTATTTATGTGTACATGATGTGTATTGTGTGTGTGTGTGTGTGTTTATTATTTGTTAGTGTGTGTGTGTGTGTGTGTGCATGCATGCAGGTATCATAAATGTTGTTATTTACAAATATGACCTCCATCTTGAATGTTGTGTGCTATCTTTTATCTACCTTCCATTTTATAATACCCTTTCATTATCCTGTACTCACTCACCCCTCTCTCGATCATTTACCAGGTCTAACACCTCATCATAACTATACTATTTGTAAACAAGTAAAAAATGCACTACTTAATTGTATCACTAAGGTGACCTCAAGATATACATCTTCATATGATTCTATTTACCAGGTAAACGATCTGTGACCTTGATTGTGTTTCACGTACCAATTGACCCAACCCTAGTGTGTGTCAGCATATTGCTTTTTTTACAGACACTTAACTTTCTATCAAATGGTTTTGAATCATTAAGCATGTTAGTCACAGGTGGTCTCTGTAAAACCCAATCCATATCTGGGTGAGGATTCAAAGATAAACATTGACACATACTAACAATACATACATACAGTGTATGTATGTATATACTTAGTATAATATAATGTATACAAATGTACTTACATTCATACGTTCATACATACATACATACATACATACATACATACATACATACATACATACATACATACATACATACATACATACATACATACATAAGTACATACATACATACATACATACATACATACATACATACATACATACATACATACATACATACATACATACATAAGTACATACATACATACATACATACATACATACATACATACATACATACATACATACATACATACATAAGTACATACATACATACATACATACATACATACATACATACATACATACATACATACATACATACATACATATATACATACATACTTACATACATAGGTTCATAATTGATAGAGAAATACTGGGAAATTGGAAACATTTGCAGCATATACCTGTGTTAGTTCAATGTAATTATTATAGATTGAGTAATATATTTTACTTTGATTAGAACTGCCATTCTTTTGAAGTGTGGACTTGTATATAACAGAAAGGATTATACAACTACATCTCTAATGTAAGAATAGTATTGTAATATATTGATGTAATTAGTATATTATATTGAACTGAAACTGTACTAACAATTACCACAGTGTATATTAATTTATTTAGAGTATCAAATTCATCAGACATGATCAATATATCCAATTACTGGATGTTATCACTGAAGAAATGTATACAGTCTTTAGTTAAACATCATGTAAAGATGATATTAGTAGAAGGAGATGTGTGTACCGAGGCTATTCACATTTTAAATGATTCTGAATTATGTGCTATATCAGTGAGTATACTTATAATGAGAGGAATTGTTACCTTAATTATTATCTATATTACTAGTATTATCATTAATTATTATCTATATTACTAGTATTATCATTAATTATTACCTATATTACTAGTATTATCATTAATTATTATCTATATTACTAGTAGTATCATTAATTATTACCTATATTACTAGTATTATCATTAATTATTATCTATATTACTAGTATTATCATTAATTATTACCTATATTACTAGTAGTATCATTAATTATTATCTATATTACTAGTATTATCATTAATTATTACCTATATTACTAGTATTACCATTAATTATTATCTATATTACTAGTATTATCATTAATTATTACCTATATTACTAGTATTATCATTAATTATTACCTATATTACTAGTAGTATCATTAATTATTACCTATATTACTAGTATTATCATTAATTATTATCTATATTACTAGTATTATCATTAATTATTACCTATATTACTAGTACATGTATTATCATTAATTATTACCTATATTACTAGTAGTATCATTAATTATTACCTATATTACTAGTATTATCATTAATTATTATCTATATTACTAGTATTATCATTAATTATTACCTATATTACTAGTACATGTATTATCATTAATTATTACCTATATTACTAGTAGTATCATTAATTATTACCTATATTACTAGTATTATCATATTACTAGTATTATCATTAATTATTACCTATATTACTAGTATTATCATTAATTATTACCTATAGTACTGGTATTATCATTAATTATTACTAGTAGTACCATTAATTATTACCTATATTACTAGTATTAGTATATTACTAGTATACCTATATTACTAGTATTATCATTAATTATTACCTATATTACTAGTATTAGTATATTACTAGTATACCTATATTACTAGTATTACTAGTATACCTATATTACTATATTACTAGTATTAGTATATTACTAGTATACCTATATTAATAGTATTAGTATATTACTAGTATACCTATATTACTAGTATTAGTATATTACTAGTATTAGTATATTACTAGTATACCTATATTAATAGTATTAGTATATTACTAGTATACCTATATTACTAGTATTAGTATATTACTAGTATTAGTATATTACTAGTATACCTATATTAATAGTATTAGTATATTACTAGTATACCTATATTACTAGTATTAGTATATTACCTACATTAGTATATAATATTATATTACCTATATCCACTATCAATAGATGATACCTAAAGAAGTAATGAAACTTATTGAATCATTAACAAATATAGAACCAGTTTATTCACTGGATGAATTGGTATGATCCACACCCTATCTATATCTCTATCTATCTCTCCACTCATACATCTCTCTGGTAGCTATTACTAACAGACAGAAACCTTTTGAGGCACGTCACCTGGAATATACTAACCACAGTTCACCACAATCAGTATAGTTTTTAACATATGATAACCTAAAATCCTTAAAACTGCTACTACAACAACCATTAATTATTAATATTAATCCATTTACTACACTAGTATTAGAGATAATTCATATGATGCCTTTATGTCTGTATGCTGGTAGGTATATCAACATCAATTGCTTGTTCAGTGGAGACTACTTGATAAGGTAGGTTGGTATTTTCCATTATTACTAAATATACACACATACATACATATATATGTCGTACATATATACATATGTACGTACGTACATCTGTACATACGTACATATATACATACATACATATGTACATACATATATTACATACATACTACATATGTACGTCCATATGTTATATACATACATACATACATACATACATACATACATACATACATACATAAATATGTTACATACATACTACATATGTTAATACATACATACATAAATATGTACATGCATATGTTACATACATACATATGTTAGTACATACAACATACATATATGCATACATACATGTACATACATATATGTACATACATACATATGTACGTGCATACATACATAATATTATTCGTTACATACGTTACATACATACCTACATATATTCATACATGCATACATGTATATATACATGCAAACATGTATATATGCATACATAGGTACACATAGATACAACCTACATAAATACATACATTACATGCATACATATATTCATACATGCATGCATACATAATACATATACATATATTATCATATCATGTTGTGCAGTTGGTTGTAAAGAATATTATAATTTTTTGAAAAATAAATTATTTTTTGTGGTATTATGAACATGTATTAATATGTACACATAATTACGTAATTACACACAATAATAATATTCATGAAGATTTGTGGCAAACGAAATGATATTCATTATGCATGTGGTTAGAAATGTGTTTCTATTGTGTGATGTTCACTATCGCTAAATGATGTTACTTGTCAATATCTCGTGTGAATATCCTTGGCTATTGAACAGCTTGAGGTTACAATTAATGTCCATTAAGATAACTATAATAATGGGATAGTATTGGTCGTTGTCATGGTAACACATGAGATGATAGAATGAAATGTTTTTTGGATGTATGCCATGATAATTAGTGAGAAATTTTATTTACAGAATTGTTTAATCATATTCATTTAATGGATCGTTAATTATGTTTTATGTTCCATTCTATGCGATATTCATAAATTCAAGGTATGTAGTCAGTTAGATTTTATCTAGTTTACAAACTTCATTTTAATTGATTAGATTATAATAATACTACTTATTGATGCATATAATACTAACCATTAGGCCTTATAGTTTCATAATTGAATCTCCAAGTATTGGAATTGGAAGACAGATCAAGATGGCAATAAGAAACTCTTTAAAAGTACTTTCTTGTCTCTTTGAAAAGGTCATTATATATAATATAATTATATATAACCATGGTTACAGGTGGTATTAGTATATATACCTTATCACATATTGTAAACCATGTTTATGTATGTATGTACCACTCCCTTACATATGAGTGATATCAAACCTCCTCCACACAAGTTAGTATGTATACATCTCATCACATAGTAAGTATATTATGCATGTATATAATATACCTCACCCTGCATATGAGACTGGCAAACTTCTTCTACAATATCCATATACACCTCCTCATCATATTATTAAGATATGTATAACAACACATAAAATATTTGAATTATGTAATCATACACATTTATAATAATACAAATACATACACACATATTTAGAATACTCATATTATAAAGTATGTAAGGAGTGGAGGATGTTGGGAGATTGATATGATACGACTGATTCAAAAATACATGAAGAAATCAAATATTGATAGGTAATGATAATTATTATAATTATTAACATCATTATTATTATCATTATAGAGGAAGTTTGGAATGGATCTGTTTGAAGAGTATACAAGATGTATGTATTGTATGTACTGTATATACATGTATCGTATGTATGTACTGTATGTATGTACTGTATATGTATATAATGTACGTATGTATGTACTGTATATATATGTATCGTATGTATGTACTGTATGTATGTACTGTATAATTATGTATATGTACTATATATATATATATATGTACTGTATGTATGTACTGTATATGTATATAATGTACGTATGTATGTACTGTATATATATGTATCGTATGTATGTACTGTATGTATGTACTGTATAATTATGTATATGTACTGTATATATATATATGTACTGTATGTATATGTATATATGTACTGTATGTATGTACTGTATATGTATATATGTACTGTATGTATGTACTGTATATGTATATATGTACTGTATGCTATGTACTGTATAATGTATATAATGTACGTATGTATGTACTGATGTATGTACTGTATAATTATGTATATGTACTGTATATATATATGTACTGTATAATGTATATAATGTACGTATGTATGTACTGATGTATGTACTGTATAATTATGTATATGTACTGTATATATATATGTACTGTATAATGTATATAATGTACGTATGTATGTACTGATGTATGTACTGTATATGTATATACATGTATGTACTGTATATGTATATACTGTATAATGTATATACATGTATCGTATGTATGTACTGTATGTATGTACTGTATAATTATGTATATGTACTGTATATATATATATACCGTAATTCGGGAAAATTTCGTACTATAAATATTTTCGTATAACAGTATGCGTACGAAATTTAAAAATTCGAAAATTAACGGGTATATGGAAATAAACGGTATTCGTAAATAATAACGTACGCACGTACGAAAAATTATATATACGAAAAATAAAAATTCGAAATATTTTAGAGACGAAATATTCCTGATTTACGGTATGTACTGTATGTATGTACTGTATATATATATGTACTATGTATGTACTGTATAATGTATATAATGTACGTATGTATGTACTGTATGTATGTACTGTATATATATATGTACTATATATGTACTGTATAATGTATATAATGTACGTATGTATGTACTGTATGTATGTACTGTATAATTATGTATATGTATATATATGTACTGTATGTATGTACTGTATAATTATGTATATGTACTGTATATATATATGTATATATGTACTATATATATATATGTATATACATGTATGTACTGTATGCTATGTATATACATGTATATACTGTATGCTATGTACTGTATAATGTATATACATGTATCGTATGTATGTACTGATGTATGTACTGTATAATTATGTATATGTACTGTATATATATATGTACTGTATAATGTATATAATGTACGTATGTATGTACTGATGTATGTACTGTATAATTATGTATAATTTATGTACTATATATATATATATGTACTGTATGTATGTACTGTATATATATATGTACTGTATGCTATGTACTGTGTAATGTATATAATGTATATAATGTACTGTATGTATGTACTGTATGTATGTACTGTATATGTATATATGTACTGTATGCTATGTACTGTATAATGTATATAATGTACGTATGTATGTACTGATGTATGTACTGTATAATTATGTATATGTACTGTATATATATATGTACTGTATAATGTATATAATGTACGTATGTATGTACTGATGTATGTACTGTATAATTATGTATATGTACTGTATATATATATATATGTACTGTATGTATGTACTGTATATGTATATAATGTACGTATGTATGTACTGTATATACATGTATCGTATGTATGTACTGTATGTATGTACTGATGTATGTACTGTATATACATGTATCGTATGTATGTACTGTATGTATGTACTGTATAATTATGTACTGTATATATATATGTATTGTATGTATGTACTGTATAATGTATATAATGTACGTATGTATGTACTGTCTTTGTGTATACAAGATGTACGTGCTGTATATATGTATATTGTAATATTATATGTATGTATAAGATGGATATATTATATGATGTCACACAGGGTTTACTACTAACCCCTTCATTATTAGTAAATAATAATAATGGGTATTTACAGCATCAACGAAGGCAGCTAAATTTGCATCAGGTAAGTATGTATGTATGTATGTATGTATGTATGTATGTGTGTGTGTATGTACATATGTATGTATGTATGTATGTATGTATGTATGTATGTATGTATGTATGTATGTATGTATGTATGTGTGTGTGTATGTATGTATGTATCTATGTATGTATGTATGTATGTATGTATATATGTATGTATGTATCTATGTATGTATCTATGTATATATGTATGTATGTATGTATATGTGTATGTATGTATCTATGTATGTGTGTATATATGTATGTATGTATGTATGTATGTATGTATGTATGTATGTATGTAAGTATGTATGTGTGTATGTATGTATGTATGTATGTATGTATGTATGTATAAATGTATGTATGTATATACGTACATACGTACATATGTACATACTTGCATTTGTATATACATACATAAATACGTATTTATGTACAATTATATAACAATTCTATTTCTTTTATAAGATGGTATATTTGAATACGAAGAGAGTGACTGTGGATTGTGTTACTGGTATGATTATATTTTCTATGTGTACATGTACATATGCAGATCATTCATTTGTTCATATCTTCATTTTCTAAGGTGATCTGGTTGATATTAGTGAAAAGCAGCATGTATTAGAGCCATTTTTCTCAATGTATCCTCAATTCACTGTCAATAGAACTACTATAGTAATACATTATTATAGTGGAAGAGTATTGTGTATCCACTGTGAGATGTTTAGTAACACATTAAGAATTAGTCCAAAATATTCTTTTATTGTAGCTAATAAAACTTATATTGATACAATAAAGAATCTTTATGTTATACATATATATATATATATATTGTATATATATATATATATATATGATATAAACTATATATATAATGACACATGTCTGGGGAGGGGTATTGGGAGAGGGGACATGCCCCAGACACCCCTATGTATTATGTACTCACAAAAATTGCCACCATGTGGAAGTAACCCTAAAAAGGTAGTGATAGTAACTTTGTACATGACAGTTATATTGTAACTTCCTCGTGTATAATAATTATAATTATACATGTTTATGTCAATAGCACCTGTACATGTAATGTCCTGTATGTATTCCCTTGAGTCATCATGTCATTAAGAAATGAAACTGAATGTTCCATTACGCATGCAACCATGTGCTAATATGGAATGCATGTACATATCTGAAACAACTATAATAATGATGTCACTTAAGAATACTATAATTACTACTACTATACATATGACCATTCTTCCTCAACTAGAATTGATATCAGTGAACATATGTTGTGTTGTATGTTTACTTCTCTCTCACAGCTATTGTCATTTAGTCATCCTGTATTGAGTTGCAAGAGATTATCACTTGAACAGAACCAATTCAGTAGTGATGAATCTGATGAATAATCCTAGGACAAGTTATGTCATTTAATGTAATGCTGTTTATGTGCTGTTTACTTATATACCGGTATATGTACTGTTGTTTACAGTAAATAAATAATCAGTAAACTTTATTGTTTATTTATGTACTGTTGTTTACAGTTTATTTATATATTGTTCTTTATTTGTACACTATTCAGTACATTTTTAAAACTTCTAAACTACATTTATCTAGTAATGAACAAATGAGGCTACTATATATATTACTTTTGGTATAGGTAAGTTTTTGTTAAAACCAAAAATTTGGGGCAGTGATAGCACATGGATACTTGAATGATAGACAACACATAGAATAGCATAATTATAATTATGTTAGTATAATTATATTATGAATCTCTATCTCTAAACAAAGAGGTGTCAACCAAAAAAAATGGGCTGTCCTAATTAAACTAAAATCAACACACCCTCCACACACCCCTATCAGATGACTTCAAAGTCACCTTTAGCATTCCTGCAGACACTATATATGAATGCTCTACAGGAATTCGCAGCAGGATGGTGTGGAGGTATGTGTTTATCAAATGATTATAAACTCTTTTATTTATTTGTGTATAGGTGTGTCTGGTTTGGTAGTAGGTCATCCATTTGATACTGTTAAGGTAAATGGAGTGTAATTAAATCATCATGTTAGTGAATATTAATACACAACAAAAGGGTACACTCTTATAATAAAGTACAACTTCCATAAGATCCATACTATATTCATTGCAGTGAATTTGAACAAGATAAAATATTTCTTGAAAGAACCTTTTAGCCTGAGGGCTTTCAAGCTGAAGAAGGCCCTCAGCCCAAAATTTTCTTGTCAAGAAATGAAGTTCAAAATTCAAAAATTAAGTTTGAACCTAAATTTGTTTCAATTTATTGGCATTTATCATCCAGTTTCCATGGAAATATAACATCATTTCTAGTGATATTAATACTGTAAACACTTGAAAATCTTGATGTCGTCATTTGTACCTAAAATCACTACATATTCTTCCACTATAGTCCAGATTGCAGACTCAAGGTGTAGGTGGAAGAGAAATGAGATACACAGGTACATTTCACTGCTTCTCTGATATTGTGAAAACAGAAGGGGTGAGTTGAAGAAATTAGTGTTGGAAGTTTACATTGAACTCCATTAATATGTACAATTAATTGTGTAATTATCATAGTGATCATGTTCTATGTATTATATGCTATGTAGTGATCATGTTTCTATGTAGTTAAGAGGACTTTACAAAGGCATGGCTGCACCACTGCTTGGAATGGCAGCAATTAATTCAATAGTGTTCAGTGTTCATGGGTCTTGTATGAGATTTCTTCAACCACAAGGAGGAGTTAATAAAATTAACAATAGTTTAATTGCCGGGGCTGCAGCAGGGACAGTTCAATGTGTTGTGTGTACACCAGCGGAACTAATTAAACTGAGAATGCAAGTTCAATGCATTGGTACAGAAAATGGACCTTCTATTTCTAATATATTTACCAAGAAAAATAAAAAATCGAATTATGTAGGTCCATGGGAAACAGCTGTTGAAATTTATAGAAAAGAAGGGATAAAAGGAATTAACAAAGGCATGGTTGTCACTATGTATCGTGAAGCACCAGCATTTGCTACATACTTTGCTTCTTACGACTACTTTT
Organism: Petrosia ficiformis; assembly: GCA_947044365.1. Classification (NCBI taxonomy): domain Eukaryota; kingdom Metazoa; phylum Porifera; class Demospongiae; order Haplosclerida; family Petrosiidae; genus Petrosia; species Petrosia ficiformis. The sequence goes on from OX345639.1 coordinate 4,332,365, forward strand.
GTCAGAAAGTTGCAGGTCAAAGGTCACTGGATGAGCTAGGACCATTAGCTCTGTGTTTCTGTGGTGGTATTAGTGGGATTAATGCATGGATCATTACGTATCCATTTGATGTCATAAAGTCTCGTCTACAAACTGATGGTATCAAAGAAAAGCCACAGTATAATGGAATGATGGACTGTTTCAAAAAAAGTTATCACAATGATGGCTGGAAGGTTTTCTTCAGAGGATTAAATTCAACTTTACTGCGAGCATTTCCAACAAATGCAGCGACATTTTCAACTGTTACATTACTACTCAGATACTGGAGACGTGAAGAAATATAAATATTTATTTCTATTTATCATTTCATATCAATTTTTTAAAATGTTTTAAAAGGATAGCGCAACACTTGTAGTTACTGTGAGTAGATGGATTGGAGGTAATTATAATTTTATAATCATATTATTTGAGCAACTCTTCAATACAGCACAGTTATATAGTATAACTGTGGCATGTGATATTTTGTTTACAAAGTATTGAACTTAAGCTAGTGATATAACTTTATAGAGTGTTCAGTTTAGTCACTATACAAACTCTTACTGTTTGATCAAATGATGATGTAACAAGTAGTCCTTCCTATTGGAAAATAATTTTAGCTGAAACAATATATTATGTAATAATTCAAAACCTAATTTACAGCTGTTACTAATTAACTATGTTTATGAAATATAATTATACATAATATATTAAACAATAGGCATCATATTTCATCTGACTTCATTATACACATAAACAAAACATCAACTTCTTATGTAATATATACCTTGTCTGGGCTCCAATCCATACTGGATATCGGTTGAGTGGAAAATATAACATTTTGTATTAAGTTTAGTGAACCTGTAACTCCTAAGTCTAAACCTTTATCATCTTTCTTTGTTCTACTGGATGGATATGAACTGAGAGACAAGAGTAATGAATGCAAAGTTTCCTCTCAAGACTCACTATTTCCATAAATCAAGGGAACCATTCCCTCCTGATGTCATGAACACATCTCTGTTTTGAGGTAAATGTCTACAACACCAGACTGTAGTAGATTTATGAGCCTGCAGTATTATACATAACTAAATGCTTTAGGCAAGCAGGTTTAGTCAGTTATAGTATGCAAGATTGGGATGGTACCTCCTCGGCAACAAACCACTTCCATAGAAGTACATCTACTTCGTCTTTTACACTTTAATGACATAAATTACTTATGTAGGGGTTGTTATATGGAAGTAGTTAGTATAATTTTGTTGCTGAGGTACCATGTTTTTTTTCCGGCTTAAATATCCCTATATGTTCTTTCCATGTTTTTACTATTCATAACTCTAGTTTGAAGTAATTTCAAGTAGTAGGACACATTAACTATACTGTACTTGTGGTATTACAAAGAATATATGTATGAGATTCTACCTCACTTTTTCAGTAAGTGATGTAAATCCTTTTGTTGGATGTAGTGTTCGTAAGTCATAAAGAAATATTTTTGATTCAAGTGTTGTAGCTACTAGTTTGTTCATCTTGATATCTTTTCTATCAAATTCAACACAACATACCTAACAAAAGAGATATACTATTTTATATTATACGAGAACTAGTTTGAATCTATAATCAATAATATAGAATCATTTTATCAATATAACACTTAATCATCTTGTCAGGATAGAAAGAGTATGAATTTTTTTAAATGTATAGTTTACAAGTAACAGATAGCTATTTAACTATGGCTATTTGACACAACTATTATAAACTCACCCCATTTTTAACATTTGTTTCCCATTTCACACTCATTGCTCTCAAATCAAACATTTTAATATCACCATTATCATAACCAGCACAGACACACCTTTCTTCATCATTGTATGAATTACCAAATGACACAGACCAACAATCTCTTTTCATCTCACCCTCAGCAGCAGACATACAGGCTACAGGTTGATCTTTCTGTCTAGAGTCCCACACCTTCACACTACCTAAACATGGGAACATAAATTAGAAAAACATACATATTTGAATAATTAACAAAAGAAAGATCTCCCTATCGCTACATTTCAATGTAGTGTACTTATATATACTTACCATCTCTACTACCAGTGACTATTTCCGGAGCTCCTCCTCCTATTCCTAGTCCACCTACTCCATCAATTGCATTTATAATTGATTCATGAGCTGAAACAGAGTAGATTGGTGATCCTAATCCTTCCAGATCCCTGTAATATTAAATAATTAATATGTCATAGACAATGATTACAGTAAACAATTAACAACAAATAATAACATACATTGTTATTAGTAAACAAACCATATGTTTAATCTTCCGGAAAAATCTCCAGTTGCTAGGTGACGATGATGAATACTAGCAGCTCCAAATGTACCACATTTGAAAGAATTCTTTTTTTCAGACTTGAGAAAAAATAAATTATATTATTTAGACATACGACCCATCAAGCAAGAGTGTGTATAGTAATAATAAATCTTTTGGTCTACAAATAGATATATGTATATATATATATATATATATATATGTGTGTGTACATAAGGAGTGTTTTATTAAGATCCAATGGTTGACCTCATGAATTAGTTTCACTTCTCCTTTACTCAACTCATACACTTGAAGTGCTCCGGTATCTCTAGGATGAGAACCCAACACTACAAATTTTGCACTACAAGGGATCCATTTCACATCATATATTGTATAGTTTAGGCTTTTTTCTATATGTGCTATTATCTGAGGTTTGCTAAAATTCTCCATTACAAATATACTTTACCCTCCCTCCAACAGACAGTTTGTAAAGGATTAATAATTATTATGTAGAGGTGTGGCCTGACATTTATTGTTGATTCCAGGTAAGGTGTGTAGACTTATCACCGGATGCAGAAAGTCCACTTCAAGCTGTTATCCTGACTGGGATAGAAGGGCCAAGTGAATTGCTAGTTTAGTGTTGGCTATATCCGTACTAGTGTGTTCATCAAATTCAGTGCACTAAATGATGGCAGCAGGTAATGGATCGCCTTTCAATGGAATGGTTTCCTTGACTGTGTTGGAGGCACAGAATCTCAAATCTATCACCCTACCAGGAGGTTTCCAATTGGCAAATACAGCTATGGATCCTTATTGTGTTATAGATTTTGATGACTTTTTTTTTGGAAGGTCAACAGCCAAGACAAGGACTCCATGTCCAGTGTGGAATGAAACATTTGAAGAACCAGTAGAGGATGCTGTGATAATGCAGCTAGCAGTTTTTCATAAATCAACAATTCCACCAGATCCTTTCATTGCCCATGTACAAATAGATGTATCTGAAATGATGAAAGCTGTAGAAGATGAGTTTATGGTGAGTTATTTTATCAGATGGAATGGAGGACAAAGGACAAATTGTTTATAATTAATAAATATGATAAATATGAGACAACCTTGTTATGATATTCACAGTAACATGATTTATAAATATAATTATTGTTTTTAATTGTTTCATGTTAAATATAATTGTAGTGTTGTATACCACATCATACTCATTTCTATTGACATGTTTACTTCTTTACTATGAAATATAATGAGATGTAACTCAATATCCAGTTTTGGAATGTAGTTGTTAAAATTGTAATCATGAGTCTGAACCAAACACTGTAGTGAATGTGTTTATCATTAATGAAATCATCAATAGTATTCTATCTTCCTCGTTTCACATAAAACCGTTCTCTTACCTTAGTATATTTCCCTCTTGACCCTTTCTAGATTGATTTAGAACCTGGTGGGAAAATACGTTTCAGAATACAATTCAGAGAGCAATGGGGAGGTATGTACAATATATGTGTTATGATTGTTTTGTAGTCTTTCACACTTTGTTAAAAACTATTATAGTAAAATAATAATATTATTATAATAATTACTTAAGTGGTAATGATGATGTAATGTTTATTGCTGTGTATTTTGTCATCTTGAATCAACAGTTGTATTGTCAGCATTTATAGTATTAAAATAATTATGTACTATTAATATTGTTTGTCTTATTAAACTATACATACAATTGCTTTGATGTTTATTCTAATTGCTAATTTCCCAAAAGCATTACAAACTCCACATACATGTAGATACAGCTACATACCTTTATACATACACACACACATGCTGATGAACTTTATGATTATCATCTCATTACACTGTCAGCCTAGTAAGTATGACATAGCACAGTTTGTTGTGATCAATATGCTTATGTTTGGTTTCTGTTTATTAACATACATCATTATTACCATATACATCTACACATCACCTCACCTTTTATTCCAAAACATGTTGCATTTACAACTCTATAGTTTACATAGTGATGTATAATTACTTTTATATATTATTGTATATATATATGCATTGTATACCATTACTATAGTTCCACTTAGTTTATGAATTGGAAGATCACATTAGCCCTTATTTCTGATTATAAAGAGTAGCCCACACTTTCTTTTCTAACATCCTGTAATGTATATGTTCAATTGTTGTCATGGTGATAATCAAAAACATCAATCAATCTTTGTTTCTATTCTTCTTCTTCCCCTCTTTCTATTCTTCTCACTCTTTCTTCATCTCTTTGTCCCTCTCTCTCTCTCTTTAGGACCTCGCAAACACTTCCAAGAAAGGAGTCAAATAATGAAAGGTCACAGAGGTGCAATGAGAAGAAAGATTCATATAGTCAGCGGTCACAAGTTTATGGCCACTTTCCTTAGACAGTTCACATTCTGTTCTCATTGTGAAAAATTCATATGGTGAGAGAGACAGAGACGAACAGAGATTAAATTTACTTACATTCTTTTTATAATATAGGGGTGTGGTGAATAAACAGGGTTATCAATGTCAAGGTATAGTTTTTTTATTCCATTTACTACATCATTACTTCCTCTTTCTAGTTTGTGCCAAGGTTGTTCACAAAAAATGTCACAAATCTGTTATACTTCCATGTACAGGACAGAAAAGTGTTGAGATGGATGTGAGTCATGTGACTATCACATGATGTACATGTATATCATTATTAAATAATTTTCATATGATTAGTTTCATATTTGGTGTTTCCCTCTTAAATTCACAACTATTTGTAATCAACTTAACAAAATAAGAAATACTCTCCCGATGTGCTTAGCTATAACCTATCACATGTTTATCACATGATGTGTTAATTCTAACATTACAGCCCACAAGTCAAGCCTCTGGTCGTTTTGGTGTAAATGTTCCTCATCGTTTTAAAGTATACAACTATAAAAGTTTCACCTACTGTTCACATTGTGGATCATTATTATGGGGACTATATAGACAAGGACTTAAGTGTGAAGGTAAGTGATTGTAATAATAGAAGATGTTGATGGGATCAGTGGATAGAAACAGATTATTAGAATGAGTAGAAGAATGTCATGAAACTGTCAACAGGCTAATGACATACATGTACATATATACATATATACACTTACATGTACATACATACATGTACATACATACATACATACATACATACATACATACATACATACATACATACATACATACATACATACATACATACATACATATTACATACATTGTGATCATGTCTTTCATAGCATGTGGTATTAACGTTCATCAAAGATGTCAACATACAGTTCCTCATAATTGTGGAATTAATCAGGTTGAACTATCTAAGTTATTAACACAAATGGGTGTCTCTCCTGAACAACTTAACCCCCAGGTAACTCAATCATACATGTATGTATAATGTATGTATGTATGTATAGTATAGTATATGTATTGCAAGTACATATACATATATATGTACATGTGTATAATATGTTATATATTTATGTACTTTTGCCATTACAGCGTAAATCAATCTGTACAAAAGATCATGATCATGACCACTCTGTTGAGAATGGACTATTGAAAGAACCTGATGTGCCCTTACCTCAGCGTCCTCAACCTGGATTGATACCACCAAATTCTGGTAAGGTAGTGACTCTGGACGACTTTGTGTTCCTTAAAGTTCTTGGTAGAGGATCATTTGGAAAGGTACTAATAGAATATCATCATGTTACATTTTATTATGAGTTTACACTTATGTATCATATGATTGTCATGTGACCTAGGTATTATTAGCAGAGATGAAATCAACAGATCGTGTGTTTGCTATAAAAGTGTTGAGAAAAGATGTATTACAACGGGATGACGATGTGGATTGTGTTCTCACTGAAAAAAGAGTGTTGGCTCTAGCTTATCAACATCCTTATCTCACATCCATGCACTCTTGTTTTCAGACTGAGGTGAAAAGGAGGATAGAGGAATGAATGGATAGATAGATGAATGAATGGATAGACATATGAATAGATAGATGGATGGATAGATAGATGGATAGATTGGTGGGTGGATGGATAGATAAATGAATGGATGAATTGATAGGTGAATGGATAGATGGATGGATGGATAGATGGATGGATGGATAGATGGGTGGATGGATAGATAGATGAATGGATGGATAGACAGACATATGAATGGATGAATGGATAGATAAATGAATTGATAGGTGGAATGGATGGATGGATGGATGGATGGATGGATGGATGGATGGATAGATGGATGGATGGATGGATGGATGGATGAATGGATGGATGGATGTATTTAATGATTCATCTTGCTCTTACAGGACCGTTTATTTTTTGTGATGGAATATGTTAATGGAGGTGATCTTATGTTTCAAATTCAAAAGGCAAGAAAATTTGATGAAGACAGAGCAAGGTAATTTAGATGTTTCACAGATAGACATATTTACACAAATACAAACATAGAATATAAATTATACAGACACACAGTATATAAATATACATTTCATTATCTGTAGATTCTATGCATCAGAAATAGTATTAGCACTATTTTTCTTACACAACAGAGGGATAATATACAGGTATTTTGTGTTTAATAATTATTATTAACAAATGTGTGCTAACTAAATATCCTGTGTTGACAAGTTGTCCAGGATTTACAACCCACAGTTAAATATGTAATCACAAATTGATCCCATATCACCTTGTGATATACGTCCCATTAACAATAAATACATCTTTCAACTTCTCTTTAGGGATCTAAAACTCGACAATGTATTATTGGATGCAGAGGGTCATGTTAAGTTAGCTGATTTTGGTATGTGTAAAGAAAATATTAGAGAAGGTAGACAGACATCAACATTTTGTGGCACTCCAGACTATATAGCACCAGAGGTAAACTAATGTCTACATCTATCTATCTATTCATTCTCTTTATCCCTTCCCAGATCTTAAAAGAGATGGATTATGGTGCCTCTGTAGATTGGTGGGCGTTAGGTGTACTAATGTATGAAATGATGGCTGGACAACCTCCATTCGAGGCAGACAATGAAGATGAATTATTTGAAGCTATTCTCCATGATGAAGTATTGTATCCAGTGTGGTTAAGCAGAGAGGCAAACTCTATATTAAGAGGGGTAATTAACTAATTAAACTAAAATGATCTAATTAGCAATAATTTCACTTTTCTGTAGCTCTTAACAAAGAATCCACAGAGACGTCTTGGATGTCAACAAGGTATAGGAGAAAGACAAATTAAGGGACACGCCTTCTTTCGTACCATAGAGTGGGATAAATTGGAGAAGAAATCAATACCACCTCCATTTAAACCTAAAGTGGTAAGTAATTACTAGTTATATTTGTAATTAATTGTAATTATAAAATATCTTTTAGCGTGGAAAACGTGATTTCAGTAATTTTGATGCTGATTTTACTCATGAAAACCCTACATTGACACCTGTTGAAAAAAATATAGTAGAAAGTATTGTCCAGTCAGAATTCGATAATTTCTCATACACAAACACCGAATTCACGTCATAGCAACATTGACCACACCCATTTTTAGCTCAAATAATTATATTATTTTTTGTGAGGTATTCTACTTACATAAATTTACATAATGCATAATGTAAACTTTTGACTTATTTTTGTTCATTATTTTTTATTTCCCTAACCTTTTGTTTCTTAAACTTCTCTGTGTGTATTTGAATTTGATAACAATAAATAAACTATTATTTCTTTTTATCTTCACTCTTCTCTAATAAACTATAATTGTTAATACTAAAAGTTTTAAAAATTAAAAGCGCCATCTGTCCCTTCTCATCCTCCTTATACTTTCATTTTGATCATGTCTTGTAGAGTAGTGTATTCTTTACAACCAAACTTGATATCTACCAAAACAGGGTTCATTACATTGACAAAATGGTAGTTTACAATGGCAACAATTCATCCAGTATGTGTTACTTGTTTTTTGCTCAATCTGTGATAATACATATAAATATAATATAATATTATATACATTAGTACATGTACATTCATACATACCATTAGTATACAATACATATACATACGTATAATTACATTTCCACATCGAGGACATTTTGAGTTTTTTCTAGTTCCTCTTCTTGATCAGGAAGTACTGATGTTACTTTATCTGCTGCTTCTTTATCTTCTTTAAATCTTCATCACGAAATAATTTACACATTCCATCAAAATGAACATACCTGTCCAGGGTCAGAAATGTGAATGATCTAACAAGTCTTTTCCTATCAATTTTATATATTTCCTGTTTCTGAAATATCAATTCAACATCATTATTGAGTTATAGTATAATCAAGTACTAAACATACGACATTAAACTATATATAATATTACATATAGGTTATTAAGTTACAGTATAATAATGTATAACATTACTACAGTACATATAGAGGAGGATGGTATTTAATTTCAGTATTAGTAGCGATATTAATTAATCATCAGTAAATGGTATGATAATTCAATTATTATGTATTCAGTTTGTCATCATTTATCAACAATTAGATATTATATATGATTATATATATAACATGTGACCCAGTCATATACTATAGGCCAGCGTGAGCCTGGTATTATCACATTACTTGTCGTTTTTTACCAAACAATCATCCACATGTGACAATGAGGATATCTGTCAGATGTGTACTGATTGTGATACTGGACATGCTGTTATCACATCAGTAGACATTAAAGTTTAGTTTATAATTAGGCTTACTATAAGGAGTGTAGTTTTATCAAAAAGTGTCCATTACTGGCCATGGTTTTACTATTGTCAGATTGAGTGCACGTTATAATGTGGGTGTATCAAGTAATTCCAGGTAAGGTGTGTAGACTTATCACCGGATGCAGAAAGTCCACTTCAAGCTGTTATCCTGACTGGGATAGAAGGGCCAAGTGAATTGCTAGTTTAGTGTTGGCTATATCCGTACTAGTGTGTTCATCAAATTCAGTGCACTAAATGATGGCAGCAGGTAATGGATCGCCTTTCAATGGAATGGTTTCCTTGACTGTGTTGGAGGCACAGAATCTCAAATCTATCACCCTACCAGGAGGTTTCCAATTGGCAAATACAGCTATGGATCCTTATTGTGTTATAGATTTTGATGACTTTTTTTTTGGAAGGTCAACAGCCAAGACAAGGACTCCATGTCCAGTGTGGAATGAAACATTTGAAGAACCGGTAGAGGATGCTGTGATAATGCAGCTAGCAGTTTTTCATAAATCAACAATTCCACCAGATCCTTTCATTGCCCATGTACAAATAGATGTATCTGAAATGATGAAAGCTGTAGAAGATGAGTTTATGGTAAGTTATTTTGGAATGGAGGACAAAGGACAAATTGTTTATAATTAATAAATATGATAAATATGAGACAACCTTGTTATGATATTCACAGTAACATGATTTATAAATATAATTATTGTTTTTAATTGTTTCATGTTAAATATAATTGTAGTGTTGTATACCACATCATACTCATTTCTATTGACATGTTTACTTCTTTACTATGAAATATAATGAGATGTAACTCAATATCCAGTTTTGGAATGTAGTTGTTAAAATTGTAATCATGAGTCTGAACCAAACACTGTAGTGAATGTGTTTATCATTAATGAATAGTATTCTATCTTCCTCGTTTCACATAAAACCGTTCTCTTACCTTAGTATCTTTCCCTCTTGACCCTTTCTAGATTGATTTAGAACCTGGTGGGAAAATACGTTTCAGAATACAATTCAGAGAGCAATGGGGAGGTATGTACAATATATGTGTTATGATTGTTTTGTAGTCTTTCACACTTTGTTAAAAACTATTATGGTAAAATAATAATATTATTATAATAATTACTTAAGTGGTAATGATGATGTAATGTTTATTGCTGTGTATTTTGTCATCTTGAATCAACAGTTGTATTGTCAGCATTTATAGTATTAAAATAATTATGTACTGTTAATATTGTTTGTCTTATTAAACTATACATACAATTGCTTTGATGTTTATTCTAATTGTTTATTTCCCGAAACCATTGCAAACTCCACATACATGTAGATACAGCTACATACCTTTATACATACACACACACATGCTGATGAACTTTATGATTATCATCTCATTACACTGTCAGCCTAGTAAGTATGACATAGCACAGTTTGTTGTGATCAATATGCTTTTGTTTGGTTTCTGTTTATTAACATTACATCATTATTACCATATACATCTACACATCACCTCACCTTTTATTCCAAAACATGTTGCATTTACAACTCTATAGTTTATATAGTGATGTATAATTGTATATATATTATATATACATTGTATACCAAATATATATTACTATAGTTCCACTTAGTTTATGAATTGGAAGATCACATTAGCCCTTATTTCTGATTATAAAGAGTAGCCCACACTTTCCTTTCTAACATCCTGTAATGTACATGTTCAATTGTTGTCATGGTGATAATCAAACATCAATCAAACTTTGTTTCTATTCTTCTTTCCCTCTTCCTATTCTTCTCTCACTCTTTCTTCATCTCTTTGTCCCTCTCTCTCTCTCTTTAGGACCTCGCAAACACTTCCAAGAAAGGAGTCAAATAATGAAAGGTCACAGAGGTGCAATGAGAAGAAAGATTCATATAGTCAGTGGTCACAAGTTTATGGCCACTTTCCTTAGACAGTTCACATTCTGTTCTCATTGTGAAAAATTTATATGGTGAGAGAGACAGAGACGAACAGAGATTAAATTTACTTACATTCTTTTTATAATATAGGGGTGTGGTGAATAAACAGGGTTATCAATGTCAAGGTATAGTTTTTTTTATTCCATTTACTACATCATTACTTCCTTTTTCTAGTTTGTGCCAAGGTTGTTCACAAAAAATGTCACAAATCTGTTATACTTCCATGTACAGGACAGAAAAGTGTTGAGATGGATGTGAGTCATGTGACTATCACATGATGTACATGTATATCATTATTAAATAATTTTCATATGATTAGTTTCATATTTGGTGTTTCCCTCTTAAATTCACAACTATTTGTAATCAATAGTAACTTAACAAAATAAGAAATACTTTCCCGATGTGCTTAGCTATAACCTATCACATGTTTATCACATGATGTGTTAATTCTAACATTACAGCCCACCAGTCAAGCCTCAGCTCGTTTTGGTGTAAATGTTCCTCATCGTTTTAAAGTATACAACTATAAAAGTTTCACCTACTGTTCACATTGTGGATCATTATTATGGGGACTATATAGACAAGGACTTAAGTGTGAAGGTAAGTGATTGTAATAATAGAAGATGTTGATGGGATCAGTGGATAGAAACAGATTATTAGAATGAGTAGAAGAATGTCATGAAACTGTCAACAGGCTAATGACACATACATATATACACATACATGTACATACATACATGTACATACATACATACATACATACATACATACATACATACATACATACATACATACATACATACATACATACATACATACATATTACATACATTGTGATCATGTCTTTCATAGCATGTGGTATTAACGTTCATCAAAGATGTCAACATACAGTTCCTCATAATTGTGGAATTAATCAGGTTGAACTATCTAAGTTATTAACACAAATGGGTGTCTCTCCTGAACAACTTAACCCCCAGGTAACTCAATCATACATGTATGTATGTATGTATGTATAGTATAGTATATGTATTGCAAGTACATATACATATATATGTACATGTGTATAATATGTTATATATTTATGTACTTTTGCCATTACAGCGTAAATCAATCTGTACAAAAGATCATGATCATGACCACTCTGTTGAGAATGGACTATTGAAAGAACCTGACGTGCCCTTACCTCAGCGTCCTCAACCTGGATTGATACCACCAAATTCTGGTAAGGTAGTGACTCTGGACGACTTTGTGTTCCTTAAAGTTCTTGGTAGAGGATCGTTTGGAAAGGTACTAATAGAATATCATCATGTTACATTTTATTATGAGTTTACACTTATGTATCATATGATTGTCATGTGACCTAGGTATTATTAGCAGAGATGAAATCAACAGATCGTGTGTTTGCTATAAAAGTGTTGAGAAAAGATGTATTACAACGGGATGACGATGTGGATTGTGTTCTCACTGAAAAAAGAGTGTTGGCTCTAGCTTATCAACATCCTTATCTCACATCCATGCACTCTTGTTTTCAGACTGAGGTGAAAAGGAGGATAGAGGAATGAATGGATAGATAGATGAATGAATGGATAGACATATGAATAGATAGATGGATGGATAGATAGATGGATAGATTGGTGGGTGGATGGATAGATAAATGAATGGATGAATTGATAGGTGAATGGATAGATGGATGGATGGATAGATGGGTGGATGGATTATCTGATGAATGGATGGATAGACAGACATATGAATGGATGAATGGATAGATAAATGAATTGATAGGTGAATGGATGGATGGATGGATTGATGGATGGATGAATGGATGGATGTATTTAATGATTCATCTTGCTCTTACAGGACCGTTTATTTTTTGTGATGGAATATGTTAATGGAGGTGATCTTATGTTTCAAATTCAAAAGGCAAGAAAATTTGATGAAGACAGAGCAAGGTAATTTAGATGTTTCACAGATAGACATATTTACACAAATACAAACATAGAATATAAATTATACAGACACACAGTATATAAATATACATTTCATTATCTGTAGATTCTATGCATCAGAAATAGTATTAGCACTATTTTTCTTACACAACAGAGGGATAATATACAGGTATTTTTAATTATTATTTACAAATGCGTGCTAACTAAATATCCTGTGTTGACAAGTTGTCCAGGATTTACAACCCACAGTTAAATATGTAATCACAAATTGATCCCATATCACCTTGTGATATACGTCCCATTAGCAATAAATACATCTTTCAACTTCTCTTTAGGGATCTAAAACTCGACAATGTATTATTGGATGCAGAGGGTCATGTTAAGTTAGCTGATTTTGGTATGTGTAAAGAAAATATTAGAGAAGGTAGACAGACATCAACATTTTGTGGCACTCCAGACTATATAGCACCAGAGGTAAACTAATGTCTACATCTATCTATCTATCTATTCATTCATTCTCTTTATCCCTTCCCAGATCTTAAAAGAGATGGATTATGGTGCCTCTGTAGATTGGTGGGCGTTAGGTGTACTAATGTATGAAATGATGGCTGGACAACCTCCATTTGAGGCAGACAATGAAGATGAATTATTTGAAGCTATTCTCCATGATGAAGTATTGTATCCAGTGTGGTTAAGCAGAGAGGCAAACTCTATATTAAGAGGGGTAATTAACTAATTAAACTAAAATGATCTAATTAGCAATAATTTCACTTTTCTGTAGCTCTTAACAAAGAATCCACAGAGACGTCTTGGATGTCAACAAGGTATAGGAGAAAGACAAATTAAGGGACACGCCTTCTTTCGTACCATAGAGTGGGATAAATTGGAAAAGAAATCAATACCACCTCCATTTAAACCTGTAGTTGTAAGTAATTACTAGTTATATATATTTGTAATTGATTATATTTATCTTTCAGCGTGGAAAACGTGATTTCAGTAATTTTGATGCTGATTTTACTCATGAAAACCCTACATTGACACCTGTTGAAAACAATATAGTAGAAAGTATTGTCCAGTCAGAATTTGATAATTTCTCATACACAAACACTGAATTCACGTCATAGCAACATTGACCACACCCATTTTAAGCTCAAATAATTATATTATTTTTTGTGAGGTATTCTACTTACATAAATTTACATAATGCATAATGTAAACTTTTGACTTATTTTTGTTCATTATTTTTTATTTCCCAACCTTTTGTTTCTTATTTAAACTTCTATGTTTGCGACTCTGTGTGTATTTGAATTTGATAACAATAAATAAACTATTATTTCCTTTTATCTTCACTCTTCTCTAATGAACTATAATTATCATTAATAAAAGTTTTAAAAATTAAAAGCACCATTTACCCTTCCTCGTCATCCTTCTCTTCTTTCATTTTGATCATGTCTTCTTGTAGAGTAGTGTATTCTTTACAACCAAACTCATTAAAATGATATCTACCGAAACAGGGTTCATTACATTGATGACAAAATGGTAGTTTACAATGGCGACAATTCATCCAGTTCTTATTACTTGTTTTTTGTTCAATCTGTGATAATAATATTATATATAATTTATTCATTAGTAAGTGTACATTCATCATATATAACATAAGTACATACACACATACATACATATAACTATATAACTACATTATTAGTACATGTACATTCATATATTAGTACATGTACATTCATAATATTATATACATTAGTACATACATATATACATACATATAATACATTATTAGTACATGTACATGTACATTCATATATTAGTACATGTACATTCATAATATTATATACATTAGTACATACATACATACATACATATAACTATATAATATATTATTAGTACATGTACATGTACATTCATATATTAGTACATGTACATTCATAATATTATATACATTAGTACATACATACATTTACTAATAAATATTGCAATTTACATTTCCACATCGAGGACATTTTGAGTTGAGAAGTTTTTCTAGTTCTTCTTCTTGATCAGGAAGTACTGATGTTATTTTGTTTGCTTCTTTATCTTCTTTAGGAGTGAGGTAATCTTCATCACGAAATAATTTACACATTCCATCAAAATGAACATACCTGAAATAGAAACAGGATAATATCACTTTGATTATCTATCCGGGGTTAGTGATCTAACAAGTCTTTTCCTGCCAATTTTTTTATATTTCCTGTTTCTAAATGTGTGAAATATCAATTCAACATCATTATTGAGTTATAGTATAATCAAGTATTAAACATACGACATTAAACTATATATAATATTACATATAGGTTATTAAGTTACAGTATAATAATGTATAACATTACTACAGTACATATAGAGGAGGATGGTATTTAATTTCAGTATTAGTAGCGATATTAATTAATCATCAGTAAATGGTATGATAATTCATGTATTCAGTTTGTCATCATTTATGACAATAGAAAGTGTGAAGCTACTGATGATGGCAGCTGAGGAACTGATTATTAACAAGGCTTTTCACCTACCTTGGTTTGAAGTTATTACTCAAGAATTAGTCAATTTTAAAGTAATTTTTATTTTATTTATTTATTATTTTATTTATTTATTTTTAATGTTTTTCAGAGGATGTCCCATCAGGTACAGAAAGCTGGTCTACCAGTTAGTGGCTTGTCCACCCATAAGCTGGTCTACCAGTTAGCGGCTTGTCCACTCATAAGTACATACAAAGTAAAGTGTATTTGATAATGTATCTTACCCAGCAATATGTTCACCACACAACCAACAAAAGTAAGAACCACATTTCCAACAAGTCATTTTGTTACATCCTCCAATCTTCTGAATCAAAGTAGAACACTTAGGACATTCTTTCACATTACGATGTGATCTTAGCCATAACATACTCTAATAAAACAAACCTAAATAGTGACATAGTAAAAACGCATTACTTTAAGTTCTTCTGTTTTTCTTCTAATCTCATTTTGATCTTTCTTCTTGACAATAGTACTATCTTCACTATCATTAGCAACACTCAGTTTTATCTATGATAACTTAAAATACAATCATTCATAATTAAATTGTCTTGTCTCACCTTTTCGAACGCAGGACAGGACTCAATCCCATGCCATGTTTGTCTGCACTGTTTACAGAATGGAAAACCACAAGTCTGACAGACTGCTAAATCTGAGTCTGGTTCTGAGATTATACGAGAGCCACAAGTAGTACGAGGACAAAACACCATTCCAGGAATAGAATCTAGTTCAACTTGTTGTCGTAAACTAAGAAATCTTTAGATAGATGATGGATCAATGATTGTATAGGCAGAGGAATACAGCTTACTTTTCATATAATTCATCATTTAATAATTCATGAAGTATCACATCTGATATCTTATTATTACACGCAGGATAAGGACATGACATTTGAGTAACTCGCCCATCTAGAATCATTGTCTAGAGAAATAACAAACAATTTGATTCATTCATCCATCTATTCACACATACCTGAGCATATTTAGCAACACAAGCCTTGCAAAAGAGACCAGACCCTTCACATCCTACACATGGGTCACAAAACGCATCTCCTATCTTCACATCACAACAAATACAACACTCATGTTTATTCAGCTGAAACGCCTTGAATAACTCATAATGATCATGTTCCTCTACATCATTGAATTCTGATATACTTCTTGCAAATACTTGATTACAATGACGAGCAACAGTTTGAGTCACCTCTTCATTTTTAGAACCTTCCTCCTCCAATCCAACTCTAGAAGTCATCATGTCACTCCTAATACTTGTTTGTTGTAGCATGCAATAATCTTCAACTACATTAGACAATATATATGTGACCCAGTCGTATACTATAGGCCAGCCTGGTATGAACATATCATATAATTTAGAGGTAATGACATCGCTTGTCACTTTATCTAACCATCGTCCTGATATGTGACAATGAGGATGTCTATTAGATGGGTACTGATTGTGATAACGGACATAGAGTGTTATCGGAGGTAGGTGTGTCACTTGAGCACATTTAAGAGATTGCATACTCATACTGGTTGCTGTTAGCAACGGAGTAGCATTAGGTAGACTAACTGAACTGGCATCAGGGGGCAATGGTCTTAGTAATAGTTCTATCCTTTCATTAACATTAGGTTCAACTTGTATCTATAGAATGATTGTTTAATGTGAACTAAGTCTTGTATGTTTCATACACACATCATTATAATTATTATAATTAAATTTTAGAATATTAAGGGTTGTATATAACTAAAACATGAACACATGATCAGATGATTATAAACACACACGTTTTAAGGGCCGGGTCATACAACGGTAAATGTACTTACTCTATAGACTGTATTGTTCAAGCTAGAGACATATAGTATACATATTGTTCTTTAATTACACTAATATCACATTATGATATTACTAATACATGATAGTACAAATACACATTGTATTGTTCATTAATATCACAATATGATATTACTAATACATGATAGTACAAATACACATTGTATTGTTCATTAATATCACAATATGATATTACTAATACATGATAGTACAAATACACATTTTATTGTTCATTAATATCACAATATGTATAATTATATTACTAATACATGATAGTACAAATACACATTGTATTGTTCATTAATATCACAATATGTATAATTATATTACTAATATATACATGATAGTACAAATACACATTGCTAATTGTTCATATTGTTCATATTGTTCATATTACACTAAAAATATCTAATATGTATAAATACATGTAACTCATACCATAAATTCATTCCCTTCATTAATAATAGTAATTTCTTTAGTATAAATACTCTTTAATAATTCTAATTCGTTCTCTTGTTGATACTTATTATCTTCTTCAATAGAGGTAGCCATTATGGGTGTGGTTAATTAGGTGTGGTCTATAGTATAGGTGTGTATGTACTTTTAGGAGGGATATTTAAAACATGAATGGTAATTTCCAATGTTCATAAATAGATCTAGTTGTTATTTTCTTTTAAATTCTAGGTGAAGAGTTTAATGTTTTGTGGGACTTCCTTCTAGTGTGTGAGTCACATAATCTCATTAAATTCAACTATTCTCTTGAAGTGTTGAAAACAAAGGTAAGTCTTGATTAGCCCCACCCATTATGATTAAAATCAGGAATGGAGATTCTACCAGTTATTGACCTTTCAGCAGTAGATCGTAATCTAACTGGAAAAAAACTAACCAAAGGGATGGAAAGTGTTGGGTTTGTGTATCTTGATAATGTGCCAGGATATAGCAAAGATATGGAGCGTAAACTTCTTGAGAGTACTAAATGGTTTTATTCATTACCTTTGGAAAATAAGTTGCTGCTATCACCAAAGAATTGGAACAGGGATGCTCATTGTGTATATAGAGGTTATGTACCTATTGATATATCACAAGGTCATATGAGAGAGCAATACGAAACAGGAGAAGTATTACCACATGATGATCCTGATAGAAACTCTGGAAATCCTTTCTATGAGGACACTCCATGGCCAATTGAAGAGGGTTTAGGCATAGGGTTTAAGGAACTAATGATCTCGTATCGTAATGTAATGATAAATACTGGAATTGAATTGCTACGACTAACTGCTCTTGGTTTGGGTTGGAATGAAAATGTGTTTGATGATAGATTTTTACCAAAATCTGTATCTAGTTTAAGATTAATGCACTACCCAACATATATACACACAACAGAAAACCCAGTACTCACTTGTGAAGAACATGTCGATGGTGCATTTGTGACCATACTTGCCACGTTTTCTTACTCTGGTTTAGAGATACTGTGTAGCAATGGACAATGGATGAGTGTTGTACCACGTCCTGGTTACCTGGTAGTCAATATTGGTACACTATTGTCTCGCTTGACCAATGGTCGTTTCAAAGCAACACGTCATCATGTTAAAGATATTGGAGTAGAAAGATATTCGGTACCTTTCTTTTTTGAGCCACGATCTGATAGCAAGTTTGAGTTTCCTGATGATTCAAGTGTTATTACGTATGGTCCATGGATGACTAGTGTAATGAGAAAATTTCAATATCAATATGGCCATGTGCCTCAAGTTTAATAATTTATTTATGTGTATTATTTTGTTAAAAAAATAGATATATATATTTTTTTAGGTTCAACACTGTATACATGAACATAAACTAGCGCATCCTTCATTGGACTGGCACCTGATCAGCAATCCCCATTCCCAGACCACAAACGCAAGTGGGGATGAGCATACTGGTAGTGAAGAAATTTTTGATAATCCCTCCTCACACTCACATGTGACTCCACCCTTACTGTCTTCAATCGAGGACCTCTTAGAGACTCCCTCGTGTCTTCCTCTTCCTCCTCTCACTACATCTGTACGATATCGTATTGTGGGTGAGATCCCATTACCAAAGGACAGACGAAAAACCAATTTCAACTTTAACATATCATTATCTGATTCTATGTTTGATGACAGTATCTCTCATGAGAATGTGTCATGTGATGTGTCATGTGAAGAAAAGGATGTATTTAGTGACAAAGGAGATTTGTTATGTGGTAAACTAGAACAGGTTCTGTTTGACGATGACAAGATTAATGAAGATGAAGATTATCAAGAGGTTGGGGGGGATGACCAAGAGGTAGAAGAAGACGATGAAGAGGATGATCAAGAGGTAGTGGAAAATGATCAAGAGGTAGAGGAAGATGATCAAGAGGATGATCAAGAGGTAGAGGAGGATGATCAAGAGGTAGAAGAAGACGATCATGAGGTAGAGGAGGATGATCAAGAGGTAGTGGAAAACGATCAAGAGGAAGATGATCAAGAGGTAGAAGAAGACGATCAAGAGGTAGAGGAGGATGATCAAGAGGAAGATGAGGATGATCAAGAGGTAGAGGAAGATGATCAAGAGGAAGATGAGGAAAAGGGATACAAAGACAAGTTACTAAAGAAAAATCGAAAGGAAGAAATGTTAAGAGAAATGAATGAAAGTGGACTACAAATATATAGTGAAATACAAGATGATAAACAACATGTAGAAGAGAATGATTGTGACAGGAAACAGGAGATAATGGAAGAAAATATGACAAATCATTATAAGACACCTCCATCCACCATTAATCTAATCTCTGATGATAGTGATGATGATGATAAATTAGAGAATTGTAAGACAATTTATATAATATATAATATATCTACATCATCGTCATCTCTTTGTATATTAGTATTTTCTAATTTGAGATTACAATCAGCAAAGAAAGAAGCAATGGCGAACAAAACAGTATCAAGAAAAAGGTTTATACAATAACTGTTTATCAATCTGTGTGTGTCATATACCCTATCATATATTAGTTTAAATGAATTCATTGTGAGTGATTCAGAAGAAATCAGTGAAGATGAGGAGAATAATGAAAACAAACCACCACATACACTCTTTTATGCTGAGTCACCTGTTACTCCAAATTATCACAGAAAACACCTCAAATCTCCTAATGTTAGCCCTGGGGTGTGTTCAACACCAGGTAATAATCTGTATAGTAGTGTGTTCATTAAATCATCATTCTATTTTATTAGTATATCAACACAAGTCACACACATTGGTACAGAACTCATTGACTACACCATCTGCTAGTAAGAGTGTTCGAAGGTACAGAAACCAAATGATAGAAGAACTGTTTCAGCTTTTTAATAAAACCGTCTTTAATAATAAAGTTAGTAGAGTCTAACACATACAATGGTCTATTTACCAATACAATGGTCCAATGGTCTATTTACTAATACAATAGTCCAATGGTCTATTTACTAATACAATAGTCCGATGGTCTATTAACTAATACAATAGTCCATTGGTCTATTTACTAATACAATAGTCCAATGGTCTATTTACTAATACAATAGTCCAATGGTCTATTTACTAATACAATGGTCCATTAACTAATACAATAGTCCAATGGTCTATTTACTAATACAATGGTCCATTAACTACAATAGTCCAATGGTCTATTTACTAATACAAAAGTCCAATGGTCCATTTACTAATACAATGGTCCATTAACTACAATAGTCCAATGGTCTATTTACTAATACAATAGTCCAATGGTCCATTTACTAATACAATAGTCCAATGGTCTATTTACTAATACAATAGTCCAATGGTCTATTTACTAATACAATAGTCCATTGGTCTATTTACTAATACAATGGTCCATTAACTAATACAATAGTCCAATGGTCTATTTACTAATACAATAGTCCAATGGTCTATTTACTAATACAATAGTCCAATGGTCTATTTACTAATACAATAGTTCAATGGTCATTAACTAATACAATAGTCCAATGGTCCATTAACTAATACAATAGTCCAATGGTCTATTTACTAATACAATAGCACAATGGTCCATCTATTTATCCAATAGTCCAATGATCATTGACTAATACAGTAGTCAGTCATACATTATTATTTTTTACTACATAGTTTCCTGCAGACATGGAAATTAAATGGAATAAACGGTTACGTACTACAGCAGGGTACTGTGCATACAAAGGGTCAGTTATTACACTAACAATTACGTACTACAGCAGGGTACTGTGCATTCAAAGGGTCAGTTATTACACTAACAATTACGTACTACAGCAGGGTACTGTGCATACAAAGGGTCAGTTATTACACTAACAATTACGTACTACAGCAGGGTACTGTGCATTCAAAGGGTCAGTTATTACACTAACAATTACGTACTACAGCAGGGTACTGTGCATACAAAGGGTCAGTTATTACACTAACAATTACGTACTACAGCAGGGTACTGTGCATTCAAAGGGTCAGTTATTACACTAACAATTACGTACTACAGCAGGGTACTGTGCATACAAAGGGTCAGTTATTACACTAACAATTACGTACTACAGCAGGGTACTGTGTATTCAAAGGGTCAGTTATTACACTAACAATTACGTACTACAGCAGGGTACTGTGCATACAAAGGGTCAGTTATTACACTAACAATTACGTACTACAGCAGGGTACTGTGCATTCAAAGGGTCAGTTATTACACTAACAATTACGTACTACAGCAGGGTACTGTGCATTCAAAGGGTCAGTTATTACACTAACAATTACGTACTACAGCAGGGTACTGTGCATACAAAGGGTCAGTTATTACACTAACAATTACGTACTACAGCAGGGTACTGTGCATTCAAAGGGTCAGTTATTACACTAACAATTACGTACTACAGCAGGGTACTGTGCATTCAAAGGGTCAGTTATTACACTAACAATTACGTACTACAGCAGGGTACTGTGCATTCAAAGGGTCAGTTATTACACTAACAATTCCACAGCTGTCTAATAATTGTACATTAATTAATTTACAGAAGTATTTCTTGTCGTACTGCAAGTATAGAAATATCAACTAAAGTTTGTGATTCTTATGGTGAGTATACTTCAATAGTTAGAGACACGAGATTATAATTATTATTTAGATCGTATCAGAGATACATTAATTCATGAGTTGTGTCATGCAGCTACTTGGGTTATTGATGGGATTAGAAAAGCTGGACATGGAAGAGCATGGAAGTGTTGGTATGAAGATGAATATTTGTGTACATGTAATAATTATGATCTCCTCTTCCATACAAGGGCAAAACGAGCACATGATATATATCCTGATTTGAGTCCAATAACAAGATGTCATCATTATGAAATTTCTTATAAATATACTTATAATTGTACACGTTGTGATTTTAAGTTAGTATTTAATATATTCGATCATTATTGTATATATACCGTGTACATCTGTTCACTTAGAATTGGACGTCACTCAAAGTCTGTTAATCTACAAACAGCCAGGTGTCCATATTGTATGAGGTATGTAAATATACATCATTAAAACATAATTATAATATTCCTTTTCATATACATACAGCTGCTTGGAACTTTTATAATTTGTTTTCAACCTGACAAGATTATTTATTAATAGTTATTAAATTTAATAACCACACCTATATAAATACAAGTTGTAGTGGGCATGCATAGTATGATGAATATTGTTGACAAGTGAATTGAGGATACTAAACATGGCGACTGGACAACCTAAAACTCTTCAACATACTCGTCGTGGTTTGCGTATGGTAGGTGATGAACCCTCTCTCTTTGATCTAAATGAACCAATATGGCATCCTGATGAAAAGGTTAGTGGATCACAGATCAATTACTAATAACAGGAGTGTATTATATGAGACTTTCATTTCTCTCATCTGTAGAGCCCAAGATGTGATATATGTAAAGCTCAGTTCAGTTTTACCAATAGAAAAGTAAGTGAGATGTTAACACGTGTATATATAATTATTATTGGAATTATACAGCATCATTGTCGCAGATGTGGTGATGTTATTTGTAATAGCTGTTCTGAGAAACAGCCTCTATCACGAATGGGATTTGTAGATCCTGTGTTGGTTTGCACACGTTGTGTTCCTGCATGTAAAACAGAAGATGATTTCTTCAAACATTATCTAAAAATTCTTATTAATGGTATGTCATAAATAATGTAATATTATAAAGGTGTATGTTACTAGAGAGCTAGGTAACTAACAATCTCTCTTCACTTTAGGAGCATATTTTTTACTATCGGACACTGAACAGATTCATAAATGTACTCTTAATAGTGATCATCATAAACTCATCATTACAAGTCATGAGTCCATTAATTTGTCATCTGTGATGGAGATTAAGTCCAATAATACTCATTCTCCTGAAGGTAAGATAGATAAGCAGAAAAACATGATATGTATTGATTACTTATTCCTGTTTATAATTTATTTAATTCATAAATTTTTATAAACATAAATGTGTTTGTCTATTTATATGTTAACCACATTTCTAATATTATTGTCACAATGTTTATCATATCTTGTCAAGAAACATGTGACTTAATTAGTTTGTATAATATTGTACTGTACTGTGCATAACCACACATGTTAGTGTAGGTCAGTTTAGGCATATGTTGTTCATAAGTAATATATGCACTTCACCTAATAAGGACAAATTGAATCACACTTGTGACATAATGAAAGGAGACATTTGCCAGTTAATTTAATTATTCACATTACAAATGAGTTGTTACATCTATTCTAATCTCGTCTTAGGTTCCTCAAAGCTCTCTAGCTTACAGTTAACATATCAAAGTCATGGAGATGAATATACTATAGTATTTTCACCATCTCCTTCTCATTCACGTAAACAATCATTGGATTGGTTGAGAGGACTAAAAAAGGTGAGTCAATGAGTTATTTATTATTATTATTATTATTATTATTATTATTATTATTATTTATAGGGTCTAGTGATATTACATGGTAAAAACAGAAGAATGGGTTCCTTGTCTGGATCAACCTAGCTAATATAGTTTACCATTTTCATATATTTGATATACACACATATGATATTGTACGACACTTAATTGTTTGTTTGTTTGTTTGTTTTTTATAAATTCTTATGATAATTATTATTATTTTGACTTGTAATTATAATTATATTTCTCTCCCAGTATAAAGTTCAAAAATCTCTACTTTTAATTATTATTAATTTTATGGGTGTGTATTAAGATTAACAACACGTGTTTTAAAATGGTGAGTGATTATGGAGGTGAGTATATCTTTATCTATTTTATGTATTTTAGGGTAAAGATAAAAGAGTTAGAAAATTTGCTGCAATGAAAAGAATGCTGTCAGCCAGGGACTCAAGAATGTAAGTTGCTGTAGAATAAATATAATAATGTGTGCTGATGTATACTGTAATATAATAATGTGTGCCGATGTATTGTCAATATACTGTAATATAATGTGTGCCGATGTATTGTCAATATACTGTAATATAATGTGTGCTGATGTATTGTCAATATACTGTAATATAATAATGTGTGCTGATGTATTGTCAATATACTGTAATATAATAATGTGTGCCGATGTATTGTCAATATACTGTAATATAATAATGTGTGCTGATGTATTGTCAATATACTGTAATATAATAATGTGTGCCGATGTATTGTCAATATACTGTAATATAATAATGTGTGCCGATGTATTGTCAATATACTGTAATATAATAATGTGTGCCGATGTATTGTCAATATACTGTAATATAATATTGTGTGCCGATGTATTGTCAATATACTGTAATATAATAATGTGTGCCGATGTATTGTCAATATACTGTAATATAATATTGTGTGCTGATGTATTGTCAATATACTGTAATATAATAATATGTGCTGATGTATTGTCAATATACTGTAATATAATAATATGTGCTGATGTATTGTCAATATACTGTAATATAATAATATGTGCTGATGTATTGTCAATATACTGTATAGCAAAGCAAATCAAAAGAAACTTGAAGAAAAGAAGAAAAAAGATGAAGCAGCTAAAATTCACCAAGTGTAAGTTAGAACATATTATGATAATCACATGACATGATAGTCACATGACTTCTCTTCTAGTCCACAGGTTCCTTCAGCTCTATTTTTCTCCTATAACAATCAACTCGGTCCACCTTATCACATTATTGTTGATACAAACTTCATCAATTTCTCTATTCAAAATAAACTAGACATTGTACAATCAATGATGGATTGTTTGTATGCAAAGTGTAAGAATAATGTGTTATGAATGTTTCATAGTATATATTGTTTGTCCTCTCATACAATATATATATAGCTAGTGTATAGATATAGTAATATTACATAATACATATAGGTGTTCCTTGTATCACTGAATGTGTAGTAGCCGAGTTGGAAAAACTTGGAACCAAATTTCGTGTTGCTCAAAGGTTATGTCATAACTTTATTTGTGTGGTATTTATGTAATTCACGATCTCTCACTTACAGGATTGCTAAAGACTCTCGTTTTGAGACTCTTCCTTGTATGCATAAAGGAACTTATGCTGATGATTGTATAGTTAATAGAGTGACTCAACATAGATGCTATATTGTAGCGACTTGTGATAGAGATCTCAAAAGAAGATTAAGAAAAATACCTGGTGTACCTATTATGTATATAACTCAACATAAATATAGTATAGAGCGAATGCCTGATGCATTTGGAGGTAAATGTACTAATGGCCATACTAAAACAACACTATTCTTAATATTATGTATTGAGAATTTGAAATTAATATTATTCTCTGATCTTATTCCTTTCTATCAATTTAGCACCAAGACTATGACATCGTCTGACATTATATTGTAATTATGATACATCTATATACAGTTTTAATATTTCAGTATTGACAGTTATGATTTTGGTAATTAAATAATTGCATTCCAGGTTTATAGAAATGGCTGATGGTAAGAGTGATTCCTCTTCCCATTCATCTGACAATGGTGAATGGTGTGAGTGTAATAAGTCGTGTTTAAAACGTTTCTGTCACATGAATGTTTACTGGAGATGTCTAATATTATTTGGTGTTGTGATGATCTACCTATTACTAGGAGGTTGGATATTTTCAGCACTGGAGAGACCTAATGAAATAAGACAGAATGAAGCAGAGCTAGAGGCTAATGAAACTTACTTTCAAACATTAGAAGTTATAGTCAATCTACTTGTTAACAATTCTAATTTATCCAGAGAAGAAGCCATGTATTTAGTTAATAATGTAAGTGATGCAGCCATGAGGGCCTCTGATTTAACAGCAAGTGAGAACTGGC
Organism: Petrosia ficiformis; assembly: GCA_947044365.1. NCBI lineage: Eukaryota > Metazoa > Porifera > Demospongiae > Haplosclerida > Petrosiidae > Petrosia > Petrosia ficiformis. The sequence continues at coordinate 4,359,143 of OX345639.1, forward strand.
TATATGCTTCATCTGTATTCTTCACTGTTACTGTTGTCACAACTATTGGTAAGTTATTAATTATTCATAGCTTATATGATACTCATTTATTTATTAGGGTATGGAGCCATTGCTCCTGTCACAAGAAGTGGACAAGACTTCTTTATAATTTACGCAATGGTAGGCATTCCATTAACAGTAACATTTCTGGCAGTCCTGGGAGTGATTCTCAAGAATGTGATGTCATGGCTAGTGAAACCATTAGGAAATAGATTGAAGAATGTTTGGGTTAACGTTGGTGTGATACTAAGTTTTCTAGTAGCAGGACTGACTTTGTTCATATTTTTCCCAGCTATTATATTTTCAGCAGTTGATGGCTGGTCATATAGTGAAAGTCTCTACTATTGTTTTGTAACTCTAACTACAGTAGGATTTGGTGATTTTGTGCCCGGGATACCTGAAAGTAGGTTCAATGGTTTATATAGGATATGTACAGGTGCTTGGATATTTGTTGGACTGGCTTTTGTTGTCCTTGTCATTTCGTTGATGCAAGAAGTTTATAAACATTTTGCAAAAAAGATTCGTGTGAAATGCAAGTGTGTAGAGCATTTGGTCCAAGAGGAGGAAGGGTTACAGGATTTGACAATCTTGGACAATAGTCCAGAGCATGTGATCAAAGAGGAGGAAGGGTTACAGGATTTGACAACATTGGACAATAGTCCAGAGAAACCAGAGAGCTCTACAGAGCAAAACTAAAAACAGTCTTTTAAATAATATACAATAACATTTTGATTTATTGTGTAGAATTGAAGTGTGAACTCTCCATCACAACTTAAATTTTTTCTTTTTACCTATATATAATTGTAATAATTATAATTATAATAAGGCCATGAATGATACATTTCAAACTAACTAGTAAGTTCGATTTTTCTCTTCACCGGTTCCTCTTCAATTTTTTCCATCCCTTCCCACAACTCATCTCCACTCTCCTCCTCACAATCATTAGAGGCACTTCGTTTAATACCAGCAACTGATAATGGATGATGATATTTCTCCTAATATATGGTATAGATACTTATGAAATTCCACTAGCTTGTGAGATACACACCTGACCAGTCTTAACTGTTGATATTAAAATGCTGTTACAATGGAGCTTCAAATATTTCTGTGAGGAATGCATCATATAACCTTTACTATTCAAAATTAATATAACATACTAATTTATTCATCATATAAGGTGTGTGCATTAGTTAGTAATGGCATATACTTAACTAATTCTCACCTATCTATATGCTATACATGTAATTACATGTAATTACATGTAACATACATACCTTATATATGACAGCAGGTGGCTCCATACGATATAACATACATACCTTATATATGACAGCAGGTGGCTCCATACGATATACTCTTACATATCTGTCCAGACCACAAGCTGCAAACACAGCACTAGTATCATCAGTGAATGAACTAATGCTCCGAACACTACCACCAAACCCATGATATTTATTAAGTATCTTTCCTAAGAATTTAAGAATTTATATGTAAAAAATATAGAATGTAATATATATATATACCTTTTCGTAGATCAACTCTAGCTATTTCACCATAAGCATTACCAACCAAGTAGTACCTGAATGATATAACATGTGATAATCACATGATTAAGATTCAATATTAATATATTTTTACATCCTTATTCTACCTTCCATCCTGTGTCAGTTCCAAACATGTAAATGAAGATTCACCCCATGAGTGACTATAAACTGGTCTTCTCTGTGCCCGTGTATCATATAACCGCACCTATTATCACATGATATACCATCATATGGAAATAAATTACATACTTGATGATATCCAGTTGCCACAGCAACTAAAGGCCTGTTACCAGTCCCAGACACAATCCCAGTTGCTCTAACCCAGACTGGTACTCTAAGCCTTAGATAATCTTCAGGTACCTTAACACGAAACAATAGTTCTCAATTTTAATTAATACATGGTTTTACATATCCTCACATTACGAGCTTTAAATACTGGTGACGCATCAGGTCTAGTTCCATCCCAGAGTTTCATGTCATTTTCTTGTCCTCCTGTTGCTACTAGCAACGGCTCATCAGGACTTGCTGACATGGCAAATATATTCTTTCCAACATCAATCTCAATCTATAATTAAACATCTCATTAAATATTCATAGCATTCAATATTACCTTTTCTTGAGAATCAGGCCAAAATGAAAGTGTCCCTTCATTAGTACATGTAATTAATGTTCTACAAAACAAAGTAATGAATTAGATAGGTCTTGTGACAGTCACATGATTTCACTAACTTCTCGTATTTAGCTAAACCAATGAAATTTCCTGTTCCACCACTGAGATCACACTCAGCCGAGAAGTATTTTTGATTACAATCAAAACATAGGACAGTACTATTACGCAATCCCATGTAAAGCTACTAAAAATAATCAATATCATAACAACTAATCTATATAATAGTATCTATCTATTTATCTATTATCCATCTATCTAATCTGAATCAGTTAACGTGCCTGTCATCTATCTATCTACCTAATCTGAATCAACCCACCCTATATATCTATCTATTGACTCACATCATCTACTCACATCATCCACTTATCTATAATTACATGCACAGATCTATCTATCTATTGACTCATCTATAATTACATGACTTTATCTATCAACCAGCCTATCTATCTATTGACTCGCATCATCTATTCACATCATCCACTTATCTATAATTACATGCACAGATCTATCTATCTATTGACTCATCTATAATTACATGACTTTATCTATCAACCAGCCTATTTATCTATTGACTCACATCATCTATTCACATCATCCACTTATCTATAATTACATGCACAGATCTATCTATCTATTGACTCATCTATAATTACATGACTTTATCTATCAACCAGCCTATCTATCTATTGACTCACATCATCTATTCACATCATCCACTTATCTATAATTACGTGCACAGATATCTATCTATTGACTCATCTATAATTACATGACTTTATCTATCAACCAGCCTATTTATCTATTGACTCACATCATCTATTCACACCATCCACTTATCTATAATTACATCCACAGATCTATCTATCTATTGACTCATCTATAATTACATGACTTTATCTATCAACCAGCCTATTTATCTATTGACTCACATCATCTATTCACACCATCCACTTATCTATAATTACATGCACAGATCTATCTATCTATTGACTCATGTCAAACAATCCATCTACCTGCTTTCCTACCAGTATGTATTACAAACCTTATCTTTGGATCCATACTCCCAACACATACATAACACTTCCTTTGTCTTGTCTGTTTGAGAGATGGTTAAACCACCTGGTAAGTAATTCAAACATTCTTTCCCTGACAAGGATATTCCTGATATGTATTTATTAGTATATAGTGGTCAGCGAACTACTAAGATCATATCTTACCTTTCAGCATACCTAAAGAGGATCCTATCCATACATCTCCAGACAACTTTTCTGATTCCTCTGCCATTTGTCAAAATTTACCACGTGGGCTTGCTTAAGGGGTGGAGCTCAAAGCAAGAAAAATGGCAACTCCAAATTTAGTTTCAAGAGATCTCGAAGATCACAGAATGATTATGTTATGTATGTTTGAGAAAGTAATAAGATCTGAAAATATTATTAAAAGTCAACAACAGGGAGAGCCTGATTTATCAAGACAAGAAAAACTGGATATTTTATCAAATCTACTGGAAAGAACACCGGGATCATTTCTTATGAGGTTTGGAAAATTATTTGATGAAAAAGATCTCAAGTACTTTGATAAGTACACAGACTTTGAAGTCCGATATCGAGTAAAAGAACTGATGAGGTTATTACAAACAAATGTCAAAGTTAAGCAAAGACGAAACAGGAGATACAAAGCTATAGAGGAATTAACAACCAGTGGGGAATATTTCAGTGAGGAGCAGATGAGGGAACGCAATCCACTATTATATGAGCACTATATTGGACAATATTTAAGTGAAGAAGAAAGAGATAAAATTGGTCTTTGTGCTCCGGGAGAACTGTCACTCTCTGCACATATAGTAAATAAATTTGAGGAAGACATTTGTGCTACTAAACTACAGCAACAATTAGAAATTGAGAAACAACAATCCGGAGAGCTTGAAGACAAAAAAGCATTAAAGAATAATGTTTTAACACTCAGTTGTGATCCGGTACAAGCGGAAGAACGATTGATGTTACATAAGGAATTCCTTCGAGTAATGCATCTACAATTCTTAAATGGTGATGATGCAGAATTTGATTATTCTAGTGTTGATAATAATGAAGAATATGATGTTAATGATATTAGTGGAAGAGATGAGGAGGACTCTTATTTTGATTCAGAAGAACCATCTCTTTTTGATGAGGGTATTCATTATGAAGAAGAAATGGAAGTATCTGACAGATAATATAATTATATATATATACACAAGTAAAGGTTTGATTCACTAAATAATTATAGAGTGCTTTGAAATACATATTTCAAATAATTATTATGAAGCAATTTGATATAATTATTAATTATAGCTACAAGGTACTATTGAAACTAAGTAACACACTGTGAGTAAATAGATTAACATGATATATATAAAGGTGTGACTTGTGCTATACTGTGTATCTAAAAGCAAGAACAGTGTATTGAAGAAACTATCATGCCAGTCTTATTGGTTGAGAAATGAAGTCCATACTGAAATCAATAATCACAAGTTTTAAAGATTGGACTATTATACAATACTACTAATAATTATAAAATACAATACACAATACAAACCACTGTATATAACAATTTGATATCTTCTGTCTTTCCCTGCTATTATAAGTAATACATTATTTATATTGTAGATTATGAATTTACTCACCTCTTTTAAAGTTGTTAGTTATCTTTTGTAGTTTTCTCTTTTGGTAGCTCAGCATATAAACAAAGATAATAATTATTCAATATTGCTATTTACAATACAAGAGTGGATTAATTACAGATATATTGGGTTAAATCTACTCTGAAAGTACATCACTAAATTACTGTCCTATAATCTGCCATCAACAGCTCATGGAGTCAGTAGTATAAGCAAATGTGCTTCTGTACTGAATGTGCTTCTACACTGCATATCATCACTTCCACAAATAGCAAAATTTGTAAACCCAGGTGATACTGAAACTGTCCATGTACAAATCATTAGTATAACTGAATATGTTAGTTGATCACTCTCAGATAAGAAATTTCATCACAATTGTTCCATTAATTCATTGTATACGAAAATAATAAAAAAAACATTTTAAAAAATGAAAGAGTACGTAGTGATATATATTATTATACTGAGTCATTTAAAAATAGAATCGAAACAAGAATAATATAGAAACATGTTCAAAAATTAAAGAGGATGTAGGAATTGTAATAACAAATAATTATAATATTGCAGTAAATTTTGAGTACTGTCTCCTTCTGGACACCATTCCTGCAGAAAATATCAGTACTGTAAATGAAACAGAATAGTCATCACATATTTGATCAAAAAATGGAATCGAAACAAGAATAATAAAAAACATTTTAAAAAATGAAAGAGTTTTTAGGGATATATATCAAAACCGAAAAAGCACAGGAACAAGATGGCTTTGGCAACAAAATGAAATACCACTTCCACATAACAACCCTACATAAGTATAGACAACTTAAGTAAAGGCAAAACACAAAGAAGTGATACTTATGTACAGTTGTTATGTGGAAGTGGTATTTCATTTTGTTGCCAAAGCCATCTTGTTCATGTGCTTTTTCGGTTTTGATATATATCCCTATTTAATTTATTGCCAAAGCCATCTTGTTCCTGTGCTTTTTCGGTTTTGATATAATATCCCTACATACTCTTTCATTTTTTTTAAATGTTTTTTTATTATTCTTGACATAATACATCTGTAGCAAGATCTATAGATCTAGAACACACATAATACTATTGTGTGATTATTCATTTTGTTCTTTATGATAGCTATCCCTCAAGTCAAACATATGTTCAAAATGTGTATCAATCATTTGTTGTTCATTAACAATTGGACCTCTTTCTCTTCTCTGATACCTCTGAGTGATATACAATAACGGAAGCTGTGCTGCAGTACCTTGTCATCAGGGATAAGGAGCCATGTTGTTTTTGTAATGGAAGTGCCCTCATCAGACAGACGTTCGTCACTTCAGTTTGCAGAGCCCTATCGGCCATAGGATTAGAAATATCCCTATATAGTGGCCATAGTTTTTGAATTGGGGCAGCCACCACTGCATCAGCTCAAGGCATTGGTGATGCCTTGATAAAGACGATGGGTAGATGGGAGAGCATTGCTCATATATTCAGACACCAGTCAACCAAATTGCAGCAGTATCCCCAGATGTCTTGTCTTCTCTAGCTACAATTAAGTTTCTTAGTTGTTACCACTCATTCCTATTGCATTGATCATATGTTATCAGTGTATATATGTTGCTTTGCACAAATTATTATTTTTCAATTCTTCTATGATTCACTCTGTATGTAATTCTTGTTACCATTTCAATTTTCTCTACCGCTTCTCTCTTCACTTTAGGAGCATATTTTTTACTATCCGACACTGAACAGATTCATAAATGTACACTTAATAGTGATCATCATAAACTCATCATTACAAGTCATGAGTCCATTAATTTGTCATCTGTGATGGAGATTAAGTCCAATTATACTCATTCTCCTGAAGGCAAGATAGATAGACAGAAAAACATGATATGTATTGATTTCTTATTCCTGTTTATAATTTATTTAATCCATAAATTTTTATAAACATAAATGTGTTTGTCAATTTATCTGTTACCTACTACTTTAATATTATTATAGTCACAATGTTTATCATATCTTGTGACTGAATTAGTTTGTATAATATTGTACTGTACTGCTAATATTAAATAAGTAATCTTTCCTCCAAGCAGAGGTTGGGCTCAGACTCAACCCCAGCTATATAGAGGCTCATGTTTGGGCCAAATAAGTACAATCAAGTCTGTTCCTCATAATTTAGGGCATTTCATTAAGAATTAAAGTAAGTTAATGCGTAGGGGGAGGCTTGCACAGGTGCACGTTGTAGCAGTCAGTCCAGAATTAAAAGACCAACTTCATTACCAACTTGTTTTCCCTCCCTCTGCTTTTTGTTATGTACATTCTCTTTTAGGTCTGCTCTCAGTGTGATATTTGTAGGCCTTTGTGGAGGTCATCCTTAAATGTTGACCCCCACTCTTTTTTCCAAGCAGAGGTTGGGCTCAGACTCAACCCCAGCTACATAGAGGCTAAAGTCTGGGCCAAATAAGTCCAATCAACTCTGTCCCTCATCATTTAGGGGCATTAAACATATTATAAAGGTGTATGTCACTAGAGAGCTAGGTAACTAACAATCTCTCTTCACTTTAGGAGCATATTTTTTACTATCCGACACTGAACAGATTCATAAATGTACACTTAATAGTGATCATCATAAACTCATCATTACAAGTCATGAGTCCATTAATTTGTCATCTGTGATGGAGATTAAGTCCAATTATACTCATTCTCCTGAAGGCAAGATAGATAGACAGAAAAACATGATGTGTATTGATTTCTTATTCCTGTTTATAATTTATTTAATTCATAAATTTTTATAAACATAAATGTGTTTGTCACAATGTTTATCATATCTTGTCAAGAAACATGTGACTGAATTAGTTTATATAATATTGTACTGTACTGCTAATAATAAATAAGTAATAATAAATATAATATGTATCATACCACACATTAGTGTAGGTTGTAAACTCAGTTTAGGCACATGTTGCTCATAAGTAATTCATGCACTTCACCTAATAACGACAAATATTTGTGACATAATGAAAGGAGATATTTGCTGGTTAATTGAAGTGCAAAAAAAGAAAATGATAATAAAAAAGTAAATAATGTTAATTCACATTACAAATGAGTTGTTACATCTATTCTAATCTCGTCTTAGGTTCCTCAAAGCTGTCTAGCTTACAGTTAACATCAAAGTCATGGAGATGAATATACTATAGTATTTTTACCATCTCCTTCTCATTCACGTAAACAATCATTGGATTGGTTGAGAGGACTAAAAAAGGAGTTATTTGTTTAACAGTGTTATTATTATTATTATTATTAATAGGGTCTAGTGATATTACATGGTAAAAATAGAAGGGTTCCTTGTCTGGATCAACCTAGCTAATATAGATTACCATTTGCGTTTATTGTATACCACCTATTAGCTTCCTGTGCAAAATGGCCTAGCATTTAAATATAAGTGTTTGACAAATTCTTATTTGACATAGGACTGATTTTCACAGCATTCTAGGTTTATAGAAATGGCTGATTCCACCTCCCATTCACCTGAAGATGGTGAATTGTGTGAGTGTAATAAGTCATGTTTAGTAAAACATTTGTGCCACATGAATGTTTACTGGAGATGTCTAATATTATTTGGTGTTGTGATGATCTACCTATTACTAGGAGGTGAGATATTTTCAGCACTGGAGAGACCTAATGAAATGAGACAGAATGAAGAGGCTGAAGCAAGTTACAATCAAACAATAGGAGTCGTAGTCGATTTTCTTGTTGACGATTCTAATTTCTCCAGAGAAGCCGCCATGAATTTAGTTAATAATATAACCATGAGGACATCAGATGCAACAGCAGGTGAGAACTGGCTATATGCTTCATCTGTATTCTTCGCTGTTACTGTTGTCACAACTGTTGGTAAGTTATTAATGATTCATAGCCTTATATTATGATGCTCATTTATTCAATAGGGTATGGAACCATTGCACCCGTCACAGGAAATGGACGAATCTTCTTTATAATTTATGCAATGATAGGCATTCCATTAACATTAACATTTCTGGCAGTCCTGTCAGTTGTTATCAAAAATGTGATGGCATGGATAGTGAAAAAAAGGTTTGCAAAAAATTTTGATAATGTTTGGGTTCAAGTCGGTGTGTTTCTAGGGGCAGGATTCCCCTTGTTCATATTTTTCCCAGCTATTATATTTTCAGCAGCTGATGGCTGGTCATATGGTGATAGCATCTACTATTGTTTCGTAACTCTAACTACAGTAGGATTTGGTGATTTTGTGCCTGGGATACCTGATAGTAGGTTCAATGGTATATATAGGATATGTACAGGTGCTTGGATATTTGTTGGACTAGCTTTTCTTTTCCTTGTCATTTCGTTGATGCAACAAGTTTATGAAAAGTTTGAAAAAAGTTGTCATCGCTGTGTAGGGCATGCGATGAAAGACAACTTCAATTTACCCTCTTCGACAGAGTTGGACAATAGTCCAGAGAAACCAGAGAGCTTTACAGAACAAAACTAAAAACAGTCTTTTAAAAATAATATACAATGACATTTTGAAATTTTTTGTGTAGAATTGAATTTTGAGTCTCCATCACAACTTAAATATTTTCTTTTTAGCTATAATTATAATAATTATAATTATTATAAGTCACGAATGATGCATTTTAAACTAACTACAAACAATTGTTAAGACAATTTGATAAATAAATACTTTTCAGAATTGTTGTTTACAAGTGTTTTGGCAACTTCATAAAGGGGTAAATATTTTATAAGCTCATTACTGCACAAGCAGAAAATTTGGATATGTATATAAGTATACCATCTCATGGAACTTATCAACAGATACTATCTGATATTATGAAATTGTATTGAGTAAACAGGAACTGAGTAACATGATATAAAGGTGTGATTTGTTTATATGATGTGTGCTATACTGTGTATCTAAAAGCAAGAACAGTGTATTGAAGAAACTATCAGTAAACTTGCTAGTTGAGAAATGAAGTCCATACTGAAGTCAATAATCACAAGTTTTAAAGATTGGACTATTATACAATACTACTAATAATTATAAAATACAACACATACACTGTATAAAACAATTTGATATCTTCTGTCTTTCCATTATATAACAATGCTATTATAAGTAATACATTATTATATATTGTAGATTAGGAATTTACTTACCTCTTAAAAGTAGTAATCTTTTTCATAGTTTTCTCTTTTGGTAGCTCAGCATATAAACAAAGATAATAATTATTCAATATTGCTATTTACAATACAAGAGTGGATTAATTACAGATATATTGGGTTAAATCTACTCTGAAAGTACATCACTAAATTACTGTCCTATAATCTGCCACAACAGCTCATGGAGTCTGAAGCTCAATACAAAAAATAAGATAGTATTTAGAGATATACATTCCAAAGAGATTTTACGCAATATAACTGTAAGTAGTACATTATTATACATTGTAGATTAGGAATTTACTCACCTCTTAAAAGTAGTTATCTTTTTCATAGTTTTCTCTTTTGGTAGCTCAGCATATAAACAAAGATAATAATTATTCAATATTGCTATTTACAATACAAGAGTGGATTAATTACAGATATATCGGGTTAAATCTACTCTGAAAGTATATCCCTAAATTACTGTCCTATAATCTGCCACAACAGCTCATGGAGTCTGAAGCTCAATACAAAAAATAAGATAGTATTTAGAGATATATATACATTCCAAAGAAATTTTACACAATATAACTGTAAGTTGATACACTCTTAGATGAAGACACTCACCTAGTTAAACAATTTTCTTCTTGTTAATGTTCAGCATAGAAAACAGCTTTCTATCTGGTACCATCTCCGAAAATGTGGATACTTGGATATGTTTTAAATACTGCGCTTGCGCGAGAATTACGACTATGCTTGACTCCTCCCTCTACAATCGACTTTCTGCTTGCAGTAGAGAGAACGCAGCAAATAATTGACTCTACTACACTGTATTGTATAGTATCTTGCCACTCAAAATAGCGGATTTGCCGTATATTTCCGTGTTGGATGACGTAACCGCACAAGTATTACTAATCATAATTATATTAGTGCAATTTCGTTATCCTTATCACATGATTCATTTGTGTGTACTTGGAAGTTCCCAAACAAGCATTACTGAATCAATACATCATAAATATTCTGATAAAATCAGCAAGTGCATTGCTTGTGAATCATGCGTACTTTACTCAACATTCAAATATTAAAACGTCTCTCCAATTACTTATCTGTTGTACATAACTTAGTTGGATATTAGTTCATACTGCGCTGACTCGTAAACTGACATCTAGATTCCAGTAGTACCAGCGTTTGATTTAAAATGTTCAGATTCATTGGTGAGTTGATCAATTCCAAATTGGTATTATAGGTCTACTTGCATGAAATCCCCAGCAAGTGAGACAGTGTTGACAAGAAGTACAACAACTAACATTATATCAATATATAATGAGTACTCTTGTGATAATAATTGCTGCAGTATACGATTTACTAATAATATTAGGGTGGCAATCCACATGCTGTAGCGAATCACTCTATATCTACCAAGGTGAACATCTGCAATCCATCCAGCTACTGGAAACAACATCTTGTGAATGGCAGATTGCAAAATAAGAAGTGTGAACCAGTAATTTGTTGTAGTCACCAAAGAAAACTCCCATTACTGTAAATTGATAACCAAATACTAGGAAATTCCAAATCAGAATCAAAACAGCTCCTTTATTTTTAAATAGTGATAATTGTTTGGATAACAGCTTCATTTCTTTTGCAGTTCATTGTCCTGTTTGCTTTCTCTTTTTGGTCTTCGGGAAGTGAAACATAATCTGTTTTGAGGTTGTAGTCTTTTCCGTGGGCGGATGCTACTCCAATCAGTTTCTAGTCTTGCAAGCTTCTTGCTGCATACAATCTGGTTCCATTCTGTATTTTTTGGAACTGGGTAACTGTAGTTGCTCTCTGAGAAAGATCGGAGTTTGATAGTGCCTAGAAAGGTAGATTTTATGGTTTCAGTGAAAAGCTACAGAATTCAGCTTTCTTCAGCCTCTTGTAACTATAAAAGTAAAATGAATTTGCAGAAAACGGCTCTATTTGTTTTCTCAAAATGCATTGTACTTGATGCGCGCACGCCATGATTGGTGGGCGTGGCTTTCTTGGTTTTGTACTTATTACGATTGCAAAAATGGACATTTTTCCAACACTCCCACTCTTACAGACAAAGATAAAGATCATCAGAAGATATGAAGGTTGCTATTACACCAGGTTAGAGTCATATTATATAATATTCTATTTTGAAACTGATTGGAGTCGCATCCGCCCACTCCCTAGTACCACCTTGAGTTGATCGTCCATGTCCAACCAGCAAGCAGGGTGGGGCTGGGAAAAAATTGAGAGCCTATCAAAAATTTTTATCGTCACACTCAGCAGTCAGCAAGATGGAGAAAGATGGTGCCTTAGTTGTAAAGCTTGGTAATAATTGGAATTACAGAGGTGAGGAACTGTTGATGAAAAGGAAACGTAAAAGTGTGTTGTTTGATGAGACATTGGTGAAATGGAGTCGTGTCCAAGATACAGAAGGTGGAAGAGATGGACCAGGTGTTGTAGATGATAACAGCAAGAACAGTAATAAGCTTAGTAAGAGCCTTCTGGTTTGGATGAATAAAGAAGAAATACAAGCATGCTGTCCACATTTGGTACAACAAATGGTGTATCATAGCAAGCCGGAACTAATTAATGTGGGTGGGGCTCCATGTAGCCTCTCCCACAATGACACCAGTGACTCAGATGAACAAGAGATGGTTGGTGATGTCCTAAATCTCGTCTCGCGAGCTAAAAGGATCATGACACGTGTTAGTCAGAAACCAAGTCCAGAGTCTGAGAAAGTCCTAACAAACACAATCAACATCTTGAGTGCTTATGCCAAATTAGGATTCTTAGCAAACTCGTTCCGAAAGTGTGGTGCTCTCGATCTCCTCCTTCATCTCTTATCTTCCCAGTTTTCGCATGTCAGACGCAGTGCAAGTGAAATGCTACGAGCACTATCTGCTTATGATTCAACTAGTAGATCATATGTACTCCTCCAGTTGACCCAGGAGGAAGAAGGTGAACTAACATCAATGGAAAATAGAGAGATGTTACTGGATTTGTTTGCAGATACTGCTTCACAAGATGAGGAAAATATTCCACTATCTGATTTTACATCACTTCAGGTATATAATTATGACAATATATCACATGTTTACTATTTAACTACTCCTCTCCCAACTCACAGGTACCAGGTCGTTTTATCTACTCTCTCTTAAAGCGATACTTAAGAGTAACTTCACTTACAAGCAGATATAATGGTGAAGAGACCCACACCTCTACTCCTCTTCGTATGGATGGCAGTAGTCCTCTTTCTGAGGATTTTGAATATTTCCATTCTCTTTTCCGGTTATTTACAGAACTATTTGTTGTTTTTGGGTTTCTGAGCAGTAAACCACAACAGAATAATGATGAAGAACTCCTTCAGGGATCCTCGATATTCACTGGAACCATCTCCAGGGAACCTCTTTTACTGAATAAAAAACTATCACAGTACAAGAGGAGATGTGATTTTAGTGGTGACCGAGAGTATGGTGAATATATGAAATCCATTCTGGTCCCTGGTATGAAGGTACGGGCACGGGTCAGATATGAGACTGTGAAAGAAGGGGATATTGGAGAGTTCCAGCGCACTAATGATGGTACACCTCCCGCCCAGTTTGCATGGGATGGATTGCAGGGAGAAACGTACTGGGTTCATTGGCATCAAGTTGAAATATATACTGATAATCAAAACCAACCATCAGGAGATGGTAAGAAAGATATCGCACTATTACATAAGCATATGTACATACATACTTCATCAAAATAAATACATGCAATAATTTTTTTCAGTAGGTTCAAGTTCCTCATTTCGTTCTTTTCGACGGCCATACGCTCTTTCATCTCTTTCGATTCATGACAAAACACATGATAAAAAGATAGTTACACGCTCACAATGGTGGGAAGTTCTCTGTTTAATAAAATCTCTCCCTCCTCCCTATACTGACACCATAATATCATTAATAAACAAACCCAATGTGAAGGTATAGTGGATGGATGGATGGATGGATGGATGGATAGATGGATGGATGGATGGATGGATGGATGGATGGATGGATGGATGGATGGATGGATGGATGGATGGATGGATGGATGGATGGATGGATGGATGGATAGATGGATAGATGGATGGGTGGATGGATGGATGGATTGGTATGTTGGTGAGTATGATTTACTATCTGATTATCCATTCCTTTTTCTTTAGACATTTGATGATCTTCTTTCAACTACTCCAACAGTTACGGAACTAGTATCTTTCCTATCTCAAATAGACTCCATCATTCCTCATTCGTTGTTGAGTGTCCTCAGCATATATCAAGATGATTCATTTAGTTCTGTATACCAGCCAATCTCATCTCATGAAGAAGATGAGAATAATACCGAGAGTGAAGGAGACAAGAGTGTGAGAAAGACTCCACCATATCCTGAACCATATGAAGATGATTCAGTCCAGGTTCAGACAGTACCCTCTTCAAATTCTCTTGCTAAATCATCATTTTTGTCTCAGTTACTACTGGATGTTGTTGGAGATCCTCTAAGTGTCCTAACATCCACTGAAGAGAGGTTAAGAGAAGATTTCAGCATATCTCAGCTTAGTAAATCAAAAGCAAAGATTGAAGAGTTTATTAAGAAGAAACCTTATGACTGCAAGGTACAATGATTTGTGACTATCATGTGATAAACTGAGCTTGTCATATGACATATTAAACTTGTCATGTGTTAATATCATGTGATATAGTTGTCACTGACATAATTCTCATATTATCATCATCTCTTATTAATTAGATTGCTGTACATTCTCTTAAAGTCATTCAAGTTTGTATAGATGGAATGACAAACGATAGTCATCGTGTGGAGTGTTGTCTTGCTGGAATGTTCAGCCTCATTCTGAGACTCATGAATCAGAAACCACAATCTTCCTTGTTACAATCATTAGGACTAGAGTGTTTCTACTCATTGATGGGTGCTGTAGATGATACCATACCATTTCCATCTGATGAACTCTGTCCTAATCCACTTTCAGAAGGGGTACGTTCAACTGTAATTGCAACTGTGTTGAGCCTTGTTACTCCAAATGATGGAGTCAATCTTCAAAATATTATAAGTGGAATTAAATGTGTTGTGGATTATTACAACTTGCAAATGACAAAGAAGCAAAAATTGTAAGTTTTTTTTCCCTTGATCTCCTCTGATCTCTTCCCTCTATCTGTCTCCTTTCTCCTCTTGTCTTATTTACTATTCATTGTTACTCTTCTTCAGGAGCTCTTTGTCTGCCATTCGTCATGGATTATACATTTTACTAGTATTGCTGAATCATGGAGATTCCATGAACATATCTAAACTATTTGATGAGTGGCAAGTTATACCACTTGTTGAAGACATTAAAAAGAGTGGATTCACATTTCCAGTAAAAGATAAACTATGTTCACTGTTACTAAATGGAATGCCTACAACAGATTTACCAATGGATGATCTCTTAGACGAGACTGAGGAACAGACTAATTGTAACACGATCGAGTATGAGGTGATGTCTGTTTTAAGGATATTACGCTCTGATAGGTTTTTGAAAAACCCGTTATCTAAACTTGTCAAAATTATTGATAAAGATCTTAGTGTTATGTGTAGTCAGTTTATTGTTCCACCATCCGAACTGACAACACTGTTTCTCCAACACCATGGAGCAATATATCTCAGTGAGACTCTGGATACTAACAAAATGAATTCCTTCACTGAATGTGGTTTACTGTGAGTTATACAGTACATACATACATATATACATATGTACGTACATACACACATACATACATATGCATACACACGTACATACATACATACATACATACATGCATACATATATATATACCTATGTACACACGCACACACACATACATATATACATACATACATACATACATACATACATACATACATACATACATACATACATACATGTACATACACAGTTTATTGGGGTGTATAGCATTATCTGGAGAAGATGAAGCTTGTCAAGTTGTATTACAAGGAGGATTAAGAGCAGTGGTGTCCATTATATCTGCCACTCAAAATAAATATGTAAATATTATTTACATATCATATTACACAGGTTTCACTCAATATACTTTTGTTGTTAGATTGTTAGACTTTGTGTGATGTTTTTACTCGTCTTATCAAAGCATCCGGAGCTTCATGTTGTCATGGTAACAGAATCTCCAGTAACACACTTGAATACTTTAAAAGAAAAGTTTGATGGTGAAACAGAGGTAGGTTCATTATGTATGAATAATTTATTACTTAATAACTTTTAATAACTATATAGTTGAATAATAAAATACAGGAGGTAATCGATGTCTTGTCTATGAGTGGTACCAGTGGAGCTAGTCTGGAAACAAAGGTTGCTCAAAACAGTCGTATATTAGCTATCATATTTTCAGGAGTGCTACAGCTATTACTATCTGGTATAGAGGAGGCTAGACATACCAATCAAATTCCTTGTTTACCACTACTCCAAGTGTTCATTAACTTCATATCAAGAGGTATAATATTTACTGGAGAGTTTGTACATGTAACATTTACTACTATAAATAGCAACAAAACCACAACTCATCCACTATTTATAGTAACAAAACCACAACTCATCCACTATTTGTAGCAACAAAACCACAACCATCCACTATTTGTAGCAACAAAACCACAACTCATCCACTATTTATAGTAACAAAACCACAACTCATCCACTATTTATAGTAACAAAACCACAACTCATCCACTATTTGTAGTAACAAAACCACAACTCATACACTATTTGTAGCAACAAACCACAACTCATCCACTATTTATAGTAACAAAACCACAACTCATCCACTATTTATAGTAACAAAACCACAACTCATACACTATTTGTAGCAACAAACCACAACTCATCCACTATTTATAGTAACAAAACCACAACTCATCCACTATTTATAGTAACAAAACCACAACTCATACACTATTTGTAGCAACAAACCACAACTCATCCACTATTTATAGTAACAAAACCACAACTCATCCACTATTTATAGTAACAAAACCACAACTCATACACTATTTGTAGCAACAAACCACAACTCATACACTATTTGTAGCAACAAAACCACAACTCATCCACTATTTATAGTAACAAAACCACAACTCATACACTATTTGTAGCAACAAACCACAACTCATACACTATTTGTAGCAACAAAACCACAACTCATCCACTATTTATAGTAACAAAACCACAACTCATACACTATTTATAGTAACAAAACAGCATACGACCATTAATAACAGCCAATCCTGAACCTATAATGTATTGCAATCACTGTTACATGAAGAAGGACCCTTTACTGTTGACATCACCTATTTCTGCTTCTGACTTCTGATCTTACAGGTAGTAGCGCTGATTTAGTTGAGAATGATAAGTGTTGGGAGAAGATTGAGGTATCTTCAAATGCATATCGTATAAGCAGACTCACTGATGGAGACTCATCCTCATACTGGGAGACAAGTGGTCGAGCGGGTTCCCACTGGATAAGGCTAACTATGAAAAAGAATGTGGTAATAAAGTGAGTATGCACTGTATCATTAATAATAAGCTGAGTATAATTATGATTTACAGGAAACTTTCTATTGATGTCAATACTTCTGATTCCAGTTATATGCCAAGGAAGATAACTGTACAAGGTGGAGCTTCTTTAAATGCTATGGTTGATATTAATAATGTAAGTACCGTAATGTCTCTAATTACCAGTTTTATTAAATTATTTCTTTTGAAACCGGAACTAATTAGATCAGCATCCCTGCATTGCATGTTGGAAGCTTTGAAGTTCTTTCAAATATGAGAAGATATTATCCCTTAATTCTTATTAAAATAAGAAACTGTCAACAGGTAATTATACGAGTGATGTATGTATATATATATATATATATATATATATATATATATATATATATATATATATATATATATATATATATATATATATATACATTATATATATATATATAATAGGGAGGAATTGATACTCGTGTGAGAGGATTACACTGTGATGGAGGTAGTGTTACACTATGGCCGATATTTGGAGACCTATTCACCGCAAGAACAAAACTGTTTTATTACATCAAAGCTCATACATGGGCTAATGATATAACACTGAGTCCATTAGACTTGTTTGACAGGTTTGTGAAACTTCCTCCTTTCCTCTGTCACTCCTTCCTCTCCTATATATAGACTAAGTGGTGTCATTAATTACGAACAGAATTTTGCTGATAAATATCTCTTTACTGCAAATGCACGGCAAGCCTTAGGACAAGCTTGTAGAGCTTCTTTATTTAACCCTATAGTGACTGTACTCACTCAAAAAGGTATTTGCTATGCTCATTTATCAATCTATTTATCTTTCAATGGCTATCATTTCTTTATATTTTAGAGTATGATGGTACTGGTTTGAGTGCCTTATTACGACAGTATCTCTCTCAGGTCCAGCTACCTTCCTTGTCACCATCTTATCTTTCTGTTTTACAACATGATGACCAATTGGAATATAATCAATATAATACAAACAGCATTGATACTGAGGGTGTGTAGATTTACATACATACTTACATACATACATACATACATACATACGTACATACATGCATGCATGCATGCATGCATACATACATACATACATACATACATACATACATACATACATACGTACATACATACGTACATACATACGTACATACATATATACATACATACATATGTACATACATATGTACATACATACGTACATACATATGTACATACATACATACATACATACATACATACATACATACATACATACATACATACATACATACATACGTACATACATATGTACATACATACATACATACATACATACATACATACATACATACATACGTACATACATATATACATACATACATATGTACATACATATGTACATACATACGTACATACATATGTACATACATACATACATACATACATACATACATACATACATACATACATACATACGTACATACATATGTACATACATACATACATACATACATACATACATACATACATACATACATACGTACATACATATATACATACATACATATGTACATACATATGTACATACATACGTACATACATATGTACATACATACATACATACATACATACATACATACATACATACATACATACATACATACGTACGTACATACATATGTACATACATACATACATACATACATACATACATACATACATACATACATATGTACATACATATATACATACATGCATGCATACATACATACATACATACATACATACATATGTACATACATACATACATACATACATACATACATACATACATACGTACATACATATGTACATACATATATACATACATACATGCATACATACATACATACATACATACATACATACATATGTACATACATACATACATACATACATACATATGTACATACATACATATGTACATACATACATACATACATATAGATGGCATAGCCCAGATTATTATGATGTCACGTACAAGAAGAATGTGTCGTTTACTGATTGACTGTAGTGGAAGTATGACCTCACCCAGTTTGGAGGAAGGGTCAAAACCAAATATAGGAGAGACAGATGAAGAGAAACAAAAAACACAGACCAGTAAGATATCAGAAATATAATGACTGATAAAGTAGATCAATAGATTTATGAATGAATTAGTTATATGAATAGTGGACAGAAAGACTATATTGTAAGATTGGATTTAATACACCTCTATATAGGTACAATTATTCTAGCACTCACTCATACATGGCAGGAGATGATATGTACCGAAGTGACCTTGTGTCTTCAGAAATGTGACCTTTCCTCTAATCCACTCATTGTCATGGCTGATTTTCTTCTGGTATATGATAAACTGCAACAAGCAACAATGGAATTGTTTGGTGGCCATTCACAACTAGCATTAGCAGTGAAAGATGGTTTCTCTAAAGCATTTATGAGTCTCAATGAAGTCACTGGAGTCAGAGTAAGCCATTTCACCTCTTTCACTCCCTATATCTTCTCTTCACTTCATACATCTTATCTCTTCTCCATTTCTATCCCCAATTTCCATTAGTTATGTGAGCTCTTGTGTCAGTGTATTGATAATCTCTTAGACACAGCTGGAAGGGATAGTTCAAGATTACTTCACCTTTCAGAGACAGAGAGAGAAGTTATTCTTCTACATCTCAGTGAACCACTGCAATTTCTTCATAATTTAGATATAGCTCATGTTTTTGAACATTTTTATAGGTAGTTACATGGATGGATGGATGGATGGATGAATGGATGGGTGGATGGATGGATGAATGGATGGGTTAATGGATGGATGGATGGATGGATGGATGGGTGGATAGATGGATTTATAGATACTTAGATAGATAGATAGATGGACAGACAAACAGAGGCAGATAGATAAATATGATGGACGAAGAAATAAATTGAAAATATAAAAACTAATTAACTCATTTATCATAGGAGACACCTGAGTAATCGTGTGTTGCGTAATCGCTCTGTTTCCCTTGCTCTTGAAAAGAGGCTATCTCAATCACTTGCTCATTGTTTTCCACACAAATATCCGATGTAAGTTACTTGCAAACATACACACAATACATATACACATACTTACATGTATATATGTTAATTTGTAATATCTGTTAATTTGATAGTCAGATGTTAGTCGATATTGATGAGAGTGAAAACTTGATGAGCAGGTTTAAGCGATCAGATCTGTTAGAAAATCTTGATTTGATATTACAACAATGGCAGTCATCACAATATGGAGTATGTCCAATTCATATATTTATCCATCTCATCATAGTACTATTTCTCAGGCTCCACCCCCTGAAGCTCTCAGTCTAGCAAAGAAAATTTTTTTCTATAATCTCAATACCTTACAAGTGAATATTCTAACTCCATGTTACTGGTCATTGAGGAATCGTCCTCTTCCTCCTCTCTCCTCTTCAATTATTGGTGATTTTGTGAATGATTTTAATTCATTCTTTAGTTCAGGTATGATAATGTAAATGTCAATCATGAATATCATTAATCACTCCTCTCTACTTTCCTTAATCAGTATATAGCGTACATCAACATGAAAAAGTGAAACAACTCAATTGGACTTTATATGGTGGAGCAAAATTGGAATATGGAGAACTAATATTCACTGTATCCACTCCTCAAATGATTACACTTCTTGTATTCAACACTGGAAAGGCATGTGATCAATGTGTGACATCATGTGATGATAATCACATGACGAGAATTTATTAGTTAGATGATTCACATGTGATCTATAAAAATTATAATCATGTGACATTCTGTTTATATCATATGATCGTCACAGTATTATCATTTAATCATATATAGATTGTTTTCTATCCCATTCAGGAATTCAGTTATCAATCTCTGTTGGAGACCACCTGTCTATCATCACAGGAGCTAACAGAAGCACTTCTCTCATTGACTGCTGATAGACATCCTCTTTTGTCTGTGACTCCACCTTCTCCAACTACCATAGATGCTTTTAAACCAGATAATATATTTTGTGTTAATGAAGTATTTATAAATGAACTACTGAAGAGAAATGAACAACAAGTACTCCTTCTATGTATCTATATCTTCATATACACACATACAAACTGTACATCCGTATGTCCAATAATATATGTATATACATACATACCTACATAGATATGTACATATGTACATATATATACACACGTACGTACATACATACATACATACATCACCTCAGGTACAGTTTCATGCCATCAAACTGGTTTCCCGAAGTTTTATGTCAACAGTAAGCAGGGAAGGTCGTAGTGTGGATCTAGCACATGTATTCCAAAGGAGAAGAGCTATCATTGATGCAGCAATAGTGAGGACAATGAAAAGAGAAAAAGAAATGAGTGTTGATAATATAGCTATAAAAGTGGGTGTGGTCTTGATTTCAATATCTATATTAATTATGCACATGTACACATGTACACATGTAGGTAATCAAAGGATGTTCAATGGGACAGTTTGATAATGGTACTTCTTTTGGACGGTTTGATTGTAGTTTTAAAGACATATGTTCACATGTGGAGAGGTTAGTAATGGATGGTTACATCAAGAGAGATCAGACCCATCCCCAGATGTTAAAATATGTTCCGGATCCCTCGGAGAATACAAAGGAAAAAGAGAAGGTGTTATGAGACTGTGTGAATTTATAATAATTCATAATTATGTATTTATCAGGAAGAGAAGAAAGAGGAGGAAGAAGAAGAGGAGGAGGAGGAGGAGGTGAAAGTGAAGGTTATATCTGATCAGATTACTCTTCCCATTTCTAATTCCTCATCCTCTCCTCTGGGTCTCCCACGGAAACGACCTGGTAGTTCTACTTCACCTTTAACAAACCCAAAACGTAAACAAGTCCAGAAATTTGCTCGACTTTACTCTTATGATGTGTATGGTGATCAAGAGGAAGTTCCTTTAATTAACATACCATTAGGTACATTTATCTATTTATCATCAATCTATCTATCTATCTATCTGCATCAGGGACAAATTCTCTATCACCTGATGAAATAGAGGAACAAATAAAAGAAGAAATAGATGTACTTGCTTCTATTTTGAAACTAACTCACGATATTGTGGAATGTATTCTCTATCAATGTTCATGGAATAAAGATCTAGTAATACAGGTTAGAAAAACAAGTTTGACTATTTTTTTTTATTATCAATATGATCATCATTGCTGTAGAGATTTTTTGCTGATAAGACGACTCTATTACAGGAGTGTGGTCTCAATCCATCAACTGATCCAATGACTCCACCCTCTTTTCCATTATCATGTCCAATATGTCTTTGTGATATGATGAAACAAGATGCTGCCTGGCTTTGGTGTGGACATGCCTGCTGCAAGGTGAAAAGACCATCTATCTGCCCTTCATCTATTTATCTATTATTTTATTTCAATAGAGTTGTTGGCATAGCTACCTCACCACTCAGATCATATCACAGAGTTCTGCTCTTGTTTGCACTTGTCCAGTGAATGGATGTCAGGCAAAACTAACCAGATCATTTCTCAGTGATTTATTAAAGCATATAGAAAATGATGACATTATTAATACAGTATGTATCGTGCAATATATATATTATACACATTCAAATGACTTTTCTGTTATCTCTCAGTTTAATAAAGCTGTGGTGCGTTCTTATGTAGAAGGGAGTGGATGGCTAACATGGTGTAGAAATCCTCAAGGATGCGATCATGTTCTTTATCGAAGAGATGGTACTGACTCAGGAACATGTAATAAATGCAAATGGACATCATGTTTCTCTTGTAACTTCATTGAAGTAATGGCCTTCTTTTTCTTCAAAATGCTTTGATCTTTCCTTTTATTGTTCTAGGCCCATCAACCAGCTTCTTGTGAACATATGAAGAAATGGATTGATATGGGTGGATTTTATGATGGCATGGATGCAGATGCTCGCTCCAAACATCTTGCTAACATAATCTCAAAGCATTGTCCAGGATGTGATGCACCAATCGAGAAAAATGAAGGCTGTTTGCAGTAAGGATCTGTTTATACATCCATTAATTCATTCATCAATCTATCTATCCATCAACATCTTTCTATTCGTCTATTCTAACACAGTATGAAGTGTAAATGCGGTCATGGATTTTGTTGGAGATGTATGAAGCCATGGAAATCACACACAGATTACTTTAACTGTTCATCTATTGTAAAGAATAAAACCCTTTAAATTATCAATAATTAGTAGTTCTATTTCATTTTGTAGATTAGTAAAACTGCTCGAGACAATAAGAAAATGGTTGATTTCAATCAGCGTTGTGCAGGATTTCACAAATCAAAGGTACACAACTGATAATTCAGTTCTGTATCTTTCATAAAGATTGATAGATAGATAAAGGAGAATGAAAGTTTCATTCTCCTCTATCTATCTATCTATCTATCTATATATCTATCTATCTATCTGTTCACAGATGTTTGCACAAAAGTTGTGTAATTTAGTAAAGGATATTAGCGATCCACTACCCATGAAGACCTTGTCATTTTTGATTGATGCTTGTCAATTATTAGTTCAATGTCACAAGGTATGTCTTATATCTTCATCTCTCTATCCTTCCTTCTTTCCTCCTCGTAGATGTTATCCTATGCTTGTGTTGCTGAGTACTATAGTGAAAAGGATTCTTATGACTATCTCGGAGTACTCAATGAAGACCTTGAGTCAGGTGCTACTGCACTGCAGGCATTTCTTGGTAAATCAGATGATTGTCATGTGACAATATGAATACATAATTTGAGAGAATGTTTTCAAATGCTTTATTTAATTCAGAAAATACTCTCCTCTCTTCAAGTGACATATCACATTCTATTCGATCTTTATCAGATCGTAAACTGCATGATGGCTATAGACTCGTTAACAAAATTGAAAACACAAAAGAGAAGATATTAATAGGATCTAATCAAGTGAGTTGTGACTTGCATAATGGTATTTATTAATCAATTCTTTAGCACTTCAAGTTAGGGGATTCTCCTACATCTAAACCTCCTGAAAATATTAATAAAAACAGTCAGAATGAATCTTCGTAAGTGTTTGTATCTATGTATTGTCAGCTATATAGCTTCTATTTGATTGTAGACTTTTTGGTCATCTATTCAGCAATGGTTCTAGTACTGAACCAGATGAGGATGAGGATGAGGACGAGGACGAGGATGAGGATGAGGATGACTATGAGGATGAAGATAATGATTTTGATTTTGACTCTTCGTATAGTGGTCATTTTCTTCATAGTGATTTTGATGATTACTATGACTCTTATGATTCTTTTGATGATGTATATGACTAACACATGATTACTACATGATTGTCATGTGACATATTTATATTGTGTTATTATATTGTGTTATTATATGTTCATATAATTAATATACCTATGTATGTAGATTTAATTTAGAATGTTTTTGGTATAATATATTATATATATATATGTATGTAATACCAATAATTATACTTGTATGATATTATTATAATTATATATATTATTATGAGTCATACTCAGGTATTTGCAAAGTCTACTAGATCTACCAGTTCATCTAATGTATGTTGTCTGTTCATATTCACTTGTAAATGATGCTCAAGAGATGATAACACTTCCCAGTAATGACTATACAATGTCCTATCACTATATATAATAATAAACACATTTATTATTATATTAGTACTGTGTATGTATTATTTATTTAATACATACACAGTACTGTATACATACCTTTCAGAATACTTATCAGATGAATAAATTTCTTCTATTTCTCTACGTCTCTGAAAATCACATGACATATGTAGTAGGTGACGTTTTTTCTTGCTATGAACTGAAATCAAAACACAAGATTGTGATAACAAATACATAAACATATTGTACCTTCTCTGATATCCAATTCACTCTCATATTCAGACTACAGTACATATAATATATAGTATTATATACTATGGTTCATATGCAATGCATGTATTACTCGGTTACTTTGTGTTTTTGTAATGATGGCATCTTTTTGGAGGCATTTGCAGCTGCTTGTGTGCGAGCAAGATTATCAACTATCACAGCTACAAATAAACTGAGGAAAGTATATATATATATCTTTATATATAAATACATATAATATTTATTATATGCCAAAAGATGTTCTCACTTGATGAATATAAATGTTTCAAGGATTATGAACAGTATCAAATACAACAGGATATGTTGATGACCTGAAGATACATATATACATATAAAAAGGATCAAAGATGTTCTTTTTATTATTGTGTTATAAAACTTTTCAACTAGAAAGAAGAATCTTGATGTTTACTAGAAAAAACACCAAATTATACTGCCTAGGATAATTTTATGATATAATGATGACATATTCCTGGTATGGTTTAATGAAGAAACACCTTATCATAATAGAACACTGTAATTCTATAGTTCAGCAATATATCGTATGAACATTCTATAACTATAAACATACTAAAAGATACTTTTAAAACATTAACCTGGGTATTTGTCACGTACATCTGAATACATATAGAACCAGTCATCAAGTGTGATAAGCTGAAATAGTGTGAACGATGCTCTTGCTAGGTTACCAAACCTCTCTGGATCCATTTCAGAGTACAAACCACGACCGATGATAGCAAATATATCTTTTCTCAGAATTATGGACAATATAATGGTTGGTCAGTCATGTATCGTCTATTTATCTATCTATCTATCTATATGCTGGATACACAACACAAGTGATATAAGTATTACTATACTGCCCATTGCTGGTATGGATTGTAACACTGCAGATACAATGATTTGAAGGTTCTTTAAAAACCTGTTAATTTGTAAAATATATAAAATCTCCCTCTCTTTCACACACACACACACACACACACACACCTGATTGTTCTCAGTACTCTTAATGCTCGGAGTGCTCTGATAGCTCGAAATATTCTCAACACTTTAAAGACTTCAGCATTGAAATTTGCTGTGTTTTGTACTATCAGCGGTGTAAGGAAGTCAATGAAACTAGCCACAACAATAACAAAGTCTGGAAAGATAGAATTGAAAAGAGAGATGTATGAGACGACAGGACATATGGACTAACATACGTACATACCAAATACATTCCACATGCTTTTGAAATATTTTAATCTCCACACATAAAATTTCATTCCCAATTCCATCACATAAACAGCAAGAAATATGTTATCAATCAGAGTGAGGTACCAGTCTAAAAAATGAACAGATAGAATACTTACATCAACTAAGAGGGCCTGAGGATGAAGCTATGGAGAGTGTGTACTCATGATGCAGTACATGTATAATATATTACTTAGCTGTGAGTTTACCACATATCATATCTGACCTGCTTTAGCTACTACATAATTTGATGTTTGTATACCAATGAACACTGTGTTGATAATAATAACACCAAGTATACCAAAACTAAAGAATTTGGTTTCTGTTATCGTAAAAAGGTACTTTCTGAATACATCTCTGCTATTAAGAATTATCTCTTTCTCTTCTGCCCTGCATGATAAAGATCAATGGTTAAATGCTACAACAACAACAACGAATGAATATATAATTATATATGTGTATGTAATATGTATACTTCTGTATCTCTGCTGCATGGGAGTCTGATGTTCCAAATTCTGATAGTCTGGGAGCACGAGTACCACACTCACTCTCACTTTGTTCACCATCACTACTTACACTATCATCCTCATCACTCATCTACAATATATGCAATATTACAAGACTATATTATCAGATTATACACTATACTAGGAACATACTTTGATTGTTCAGATCAGTAGTTCAGTAGTTCAGTACTTCAGTACTTGCATGCAGCTGGTCAGCTGGTGGACTGTGTTTTATTTACATAGCCCCGCGCCCCCTTGATTTATTTTCAACATGGCTACCTGCAGTAAAACAATACAGTGTTTACTAACAGCTAGATATCATGTTATGCGATATGGTTGGATGTCCAGTCGTCAATGGAGAGTTAGTAGATTATGTGTATAATTCCTCAAATAATTAATATTTACAGATATTTTCTACAGAAAGTAAAGATTCCAGTGATAACATAAAGACAATTACGTCCAATGATACAGAAGAGTTTAAAGGATCAATACCTCAGGGTTGAGTGCTTTAAATATTATAATTTATTTAATAGTATGCATATTTTATTAACAGACAAGCTATCTATTAGATATATTCGTGGTGGAGGACCAGGAGGACAGAACGTTAACAAGTGTGAGTTAATTACTGATTACATA
The DNA here is from genome assembly GCA_947044365.1 of Petrosia ficiformis. Classification (NCBI taxonomy): domain Eukaryota; kingdom Metazoa; phylum Porifera; class Demospongiae; order Haplosclerida; family Petrosiidae; genus Petrosia; species Petrosia ficiformis. Next base: position 4,387,120 of record OX345639.1, read on the forward strand.
CATGAAGATTATTATAATTATGATACTTGATTAATAAAACAGTGAATACAAAAGTAGAAATTAGATTCAATTTACAAATGGCCGAGTGGTTACCAACAAGAGTGAAAAACAGGATCGAGATACTTGTAAGTGATGTATGCATTTAAATTCTATTTTTCTTCTTTAGTTCAAACCCAGAATAAATAAAACTGGAGAATTGATTGTAACATCACACAAATATAGAACACAGACACAAAACCTACAAGATGCTTTAAATAAACTAGAAACATTTATAAAAGAAGCTTCAGAAATACCTCGTGGACCATCAGAATTAACTCGAGAAAGAATAAAACTATTGTAAGAGTGTTTGATCAATTGTATAAAACAATTACAATGTAATTCTTTTACAGAAAACGTAAATCAGAAAGAAGAAGATTGGTCGAGAAAAAATACCAGTCAGTGAAGAAATCACACAGAGAAACACACGATTTATAGTAAAAATAAAATTTAAAAATTATAGATTGAATTATTGGTGTCAGCAGAAACGGTATTAATAAAGTAGGGAGGAGTGGTGATTGAGGTGATATGACACATTTAATAAAGTGGTGAGGAGTGGTGAGGAGTGATGATCGAGGTAGATATGATGCGTATTAATAAAGTAGGGAGGAGTGGTGATTGAGGTAGATATGATACATATTAATGGGGGATGATGAACATGTCATTTTGGGGGGAAGAGGGTGTTTGGTGATCGAGGTAAAATGCTGTCAGGAGCTTCTATAAAACCTATCAAAAAATGAGAGAATGTTATAAGTGTATCATAATGAATCAATAATGGTGATCATAATGAATCAGTGATGATCATAATGAATCAGTGATGATCATAATTGATCAGTGATGATCATATTATATCATACCACATGTTTTCCTTCAGATGGTGGATAATTACGATAATCACTATCATATCCATCCTGTGAATTAAAGAAAGATATAATTGTGATCCCAGTGTGTCCAGCACTAACCTTTGATGAATCATCAGTGCTATAGCCTGGTATGTTAGTAGAAGAATAAAAATATGTGGGAACTTCAGATCCAGCCATACTGTCGCCACTAAGATATAAGCTACTACGAGGAGTTGATCCATCATCTGTGTACTGGGAGAGATATTGAGGAGCTACTTTGACTCCGCCCTTTTCTCGTGCCATTGCTGCTTCTCTTTGTCGTTGCTTTAGGAGATCAGCGTCTGATAAAACACGATCAAGATACACTGAGGTGATTTTCTATTTAAGAACAAAGGTAATGAATTAATTCATGAATATTAATTAGATAAGTAAATAATTCACCTCAACTCCATCTTCATCTATTCCATCTTCAATGATATTAATTTCCTCTTCTCCACCAAAACTCATAGGATTGTGTGCGTGTGGTAGTTGATACATCTCTAAAGGTTCAGAGATCACATGAGGTATAGATGAAGGAATTTCTTCAACTTCATTTACAGTCTCTTCCTCTTGTGCTTCCTCAGAATTAGGAGGAGGAGGAGAGGGAAGAGAAGAAGGAGGAGGAGGAGAAGGAAGAGGACGAGAAGACGAGTCACCAATATTAGTAACACCTCTTTCATCTTCTTCTTCATATTCAGAAGTATGATCTGATTCAGTACGTACTCGACCTTGTGGATTGATAGTTGTCATAGGAATTTCATCAACCCTACCTACATCACCATTACTTGAGATATACTTAGGTTTTCGTTTCAAGCATCCTACCGATAAGCATTGCTGTACAAGATTAACATGATCCATTACTCGTCCTCTTTGCTGGAGTAGGAGAAGAAGAAAGGAGAATATACCTAACAAAGAAAGGAACAAAGAGGCAAAAGAAGCAGCTGTAAGGATTCCACGAGATGTGATATAAGAACCAGATATACCAAGAAATGGAACATACTATAAGAAGAATAGATATATGAATAGTTAATTTATAGACAGATACTACAACACATACTAGCAGAAAGAATAAGGATAGTTGATTATAGAACAAAGCAGCTTTAATTCTTGGTAACCAAGTTCGTTGAACATGACTGACTCTGGGCCCATTATATGCTGTAGAAAGTAAAAACATAACTGTACTATATATGTTATGTAACCACTATGGTATGAATGCACATGAGTATATGGTATCATACCGTATGCTTACATATATGCACATACATACTACATACTGTACATTCATAGTTACCATACCGTATGGTAACTATGAATGTACAGTATGTATATACATATATGAACTATGAATGCACATGAGCATATGGTATCATACCGTATGCTTACATATATGCACATACATACTACATACTGTACATTCATAGTTACCATACCGTATGGTAACTATGAATGTACAGTATGTATATACATATATGAATGTACATGTATGTAGTATGTATGTATATACATACATTGTATATGAATGTACATGTATGTAGTATGTATGTATATATATATATGAATGTACATGCATGTAGTATGTATATACATATATGTAAAAGGATATGATATGGTAATTATGAATGCACACACATGTAGTAGGTAGTCCTATGTACATGTACATTGCCTCAGATGTCTTTCTTTCTTTCTTTCCTCTCTTTCTTTCTTTCTACATCTCGGATAACATCATGTATGTATGCATGTATGTTTGTATGTAAGTGTTCTGTATATAATGTAATCAAATGCCTTTTATTCTGTGCAGTAATATCCACTGATAAATTCTTAAAGCAAAGCCACCACAAAAGGATATAATCACAAAAATAATACCACTAATCCTGTGAAGTATGAAATGGATGAATGGAAGAATGGAGGAATGGAAGAATGGATGAATGGAATAATGGATGAATGGATGCTGAATTGACAAGCGAATAAAATAGTTGATCTGATAGATAGATGAATTGCTGCACTCACCAAACACACGATACACAGCATGATCTGGAATCACTAATACAATAACGGCTGGCAAATAAATCATCGGTTGCCATGGAAACAACAAACCACACATCCACACATATAATAAGTATGAACCAACTTGTACCAACCTAAAATTTATAAACAATACTATCAACACAATTAGCACAAACAAACACTGTTTACAAATACACAAACAAACACTGTTTACATAATTATACACAAACAAACACTGTTTACAAATACACAAACAAACACTGTTTACATAATTATACACAAACAAATACTGTTTACAAATACACAAACGAACACTGTTTACATAATTATACACAAACACAGTTTACAAATATTACACACATATAATATATAACTTACTAATTGTGATAATATTTGGTCAATCATGCTAAAGGTGTGTTGGGATCTGTTCTTCCTTTGACTTACAAATGTATCAGAATCTGAAAGTTGACTGAAAAGAAACAGCCATATAACTACATGTTTTGTGATTAATCATGATTCTACACTTGTATGTCGAAGTTACAAAATACATTTGACCTGCAGGCCGATCAGATATCATAACATACACCATTTAGAATGAATTAACCTCTAAGTGTCCCCACAATAACCTTGTAACATTATACCAGCAAGTAAACATATTTTAATGTCTGTCCTCTGATTCTCTACTATCAAGATATGTTGAGAACTATCCATATATATAATATATCCAAATAACTTGACCCCATCATTCCTTATGGTTTGACCTTAAATTCAATTACCTGGCCAGTAATATCATTAATAACAGACTAGGAATGATGATGATAAACAGAACAGCTAATGTTATCCAATGTACATCTAATCCATTTAGTAAATTTGAACACACAGTTACGCTGTAGTTTGCAAATGTTTCGGATAATGGATAACATAAAGATGTATCACATGATAATGTATATTCTGCTGTGGTCACAAAATCTTGAACTCGTGTCGTCACATTAGTAGCAGCTTCTACACTAGCTGTGAATAGAAAATAGTACATTATAATTATATTCATTAATTTTATTGTTATGTAACTATGGTAACCTGCTATGAATATTACATAATTGTTCTCTTTGTTTGTAACATTATATTCTCACTTGTTTTCACTATCAAACTATATCCATAATCAATTATATTCTTCTCAATTTTTGAGGCAGTATAAACAAAGTCTGATATATTATTGACTTGTTTCAGTGTTTCCATGATGAAGGTAGCATTAGTCTCGAGATATGAGAGATTATACCATTTTTCTAGATCTTCCAATAGAAGAATTGAATATTCAATATTTTGTAAAATAGTTGAGATATTATATTCTTCAATAGACAATGAAATGTTAGAAACTTCACTCATCTGAGTGTAAAAAGATAATAATGTTTACAAATATATATATATATATATATAAAAAATATATATATATATATATGTATATATATACATACATATATACATACATACATACATGCATACATACATACACATGTACACATATACATACATGCATGCATGCATACATACATCATACATACATACACACATACATACATACACATATACACACATACATACATACACGTGTACACATATACATACATACAGATTCTTAAAAAACACTTAATACACACATACAATGATAAATACATGTGTATATCATACAAACACACACTCACACACCATTTCATTAACAAATAATCTCAATTCTTCTAAACCTACAAACGACTCTTCAAATAATCTCTCACTATCATTATATGCAGACCATGCAAATGAGTTTAAAGACACAGACTGATACTGAAGTATAGCTGATTCTAGACTCGTACCAAGGACAGAGTAGCTTGTAGACAGAAACTCAACCACATTCTTCATTTGTTCAATATAAACAACCTAATTGGACAATTAGCCATTGATTAATGAATTGGCAAACACAAAATCTTCTTACTTCCTGTTCCTTCATCATGGTAACATCAATATATAACAAATCCTGCAGCTGCAAGGCTTCAAGAGATGATGAATTTTTAGAACACGAAATAATAACAGAATGAATAGTAAGTGGATATGATGAGTTATTATGATATGTAGTACCAAGAGGATATTCTCCTCTCCATGTGTTGTTATTATCTATTACATCATCTAGTGTTTGATATAAACAGATAAATATATTAATGAATGTATATAAACTACATACCAATTATCTCAGTATAGTTGTGATGAATGCCACATGTTCTACCAACTAAACTAGCCACACACATGATAAATACAAAAAAGAAAGCAGACACTACACCAACCACTGACACCCATACTGCAAAACTAGAAATGTCATGTGATATATCATGTAATAAGTATTGTTTGATGTATGATAAATATCATATAACTTGTACTAAATATCATGTGACAAGAGATAAATTCATGTGACGCATGATATGGAATACATAATGATCACATGACTTATTATAAAATACCTTTTCAACATAAGTGCTGCCTGATGAGCTCCAGTAACATATACTGGCTCACAACCGTACATATAAATACACCCAATATTAAAAAGACCACGACCAACAGCTAAGAATATACCAAGGACAAGTACAAATAGAGATAGACAGAATGATATGGTAGCTAAACTCCAAAATTCTTGCCAGTTTGATAAATATCTGATAGGAGAGGAAGAGAAGATAATGTCGGGCATGAAGAAGAGGAGGAGGAGGAGGAGTGGAAGAGGGTGAGAAGTGGAAGAGGGGGAGGGGAGGAAGGGAGGAGGAGGTGAAGATAACGTCAGGTATGAAGGAGAGGTGAGTATATTGTTTCTTACTCTTCTCCTAATGCATTCTCTACCAGTATTTGTGAATCTGGATAACCACCATATGTGATATTACTATATTGATTATGGGTATTATCAACAATATTGGACAAATTCTGCTTCAGTGAATTTAGGAATGAGGACGAGATAGGAAATACATACACAGACACATTCCTTTCCTAAAAAAAATACAATACTAATTTTCATTTAATATTCATAACAATCACCATGACTACTTCTTATTTAATATTCATAGCAATCACCATGACTACTTCAATTTAATATTTATAGCAATTACTTCTTATATTAAGCAATCACCATGACTACTTCTTATCTAATATTCATAGCAAATCACCACAATCACAACTCACAAGATCATAAAGAAACGCATTATAAACTTTTTTTCTTTCCTGAACTGATGATTGAGAAGCTATATCCACAACATTTTGCATAATATCAATAATTTCTAGTAATTGTGTGAGATTTGGGAAAGAGGATGAAGGAAGAGGTAAGTAGGTATTGGTATTGGTTAATAGTTCCTGGCACAGATCAATCAAATCATTTGTCACATTTTCACTGATATTTACTTCATTACTGTTACAAAACTATAATAATTAAAATTCAAAATATTGTATAAATACAACATCTTCACAAATACCTCAACTAATTGCATAATGTCATCCACTACTGAGTCTGAGATATTTGATATGTTGCCATGGAAATCAGCAAGACTCAACATTCGTTCGAAAACACTATCAATATCCGATACTGAATCAGATATCTATAAATAGATGGCATTAATGGATAGATAGATAGGTGGATGGATAGGCAGATGGATAGATAGGTGGATGGATAGATAGGTGGATGGATAGATAGATAGATGGATAGATCAAATATGGTATGAATAGATGAACAAACAGTTAAAAGATGAACGAGATGATGACCACAGATACATAGATAGATGGATAGATAGATAGGTGAGAATGGTAGTTAACTCACATTATTTATCAAATTGTTCAGTTGTTCATAATAAGTTTTGTTAATATCAATTCGAATATCTCTTGAGAGATAACTAAAATAGCAAATCCATTAGTAATAATATCCTAATTACATGATATCATAATATTATAACATACTTCAGTTCATTTTCATAAATGGAATCATTGAGTATCTTGTATTCTGTCACTAGAGTTCTATTAACAGAGGTTAAAAATTCTTCATGAAGATTCACAACCTGTAAATCAGTAGAGATATAAGTATGCATTATATAAAAGATTTTGCTCAGTTGATACTTCCATTATTCATCTATACGCACTATTAGCCATTATTGTACATCTTTTTATGTATGCTTAAACAAACCATTGGAAGTGTTCCAGTAATTAGTATCTTAGTCTCATCAACAGCCACACCCACTCGCTCATTCCCCACAAGAAGTATAACTGTAAATACTCCAATACATAACATACATACACACACACTGATACCAAGAAACCAAGACAAAAGTTGAGATGTTAATGAAATATATTTACTCTCGATCTCCTCTTCAATTGAAACATAACATTTCTCCCAATACAACCAAAGTGAAAACAGAAGACAAGGTAGACATACTGCAGCTATTAGCACAAAAGCTGCATGGAATAGGAATGTGGATTAATAATTATGGAATGTGGATTATAGGATATCATTGTCACAGTATGGACTGAGACACCATCAAAATAGATATATATATATATCAGATAAATAATTAAATGGTAAAAATGAATTATCGATATTGTAATTATACATACCTGCTAAATACTCAGCATCCTTACAATAATACAGTGCTGTACTTATAAAAGTTCTATCATTAAATGTAAACACACCATTGTATCTATAGGGAATATAATTTATTATTCATAACAATGAATATTTAATGACTTACATATTAGTAATATCATTTCTTAATCTCGTATAGTCTAGACTTGAAAAAGTAAAGAAGTTTTCTCTAAAACTTTTAGCAATATATAATAGTACATCAAGATCTTCTGTATCAACAACTAAAGCGTCAGCTGTTGAAAAAGAATTAGTAGTTTCATTTCTAATACACAAAGTAGCTTGAGCAGAATGAGAAAGTATCGAAAGGTTAGTAATGAGTCCAACTAACACCAGTACAACAATCATTTTTTTCTCATGTTTTACTGACAACAGAGTACAAAACCACGCCCATAAAATACCATACCCATAAATTATTATTAAATAATAATAAATATCAAAAAGAAAAATGACAAAGTGTAAACATGTAATTAATGTAACCAGAATTTTATAGCATCTAATATTAGTTGTATAGTGTCGTTTGATTGTTGGAAAACATGTACTTTAAGTTGGTCAGTAAATCCAGGACGATGAGTTGAGAATCCAAAGTATTTTGCATCTGTAGGGTGCATAGAATAACCAACTATTTGCTTATGAGGATAATTACGATTTATAAACATTTGATGTTTTTTATCAATCAAGTTTATACCAAGTGCTGACACATGCATAGTAATAGTATTCTTTGGTACAGCAGCCATCCCTGCTGCTACGCCACTTTCTTCAAATACTTCCAGTGACTTGATAATTGATTCTGAAGTGAAAGGTGCTTCCATGTTAGCAGATCCAATATAAGTTACTAAGAACCTAGCGTAATCTTCTTCTGGAAAATCTAATGATGACGTTGGATTTTGAATATTTACCAAATCTTTTCTCTTTTGAGGAATATCCAAAATGGAAGAGGTAGAGTGAGATTTACCTATATATGATTGAAAAGACGGAGGATGAGGAACTGGAGAGGGTGATTGTGCTCGTTGTAGTTTAAGGGATCGAAGTCGAGAAATGAAACTTTGACTTGAACTTGAATTATTAAATGCTTCCTAGTAAATAAAATGTAAGTACCATATATCATAATTATTATCTCTCACATCAATGTCCTCAGATTCTGTGATGAAAGGGTCATCCTCTCCTCTTTGTTGGTACGAGAGCTGACATGCCTGACGAAGGAATGTCAGCAAAGATGCTGCATTACCAGTACTATTACACAACAGAATGTGAGCTATAAGAAAATTAACATAATAATATGTATATATGTACATATGTTGTTTTGGTGTTGTTTTAGTTATAGTTATGGTATGCCTGGTTTCTCAAATGGTTATAGTTTAAATAACTAAAATAATATTAGGCTTACTAAAAGGGTTTTTATTTTAGTTAACTAACTAAAAGTGCCCATTATTGGCCAATTTTCATTTTAGTTAGTTATAGTTATTGCAGTAGACTTGTAATTTAGTTATAGTTTCATTAACTAAGTGACAATTCCTTACTAAAAGGAGTTTTAGTTAATATAATTATAGTAACCTTCTAAAAGAGGTTTATTTATAGTTAACACCAGAAATGGGTAAATATATATTATTACTAATACCTCCTAAGTCAATGTAATATATTACTATTGCCTTAAAAATCAGTATATTATTAACTATTACTATTACTATTACCTCCAAAGTCAATGTAAAATATTACTATTACTATTACCTTAAAAATTGATATATTACTATTACTATTACCTTAAAAATTGATATATTACTATTATTATTACCTTAAAAATCAGTAGATTACTATTATTATTACCTTAAAAATCAGTAGATTACTATTACTACTCAATGTAGTTACTATTACCTTAAAATCAGTAGATTACTATTATTATTACTGCCTAAGACAGTGTTACTGTTATATGGATTACTATAGTATTGTTCATGTTTTAAACTAAATCACCATTGCATTTAATGTTCATGAGTTTCAGTGAGTCTGTACCTTTCTGGCTGAAAACATTTCCCTTCAATACTAAAGTGTCTACATAATATTTACTATTACTATTACATATTTACTATTACGCCATGTCTGGTTAACACTAGTATGTATTCACATAAGGGCATGTATCATGTATGTACATTCCTTTACCAGTGAGTGGTTTATGTTTCTCCTTGATAGTGTATCCAACAAATCGTCTATATTCAGAATGAATCCCAATAGTACATATCTTGCTTGTATCATGTTGAGCATATATCACTTCCTTCTTACTCAAAACTTGGACTAGCCTGACCACTGCTAGACTCATCCATACCAGTACCTCCCTTGACTGTGATGGACGATACTCTGTGATGACTTTATTAATTATTTCTGCAACGGTTTGATGTTTACCAGCTTTTACGCTACCGATGTGTATGGCTGGATATCTATGTAAGAGACCTCTTGCAGCTTGTTCGACTGATGACTGAGATGAGAGATCGTGTTCTGAGGTGGAACCAGATGAAAGCAGGCTGATTGAAAGAAGAGCTACTGTTGTGTCATCATCATTTATCTGTATAATGAAACAAGTCACATGAACAAAATTGAATTTCTATTTCCCTAAATTTCATTTTCTTTTTAATTTAGTTATTGACGTTTACTAGAAGTTCAGAATTCAAAGTTTCAAAGTTTCAAAGTTTATACATTAATAGACCATAAAAGCTAGTATGCAGGTGTCATCAGCAGAAGAATGCATGATGGAGTAGAGTAGCATCCTGTTGCTAATTTCCCTATTTTCTAATAAGGATGCACTACATATGCTTCACTAAATAGTTTATAAACTCTCACTGACCAATTATAGCAATGGTGTATCCATGTGCTCCACTCCTCTGCCATTTACATGTTTCATCAAAATTATTGGGATTTCATCAATAATATTATGTTTTTAATTGGGTGTTGGATTTTATGTGTGTTTTCATTGACTCTATAAACTAATTATAATTGTATCAATATCAACTCATATGTTACATATACAGATACTAATTTATTTTTCATGACATGTGATACAATGAACTATAATACCAGATTTCAATATTTTAAATAAACTTTTGCATTTGGGATACCATTCACTGGATCTATAATTTCTTGATAACTCATCAAATAAACCACAAAGTGTCTATAAAAGGTTTGATGTTGTTATGATTCTGGCTGAAAACATTTATTACCCACAAATGAACAATTAGTACACTGTAATACTATATGCTATCCATATTCAGTATAATATGAGGTTTAATTATGTTACAAATTATCATAACACCCTATTACAACCACATTTACTTTACTAACATAGATACACACACCTTAGATATTGTACTATCATCCGCATGTTGTTTAGCCTGGTTTACAGACTCCATGAATGCATTTGAAAGTACGTGGTCGGAGCAGCGGAAGAGATGACACACGGGGAGTGAGGTACTTGGTTTCCATATTGTGATTCCAAACAGCCTTTTATTTTTTGTGCACTGGCCCACAAAGAATATATCTTTGACAGAAAAACTTTTAAACAATGGCCCCGTCCTGGGTGGAGCTAGACGAATTTTATCTGATGTTACAAGCACTAATACATCAATAGCTCGAATCGGTAACTTTGGTTCCATTATTTTTTTAGCACATTCATTGACACAACTAGTGTAGCAATCCACATCTCTACTTCCTAGATAACTAACACTGTATCTGCCATACTCCACTCCATCAAAACGTAAGAAGCTTGTTTTGTGATCAAGACATTTGTGTAAAGATGTGTCTGACTTCCGTCTTCGATGCAACACATAAGGCGTGCTTGATGGTTGTCTTTCAAGCTCATTTTTTGAAGATTTATCAATTAAGTTTTCCAAACTACTAGTAAAGTGGCTTCTGAAGTAATCAGAAGTGGAATTTGGTACACTTTTACCATACTCTAATAATGGTGAATTTGATGGGCATTGTTTAGCAGTGATGATACGCCGTGATGAAGGAGGTGAAGGTGAAGATGAGGCTGAGGAAGATGGAGAGGATAGCTGGTGATTTCTGAATGGTACTTGTGGCTTAATATCTATGTCAGAAGGGGAGAGAGATAGTAAATAATGATGGTTATCCTTTTCATCTTCTGTGAGATAATTTGTGGGGAGTGTGATCTCTTCTGATATAGGATGGTCTCTCAATCTAGCAGGTTTTGGAGGTAGAGCTGGAGGAGTAGCCTCATACTCAGGAGGAGGTGAAGGAGATATTTTTTGATTACTTGACATGAAATCCTCAAAGATGACAGGATTATCTCCAACTGCAAGAGCAAAGGAAATAGGTCTATCCATGTCACAATCTATACTAAGAAAATTTGACGTAGAAGTCCCCGGATAGCTGTTTGTAAATCCGCAGTGTTCTATATCTAAACTTCTGCTGGTAATGAGATCAGAAATAGACTGATCTCGTTTGATTGTGCTGTAGAAATCTTCTTCTAGGGTTTCTGTTGCTGTAGTTTGAGAGTTATAACCAGAGAAGTCTACCGAAATGTACTTCCCTTTCGAATGTACGCAGCGTGATGCAATTAGGCGTTCACCTGGAGAATTGCGATGAACATTACTGCTCCAAAAGTGCTCCTGCAAGTAAGGGTTGCTAGAAACTCGAGTTACTCTGGAAGGAGTGAAATCAGTGAATGATAAAGAGCTCAACTTGGCATATAAAGTTCCATTATCTGCTGTTCTTAGCTTTGGGGTTTGTTCAATACAGTGTTCACAAACAAGATCCATGTGATTAAAATATTCCAAGAACAGTATGCACAATGCTTGACAAGCAAAATTGTCCGCTTGATATTTAAAAAGAAGTAAGCAATATTATACTATTATAAACCCCATATGATCAAATATTTTCTGGTAGATCCCACACGTCACTTATGGTAATACTGTAGTATAATGTTACATTTACATTACACCGATCATTAGACATGCCTCGTTATTTCATTTTTGTCTATTATTATAACCTCAGTCTAGTAGTGTAGCTTTAGTTAACTATAGCCATAACTAAAACCCCTTTTAGTAAGGCTTTTTGACTAACTAAACTAAATTACGAGTGTATTGCAATAACTACACTAACAAAAATGGAAAATAGCCAACAATGGACTTTAGTTAGTTAACTAAAACTGAAACCATTTTAGTAAGCTTATTATTATTTTAGTTACTATAATAACTATAACTAAATTGTAAGAACTAGACATTCTATACTAAAAGTGATCATTGTTATAGTCTGGATCCCCAAGATTGAAGTTGTTATGTACATCCTATCATTAAAATTAGATCCTCAGCCATAAGTACAGATATATGTACACACCATGAACTAGTCTCGTGTAGCCAGCCCCTCCCCTCTAAACGATTAGAGGGGAGGGGCTGGCTACGTGAGACTAACCTAGTCTGGCGTTGCTGCCCACTTTGCATACGAGGAAGTGGTCTGGGGACACTCATATACTAAACTCGTTCTGCCGCAGCTATAGCTGCGGCGGTTAATTATTGCATACCTTTACCTTATGACTCTCATTATGATTCATGAATATCGTTATAGAAGCAACATGGACGGTATATCAAAACAGAACATATTCTTTCTCTTGTTTCTAATGGCCCCTCGTCTATCCTCACTTAAACTTCTTCTTTCTCTCGGACAAGAGGATAAATCTACGTCACAAGCACAGCAAAACATCCTTATTATGACCCACGTGTTTACACGTCTTAAAATTATTAATTACATTCCGGACATTCCATCAGAACGAGTTTAGTATACAAGTGTCACCAGACCACTTCCTCGTATGCAAAGTGGGCGGCAACGCCAGACTAAGACTAACCATGAACCATGCAATTTCATGCATGCAAGTTAAATGTAATTGTTAATGTTAATTCATACATTATCTTCAAATGATGGCAAAGTTGATCTTCAAATCATAGTGATAGAGAATTTATGAAATAGTGCAAAAATATGAATAAAATTATCGCCACATACATACATATCTGTGGCTGAATGTTTTGTAATTTGAGTATCTGTAAGATAGTAAACTAAAAGCCAAAATAATCAAATTACTGTAGAGAGGACCAGTACACATGTACATACATAATGTCACATTTATTGAATTTTTCTATGCCAAAAAAGCACTAATGATGACCAAATGTATACAATGGCAATAATTAATAACAACTTGATATAATTTATAGCTATATATATATATGTATGCTAGCTACATTATTATTTGAATGAAAAGTTAAAAATGGTTTCCAAACTCTCTTTTTCAATATCAGAAAATCTCTGTAAAGATTTTACATGTTTCCATCCACTATTGATCAATTCTCGGACTTTTTCTTCACTTTTTTCTGTGCGATAAAACTCAAATAATTCCCTAGTATTAAATCTGAAGGAGTATACATAAATGATTTAGTATTTTTTGCTGTAGCTATATGTCCAAATAAAACACACGTATAATACTATGTTTTAAATCACTTTAGTTTATACTGGATATTTCTTTCAACAGGCATTACACTGATAGTTCTCATACAAGCTCTGTACAGTTTAAGTGCCATAATTCCATGCTCTAATTATACTAATCAATGAAAGAAATAAAATCGAAATAGAATCATTATGCTATCAAGACCAGTCCTTGTGTTGCTAACAGCTGGTGTGTTTACAACAGCAATTATTTATTTTGTACATCACAATCAAACTACAGATAGAAAGGTTAATTAAAAATTTAAGTATTTACTTCATAAATTCATCATTTCTTTTATACAGCGAATGAGGAAAGGAGTTGAAAGGGATATTGAAAGACAACAACGCAAGGCAGAAAATATTCGTTTACTGGAAGAACAAAGAACATTGACACAAAATCTTGAAAACAGAAAAAGATAGCAAACAAAAATAATATATTCACTGAATAGTACAGTGGTCAGATAAAATAACTAATTAAGAGATACTCCCAATCCGCTACTTCCTTATTGTCTTCAAACAATACTGTTCCCAAATGTGTAGCTTTTTTTATTTTATATAAATGATTTCATATATTGCTTATTACAAAAAGAAACCATAACTTATATATTGTGAAGTGAGAATGTAAAAAGAAAGCCTAGACTACCTATTATATGAACACACATTATAACATGTACATACTATACCATACATATGTACACATACACACACACACAATAAAACTCTACACGCATGCAAGTAAATTATACACACAATAATATAATGTACACAATTAATTAATTATGTATTATAAATAGCATTTAAACAGAATTCATGTTTTTTTTTTTCAAAATCTCTCAACTGGTTTATCAGGAACAAACTCCTAACATTAGACATAAAGAGATTGCTAGAAGTAGCTACCAAAAGAACAAGACTACATGTATATTATAAATTTATCCTAAACCTATCTATAAGTTTAAGTTGCTACTGCAGAAGATGATGAATGTTCTTCTTTGGTGTCATCTGATACCATCAACATGTCATCATCCAATTCCATTTCTTCATCAATCTTGGTTGGTGGAAAAGAGGTAATATTCTCTGTTTCTTGTGTAGAATCTTCCATTTCATCTTGTTGATGTAGTAAAAGGTTTTCATCAAATGAATGGAACTGTCAAGAGACAATTATTTAATTTTAAATATTGTGGTAAAGTAATCGTTTTGTAATTCGTATCATAACATATATCAATCAAGTCTGTGAACATTAACAAGACATCATTAATAGTGTTGTCACTGTATCCTACAACAAAATCTTCTTTTTACAATTTTTTAACATCCCATTTACTAAACAAATCTGTTTAAATACTTTGTGCATAACATATCCACATACTTATACCTGCTATATAAATCCACATACCCATACATGTCCCTTTAATCTCTAAATACATAACATACCCACATACTCATACCTACTATCTAAATCAACATACCCCTTCAATCTTCATAACATACCCACATACTCATACCTACTATCTAAATCCACATACCCCTTCAATCTTAATATATACATAACATACCCACATACGCATACCTACTATCTAAAGCCCACATACCTATACATACCCCTTCAATCTTCATAACATACCCACATACTCATACCTACTATCTAAATCCACATACCCCGTCAATCTTAATATATACATAACATACCCACATTATGCATACCTACTGACATACCTCTTCAATCTCTACATAACGTCATACCTACAGACATACCTCCTCAATCTCTTCCCACATACTCATACCTACTGACATACCTCTTCAATCTCTGGGTCAGATGACATTACTCCCTTTATTAACATAGATCCACTATCTCTTGTGAATATCCTTAATTCAGGAGGAGCCATGCTAGAATCACTAGGTCCAGTGAAATCATTATCAGAATCAACACTACCAAACTTTATTTTTGTTAGCTCTTGTAATTTTTCACCTATCATTGGCCTCCTATACCGTTAAAAAATGGATTATGTAACAGAACAATGGTTTATATAATGGATAATGTAATAAAACTATGGAACATGTAATGGAAGAATGATAATGTAATGGAAGAATGATAATGTAATGGAAGAATGGATTACACAATGGATAATGTAATGGAAGAATGGATAATGAACTCACTTTCCTGCCACATCATAGTTGTTAGGCATATGAAGTGTTAATTGCTGAATTACATAATTTTCCTCAACTTCCAATGGGTCATGAGCAGCTGCAACTATTTCTAGGATATAGGGAGAGAAAAGTACTCATAATGTAGAGAACATTCTCAACTTGCTTATATTTTCCTATTTTCTTAATATTTTTCAAATTATTAATAGTAGCTTAATTTACAGTTCCTTCAGGTAGATTGTTTATGAACAACAAATCATTTAATCGACTGAGCTTCCCAGAATAATACTTTATATCCAATACAAACAATTATATTCACACCCCTTTTCAATTACCATTTAGTCTTTCTAGAATCTTCTCTTTAGCCTCTTGTTGAAGCTCTTCTTCCTACAAGAGATAAATTAGTCAGTGTAACATACACAGCACTTAGTAATTACAAGTATATATATGTGAAATTAATAATTATAATTATATATATAGTATAATTAATATTTCCTATGGCAGTAAAGGGAGTACATGATATAACCATATCTATAATTAATTGATTACTAGTAAAATGGCGCCAAAACAGATCATTTAAAGTTATGATTCACAATTCACTATGTATAGAAGAGATTCCATTGTGGCCCAATATGACAGGTAAAGATAGAATATTTTATTATTATTTTTACTGGTTATTATAAAGTAATTAATAGCCATAATTAATGGGTGTGGTTGAAGTTTTGGCTCGTTTTATGTAACCCAACATGAATAATTAGAGCATATATGGTACTATACTAAACCCCACCCCTAACCATATACTGCTGGCCATGCCCAGGATAGTACCATATATACTCCAATTAAAGGCTATCGTTTTTCTACCTTGTAGAAAACACCTACTCTTTTCTGATCTAACCAAAACACATTTTGACAGAAACTTAAAATTATTTTCATATACTTTTCTTACTTTCTTTATAGCTTCCTGGGATACTTTAGGAGCTCCTGGAAATGTAACTAATATCACACTCATGTTATCTCTACTGTTCTGTAAAAAGAAATACATAATAAAACTATTGCTTGCTTTAGCAATGTAAAAAAAAATCTTTACAAAATATTTCAATCTTCCTGCATGGTTTGATAGGGGAGGTAGGGTGAACCAGATATCCCACCCCCCTCCACAAGTGAGTATTAAATTATCCAAACTCCACTAGGAATGGCAGACTCCTTTGCCAAGTGCCATCCTACCAAAATATCCTCTATGAAATCCCATTTATGATTGTACATACTACACTATTAGCTACAATACTGTTTGTTAGAGTCAATAAATTCATTTTCCAGTGGTCACATGACAAAATCCAAAATATTAACAATTACTAATAGCTAACTGAAGTATCAATCACTGGTTTTAATGATGTCCTCATCTGACATTCTTAAACCTGAATACAAGTGAATGACTATTATACATATATATGGATTACAGTGAAACCTCCCTTAGCGGACACCTCCCAATAGTGAACACCTCTCTAAGGCAGACACTTTCTTGCAGTCCCAAACACACTTCCATAGACGCCCCCATTGATATTATAACATACGAAAACCGCTTTATATTGCGGACAGTATAATTAATTTCATTATCAATTTATATTATTATTATTGTCTTCACGGTATCCGATCTTGAAGTCTAGATTTTAGTCTACCAACATAAACCTTTGGACCATTTCGGAAACACATGAATATACTGCTCTGTAGCTATGTCAAGACTGATGATAACTGGGAAAGTGAATTCATGTCACAGATTGGTAACAATCAAGATATAACACTAAAACTAATGTTTTGACAATGTAGGTAAAGATAATAAACCTCTGAAAAGGGACACCTCTGTAATAAGGACACTTTGAGCTGGTCCCAATGATGTCCGCATTATAGAGGTTTCAATGTAGTATATAGACTTTGACAGATAATTAAAACAAGTAACAAATAATCTTGTTAATCAGTCACAAGTACGTGAAATAAGTACATGTACTTGTTAATCAATAACACGTACTTGAAATAAGCACATGTACTTGAAATAAGTACATGTACTTGTTGATCGGTAACAAGTACGTAAAATAGGCACGTGTACATGTTAATCACCAACAAGTACGTGAAATAAGTACATGTACTTGTTAATCGGTAACAAGTATGTGAAATAAGTACATGTACTTGAAATAAACACATGTACTTGTGAACAACCCTGTATTTACTTACCTTGTGTAAACAAGTATCAATTAAATCGCTACATATTTGTTCAAGATCGTCTGTCAGCTCTAGCTTGTGTCGGACATGAGTTAAAACATCATTATTACTCATAACATCATAAATGCCATCACATGCCAGTACAAGAAACTCATCATTATCACTTTCTCGATCAATCGACGTCAAATCTGGTTCAGGTGAAACTAACTGTTCTATTGGTTGAAGATTGCCATCTCGTTTATAAGCGAAGTCCCCAAGAGCTCTAGATACAGCCAATGTGCCATTGACCCTCTGCATCATCACAGTACCCCCTGCTTTCTCTATTCTTGTTTTTTCGGTAACATTGACTGGTTTGTGGTCAGATGTAGCAAAATTTAATTCATTACTTCGACAAAACAAGCCACGAGAATCACCACAGTTTGCCCATATAATGTGCGTTGGAGATATCATTACTACTATAGCCGTAGTACCGCTGTGGTCATCTCCATTTTTCCATGTTGGATGCTCAAGTAATTGACTATCCATTTGTATAAAACCATCATGCATAGCATGTTCGATTTCTGTAACAGAATAGTCATCTTTTACTCCGTAATTCTTTTCCAAACATTGCAGGATACAAGCTAAGAGATTATCTGCACAATACAGGGATACTTTTGACCCAGCATGTCCATCAAACACACCAAAAAAACTCCAGTTTTTTAATTTGAACTCAGTGGTACAAACATGAGCATCTTCCATTTCCATTCTCCATCCCTGCATAGCTGAGACACCAAACTTAATTCCATATCCTTCCCCACATTGAGTTGTCTTCTCTGTCTTTGGCTTGTCTAAAAATGCACCCATATTTTGTTCTGTAAGAAAAAGGGCTGGACCACTGAAAATACACCGATTTAAGTGTTATAAGACAAGAAATAGTGAATACCTTAAGCTTTTATGAATACGTACGACTCAAATTATTCGTGAAGAGTTGCAGAAGGTTATTATACAGTCAAGATGAAGCAGCAGTTTCCAGAATATAACAAGGAAAGGTTACCAGTCAGCCATTTTTGTTTGCCCAAATTTATATTTCCGTATACTTACTTCGAATATTCCACTTACTACGCATGCGCATGATTACATCATTATTACGTATTGATGTTACTAATTTTAGCTTAATCATTATTGTAATGCTAATTAATGTTAATTTCATTAATTATTAATAAAAACTAAACAATTTTAATTAACAAAAAAATTTTAAACTGGAGTAAGTTTTGTTTATCACACAAAAAAAATCAATTCACGATAGACTACTACAAAAGAGTGTCATACAATCTAAATTACAGCAAATCAGAAATAGTGAATTGTTAGAGTTCACTCTGTCCAAACAGGGCAGAGGAGAAAGACATATAATCCAGGGCTCCCTCTGGTGCATCGGGCCCAGTGTAGGGGTTCATACGACCAATACAATATTCAGCCTGTTCAGGGGGTAGTTCTCTCTTTAGCTGCTCTTCAGTTATATAAGGCTATATACATGAATGAGAAAAAAAATTTGCATTTATCATAACTATGATAGTTAGAATACTGACCTTATCTCCAGCTAATATTTTAAATGAATTCATCACTTGATCAGCAGTATCTTCATCAACTGTCTCCTTTGTCATGAAATCAAGAAAACTTTCAAATGACACATGACCTGTGTCGTTAGGATCAACTCTAGTAAACAGTTCATCAAGTTTAGGATCATTGGCCTACAAAATAAAATATATATATTACAACATGTACTTCATAAAATGCACACGACACCACACAGACACACACTCACAGGATCAGATCCCAATTCATATCCAAGACTAAGTAGAACTGAACGGAATTCATTCTTCTCAAGTTGTCCAGATCCATCCCTGTCAAAATGATTAAATGATGCTCGGAACTCTTTCAACTGATCTTCAGTTAATCCCATTGTGTCTCTTATAATAATCTGGTTCTCCATTTCATTAATACTCCTACTAATATTACTATTCAGTTGTCGCCATGCAGCACGGAGAGTCTAAAGCAAGACACGAGATATGACAAGATTATATGTAAATACAGAAAAGGAACATAACAATTTTAATAAAAAGCTTAACTTTAACACACGCTATTCAACCTGTAATTAAAGACAAATTGATGCAGGTATCTAGGTGGAGCTCTTCCTGGATATCTACATCTTAGTTTAACACTGAATAGTCAAGTGTTTAAAGATAAGCTGCATTGTAACTTCATTTGATATACATGTATGTACATCCTTACCTCCATAGTGTATTTAGTGTGAGGATTATCAAATACCAAGGCAGCTTGAGCAGCCTGGTTAGATGTTTCACATTCATCAATCATAGGTTGATATCCAAGTACCTCCTGCTGGAAACTCTTCAACGACTGTAACTGTTCCTCAAGACTGCCCTGACCTTGCATACTGAGGTCAGATAGAGTGGCACTTTTAGCATCTATGTAAGCACCAGCTTGGTTAGCTTTGTCAGCAAAGTCTTGACGAAGTTGTTCGTTACCTTCAAGAAATGAAAATTGAAGACAGTAAAGATTAACAAAGTGCATTACTTACTGTTTTGTTTTTGAAGTTCACTCTCTAATATTTCATCACGCATTGGTACAGAGTCAAGCAATAAACACCATTTCTCATAAACATCCTGTGTACACACACATAATATACATATATACTGAGCTATACTTTAAAATTAAAGTTGGATTTCTAATTAATGCACACCCAATAACGAGTACACTATTTACATATATCTAATACATACCTGTGGAGTTTGGGTAGAGTATGGATTATCAGTGCTCCCTAGTTCAGCCATTTGAGAAACCAAACTATTCAATTCGTCATATTGAGCGCTGGCATTTTGAAGAGGTCCACTTTTCCATTCTTCATGAGACGCTATCTCTTGTTCTGCATCTGCGATGTTATCACATACAGGAACTTCTTGAAGATCATCAAATGTGTTGTCCATCCAATTATTAAATGTCTATAATAAAATAAACTATTACACCACTCCATTCTAAACCACACCCACTTAACATGAGCCCTTCAAACTGAGTTTAGTACACAGATTATATGTACATGAATAATTATTATATACAATATATATATATATGTGTGTGTGTGTAATCACTTACAGCGGCCCTTTTGGCAAATTCTAGACGTAGCTGATCAATACGCTGTTGTGTCTCAATAGCATCCTGTTGTTTAATAACATTAGGAAAAAAAACACAAATACTTAAAAACAGACACATATACAAACAGACACACATACATATACACATATACATATACACGTACATATACACATACATGTACACATACATGTACATGTACACATACATATACACATACATATACACATACACACAGACACAGACACACATGCATACATACACACAGACGCACACACCTCAATACGTCTAGTTCTATCATTTGAGAAACCCTCAAGTGCTGTGAAAGTGTCACGAAGACCTTGTAGACGAGCGTTGACACCATCAGCATCGTGATAGTTTAATTCGCTGTATAGAGGAGAGAATTGTTACTACATTGTATTTAAAGATTAAAAACAATTGCTACTCACGTGAGTTCATTTGCAATATTAGCAAGAGTCTCAACACGATTACTCTCTGCTTTCAGATCTGTTTCAAATGTCTCATGGATCTTTTGAAGAGCCTGCAAATAATAAGATAATATTCACACATTCATCAACACACACATGAATATCACACAAACACATACATGTACATAAGCACACACACTAAGTCACTAACACACACCTGAATATCAGCAAGGTTCGCAGACTGCAGATCATCATCACGTTGAAGCAGTGTATCCTTACCATCAGTCCATCCCTCTGTCTTCTCAGCCTTACGTTTGAATTTATCAGCTAGATGTTCAAGACGTTGGAGCCTAAAAAAAAACATAAACTAACAAATTTTAATCACCGGAAAACCTTTACCTTCGTAATTCAGCAAAAAGGAATTCCTCATGTTCTTTCTCAGCTTCTTCCAATTCTCTCCAACGTGCATTAATGTCCTGAGGAATGGAAGATGACATGAGACAAGATTCCAAAACATATATGTATCTCACTCACAGAGACTAGTTTACCCTCAGAGGGAACGTAAGCTGGACGACTACTAACACGTAGTTTAGTCTGCAGAGTGTGAAAATGAGTCTCTAGTTTACCTTTTTCTTCACTCTTCGGAGGTTTTGTGACAGCAGAGTACTGACGATACTCTTCCAAACGACTCTACATTAAATATCAGTTGATAGATGATTTGTATATTCATGTGTATATACATGTATATATATACCTGTGCATCTTGTAGAGTAGTTTCTGGTGTACGATCAAGTAACCATGGCATGACTTGAGCAATCCATTCCAAGAGCTGAGAGAGAGAGAGTAGAGTAAAGGAATGGGTATGAATATTGATAATAACTCACATTACTAGCCAGTAATTCATATTGTTCCATCATTTGTTCATTTTCTTGATTGATATTCAATACTTTACCAATTCTCTTGGCAGCTGTCTCAGCCTATAATTAATTATATATAATTATATATAATGTCCCTTTATTATCACAATTAACCTTTTGATTTTTAGCAAAATGATGGTAATATGCCGAGACGTAAGTCATTATGGAACGTTCATCTGGTTTGGCTGATTCATGGATATCTGAGAACAAAAAATCACATGATCAATCATGTGACAATCAAAATGAGTACAAGATGATGTCCTACCTTCAGCATCCAACATTTTAGGAATATCAAGTTGTTTCTCTGCGACCTCAAAGGCAAGGTTCAAGTTATACAGGTCATTACCCTGTAATTAATAATCATTAATAATTAATAATTAATAATTAATAATTAATAATACCTTCTTGAGGCTATCATAATCAATGAGATCTGGACGATGGCGATGTATAAGAGCACAGAATGCCAGCCCATCCTTGAAACTATATGAATGTACATGTACATGCTATATTACTGTACATGTATATACTATATTACTGTACATGTACATGCTATATGACTGCACATGTACATACTCTATGACTGTACATGTACATACTATTATATTGTACATGTACATGCTATATTACTGTACATGTATATACTATATTACTGTACATGTACATGCTATATGACTGCACATGTACATACTGAATGTACATGTGTACATGATCAGTACTACATAATTATTATAGTCACAATGACAGTAAGGAGAATTTACTATAAAATATTATCTATAATAACATTAGCTGGTCTGTTAGTTACGGTATTTATATGCGTGTGTGACTGTGTATGACTGTGTGTGACTGCGTGTGTGTGTGTGCGTGTGAAGATTATGAGATGAGAAAATTATTGATTTATTTGGCTTCAAACAACAGGTGAGATATAACCATATTTGGTCATTTTCAATGTCAATATGCCACAACAATAAATATTTGCATACAAAATTAAAACCAAACAATAAGTCATTAGCATTCCCATACATGTATATACATGTATATATAATTACACTCAACCTCTATAATGTTCAATATAGTAACCAGTTCCAGACAAGAATTTAGATGTGTTAGTTATAATCATAATGAATACATGTAGATCATTGTAATGTACACCATATCTTCATTCATTATAATACAATCAACACTCCATGATAAATATGTTAACAGCTACAAAATGGAAACATTTTCACTAACTCAGTACAGGAGGTAGAGTCCCTGTCTGTAACCAAACAAGAATAGATACAGATTGGACAATACCTGTCTCTCCCTTCATTTTCTAATACACACCTAATATCTAATATACACCTAATAGGTGTGTATATATTTAATACACACCTAATATCTAATATACACCTAATGTGTGTAATACACACCTAATATGTGTGTATATATCTAAATATGTGTGTACATATCTAATACACACCTAATGTGTGTAATACACACCTAATATGTGCGTATATACCTAAAACACACCTAACTATATCCAAATATATAATTTACTGTTCCAAGCAATCTTTACTATTGTGGAGCTGGCATGTTTCCTGAACAGTACCATTGATGTCCTAGTTACTGAATACCTACATGATATTCAAGTGTTATTAAAGATTATCTATCCACATTACACAACTTGTTTTATGACTGTATGGTATAATTTTCAACATCCCTGGATCTAGTGAGTTTTATTTTTCATTCTGTTGTCATTTCTTATCAGGTGGACTACACTATTGTTGTTCTTGTAACCCAGTATTACTAGTTTTATAAACAGGTTTTTTAGTGTTTGTATAACCTGACAAATGTACTATGGTTATTGTTTGTGATTATTTTACTAATAAAGTTTATTTTATATTCCTCCACTAATAATAGAACATTATTGGATTTCCAAGTACTATACAGGCAGTGTACAATCAAATGAGGGGAGAGACACAGGTAGTGTATATAGCAATGTCCATTACTGTTCAATTAAATAAGGGGAGAGACACAGGCATTGTACAATCCATTAGGTGTGTATTAGATATATACACTTGTACATATTAGGTGTGTATACGCTTGTACATATTAGGTGTGTATTAGATATATACACTTGTACATATTAGGTGTGTATACGCTTGTACATATTAGGTGTGTATTAGATATATACACTTGTACATATTAGGTGTGTATTAGCAATAACGTGTGATAAATACAAAATAACACTTAATTGAAACATGAACTAGAAATTCAAAACTATAGAGTGAGATTGAAGATAGTTTATTTCAGAATCCTTTAATAGATATTAAATGAATAGTATGACTATTGTAATATACTACATGTACCATCTTCTTCAGTGTATAAAGTGTTTTAATGTACATTTGCTGATCCCACAATAAATACACATACAGGCCCAGTAAAGAGTACCATATTAATCATATATATACAATCATATTTAACGCTTGATCATGTGACCACTATTCTGCAATCTGATTGGCTACACTTAACAAACAAAAAACTGCAGAGCTGTTAAAATGTCTGCACACACACACAAAATTAAACATTTAAATTTACTTCATCAACAGATGTAGTATTACGATTATAAAACTCACCTAACATGAAAGTTCTGAACATTGACATTCCTGTATGGTTGGGTCTTTCTCTGACACCACAATAACAAACCTTCCTTAGCGGAGAGCTCTGTTGAAAATGTTTAATATACATATATAATATAATATATTTATATCCATCATCAAACTGTATCAATCTATCCTCAAATAGATCTATCCATCCATCATCTATCTATCCATCATCTATCTATCCATCATCAGACTAGATCTATCTGTTCTCAATCCATCCATCATCTATCTATCCATCATCAGACTAGATCTATCCATCCATCATCTATCTATCCATCATCAGACTAGATCTATCTATTCTCAAATAGATCTATCCATCAATCAGCTATCTGTTCACAAATCTGGTCATACTGTACATTGTTCATTCGTCTAATCACATTATTACCTTCGACAGAAATATCTTGAATAGCAAATCGAAGAATGATAGTCCATATCATACCAAGTGTCATCTTGAGATTGCCATCACAGATTTCTATTAGAATGTCAATCAAATATTTTTGATGAAGTCACATGATGTCATCATGTGACATCATATCACTTGTGCATGCCACTTTCAGTCAAAACAACACATTACAACGATTCCATGTAAAGAGAAATCATTACAATGACATATTTTATCTGGTTGACATGGAAACGCAGACAAAACATTGATCTTTTTAATTTTTTTTGTGCTAGTATATAATTAGAATTAACTTATTACCTTCTGCTCCAACCCCGACCAGTTTTACACCTTTTGAGGCCACAAATTCCAAGGCTTGGTTGATAATACTAAGTTTCTGGACACGTAGTTTCCCTCTCTTCTCTCGTGGAGTGATCTTCTCTCCAGCTATAACTTCAAGCAGTTTGAGGAGCGTAAAACCGTCACGAAAATCTTCATCGATTGAATTTATATGAATACCAACCTTCCTCAAATGAGAGTTACACCATGCTGTAAATGTCTAAAGAAGGGATGATATTTAGTTAATAGAGAGAGGGTACATTAGAATATAAATAGTATTTTATTATAGACAAGAATGATTGAATATGCAATCACAATAACATTTAATAACCTATATATATATATATATATATATATATATATATAATATAGTTATTTTATCATTATTATCAGGTAATATTACACTATGAATCCACATAAACAGTTCATTAATATGTAACAGGCTTTCATTTCGAAAATTCATTGAGGAGAAAGGGGACAAAACATGAATTTGAAAGTCTTGGGGATGGGTGGTGACATACGTTATCGTAGTGTGCATATTGGTAACCAAATGCCAAGGGGGATCAAATGCCCCACCCCCCATCCTTAAATGAAACCTTGTGTAACTACCAAATGCCAAGAGGGATCAAATGCCCTACCTCCCATTCCTAAATTAAATCTTGTGTAACTACCAAATGTCAAGGGGAATCGAATGCCCCACCCACCCCCCATCCCTAAATGAAACCTTGTGTAACTACCAAATGCCAAGGGGGATCAAATGCCCCACCCCCCATCACTAAATGAAATACTGTGTAACTAGAGATATAAATCTTATATTTTAGTTATGAGCAGCCCTCAACTAGCATTGCAACTAGTAATGGACTTTTTAAAGTTAACAGCTCATTTACACACATTGGCCTACACATTAGTTATGATAACTCCAAAAAGATGTCACCATCAAAACATATAGTACATATCATATGTCAGGTAAAAACAAAATGGCAGATTTCTCATTTACTTGGAGAAGCGGATAGACCTTGGCTCTTAACATGTTTTAGCTATTAGGCTAGTGATAATGTGCAATTGCAATTCTCAAACTAAACTTTTGACTTGCAAAATAATAATGGCTCCTTAAGATATCATATATATATAATTATATATATATATATATATACCTTTATGAACAACATGTTAGTCAACGGTTGTTTTCTCATATCTATGTACTTAATGAGTATATATATAATACATGCTTTTTACACATCATTTGTAAATGGAATTTTTCTGCAATCTCCAAATTGATATATATAATTATATATATATAAATTATATCCAACTTGAAAAGACAAGAAAAACACTATATAATTATATATATATATATATAGTTACAGATTATGTGTATTCTAGTTACTTGATATATGCATTTTAACAACAAAGATGACAAAAAAAAATGTAACTAACACACGCGCATAGTATGCGCAGACCACAAACATGTACACACAAACGTACTTTCTTTTGCTGACGCTCCCAGGCTAAATCAAGCAGCAACTTTTCGTTGATATCGGCTGACTGACTCTGGTTCGTTTCCTCAAGATTTTCCGACATATCAATTTCTTCTTGGATAGAGTAACTACAACTATTAGCAAATAGAGAAAGCCCTACACAGGAGCCTGTGACAGGAAGCACGTTGCGATACCTAACTTCCTTATAAGGTCAAAAGATAGCTATATGGGTCGGTACTGGATACCGTAAATAACATAATTATACGAACACTAATGCAGACTGTGCAGATCATGTCAGTATGCAAGCAGTAACTAAGTCTTGTTCACAACAAAATATCACCTGAATTACTGAATATGTAGTATGTATGACTGTATGTACTGTACACATACATCATGTACATACATCATGTACATACGTACATCATGTACATATGTAGTATGTATGACTGTATGTACATATATCATGTACATACATACATCATGTACATATGTAGTATGTATGACTGTATGTACATATATCATGTACATACATATGTAATTCAAATCTTGTACATAATATCCAATATCGAATTTAACAGTGTGTGGGTGTGTGGGTGTGATGTGTTTCATTCCTGTTTTTAATGGTTGTCTATATATATATATATCTCTATGTACATGTATGTACATACATGTACATACATACATGCATACTTACGTCATGCATGCATGCATGCATGCATATGTACATATTTGTAATAATTTATGTACACACATACAAACATACATGCAAACATAGATAAATACATACATGCATACGTAGATAGATACATACGTATATACATACATACATGCATACATAGATACATACATACATACATACATACATACATACGTACATACAGTTCGTTGGTAGTGATTTACAAATACAAGATCAATGTCATGTATGGATGCATACACAGTTATATAGTACCTGGCATGTTGTTTATGTGTGGTCCTATATACACATGTAAGTATATGTGCTGTACGTATGTATGTACATATATGTACATATATGTACATGTGAATGCATGCATGACATAATATACATACACAAGGATATATATAGAAAACCATTGAAAACATGAATGAAACACATCACCCACACACACACGCATACACCATACAGAATACTTATACATAATTATAAGTATAAATATATATAATATATATAATATATATTATAATTGTCAATTTCACACGATAATTTACAAAAACAACAAAACTCAATTTAGTCAATTTTCACTTTTCAAAAATAACTTCGTGGTTTGTTTTTATGTATACATACACATGTTTGTTTATCCAATATATATTGTTTAAAAATATTATTTCTATATCACGCATTATGAAATACTACATTTGGAAGATCCTCCTGTCGCTGTGACTTCAGCTTCTTTCCTCTTCATATTTTCTACATCATGTTTTCTAATACGAATTGGTTTTACATGTTCCTCTTTTAATTTGACTTCGGGAAATTGCCCTCTCTGATGAGTCAAATTATCAATTAGGGATTTCTGAATGTGTGTCAGTCTCTCAAGCAAACTGGTTTTGCAAGTATTAGAACAAGTAAGAAAATTGAACGGTACATTTCGAGTATTGTTGAATTGAGCTAAACAAATTTTGATCATGTAACCTATAATTAAAAATATAATTAAATTAATAATGAAGCAACCACACCCACCTGGTCACAATTACAGATTCATGATAATTATCACACATATACTAGTGTATGATAATACTGACCACTTTTAGCTATAGTTCTGGTTTCTCAAACTTTTAGTTTAGTTATAGTTTAAATTATATCAGGCTTAATATAAAAGGGTTTAGTTTAACTAAGGTGGGCAATTTTCATTTTAGTTAGTTATAGTAATTGCAATAGACCTGTAATTTAGTTACAGTGTCATTAACTAAAAGTTATACTTCCTTACTAAAAGGGGTTTTAGTTATAACTAAACAACTATCACATATTCACCATTAGTTTCTTGGTCAACCATTATTTTCTTCACTGGACCCATACACTCCTCACACAGATCATATCTAATAGTCTTTAGAATCAACTCATCACGATGCTGATCAGGAAGAGGGATTGACCAAAAATCCATACCTACAGAATGGTTGAGTGCCAACTCTTGCAGAGTGTCAATGGTAGAACGAGGAGGATTAACTTGAACCAAAGGATCGATTACAACTATCATGAGATTTTTTTGATTCCAATTAGGATATCGTTCCAAGAGGTTTTCATTAAGTCCTTCAAGGGTTTCTAATTTCTTCAAATGAAAAATAGCACCTGGAAGGGCTCTAAAAAGATTGCCAGTGATTTTTAAATGTCGGAGTTGTCGTAATAACCGAATAGTTACAGGAAGGTCATACAAGCGATTATATTGCATAGACAGTAATTTAAGATTTCGTAATTGTCCTACTGATGAGTGGAGTAAACGAAGATTTGTGTCATCTAATATAAGAGTCTCCAGATTAACCAGATTACCAAACTATAGATATAATAATAACAAGATAAATAGATTTTCCCACCATTCAACCATTCATCAATAGCAATGACTATATTACATCACATACATGAAAACATTTTACTCGACTAAAAATAAGTTATATACAGAACTCCATTCCTTTGCTTGCTAAAGATTGTTGGACTAAAAAAACATTTCTATAAAACCAATCATTTCTATAAATGCTACCTCTATCTCTTCTGAAATGTACAGTACAACACATTCCTGCTACAAGTGAATATACACTGAGTATTGCATGACAAATAAACATACTTCATCATAGAACCTCTATACCCATGTATACTACTCAACCACACCCCTCTCTTGCCTGGAGATCACTATCAAGGCTCTTTGGTAAATGAACGCTTGTAAGATCTAACATTACTAAATTCTCCAATAGTACTATCTGTTTCACTAAACTATTCGACAAACCTATTCATGAATAAAAGTGATACAATGATTTAATAATGTATTAAGAACATCATACCATCTTGAGCTAATTCCATTTTCATCTCCATGGTAACAACCAATAATAGCTTTGTCTTCTCAATTTTTGATGTAATGTATTCAATACACTCCTCAGTAGATGTGACATTCTAAACAATGAATATTAATTAATGTATTTTAATTAAAGAGATATGTACGTCTTGATCTCTCATTTAATCACCTTGCTTTCCTTTGTTTTAGACTCTTCACGAATGTTAATATTAGTACATGTATTATCTACTATAGTCAAATGAAATTTACACAAACTCCGCCCAACCTCTCCTCCCTCCGGCTGCTCTAGTTCCAATTCAAAGGGTACATCCTTAATTCCATTGGTAGGTTTAGACTTTGGTTGCTCATCTACATCCAGGGGTGGTGCATTTTCATGTTCTTCTACAGATTTTCTTTTAAGATTGTCAGCATCCATAACTATATCCTTCTTTGGTGATACTAAAAATAGAATAGCTCCTATGACATTGTTCTATTTTTGGTAACAACGCTAAATTTAGATCTTGTGTAGTAAGCGTTATATAAAAGGGAAAAAATGTGTAGTGGGAGAATTAGAACACAATGATGGAATTCGAATCAGGTTTCTTGCAAAGCTTTTTACAACAACTGCCAGAGAAATTACCTGCAGCTCATAAACAATATGCAAGTTGGTTAGGAGAAGATATGCAGAAGAGGCATGAATTGATACTGGACTTCAATGGTCTCCAGGCTAGTTTGGATCCTGTGCCAAATCTATCACAATTCATTGGAGAAGAAGAAGAGAGTGAACAAAAGGTAATTCTATTATTCATTAATAATAATCATTATATATATATATATATATATAATTATTATATATATATATATATATAATTATTATATAATAATTATATATAATTATATATAATATATAATTATCTGTTATTATGAATAATATTATTACTTTACTATAATAATAATTATTATGATGACATTTTGTAATTATAGTCTTTCTTCTTAAAACAGTTTAAATATGAAGTATTGCTGACTGCCTTCTTCAACACACAAGGCATGCTACCGAATCTAAAAACTTTCAAACTTAGAGGACTCGAAAGAGCAGGTACATTATCATCTTTTAACTATAATACAATGTCATGCATACAAACATGTGAACATCAGGAACCAGTTTAGTAAATTCTATTTTTCTTTAGTTTCAGATTTTCCATTTACTGAGAGTATTAAACAGCTGCATGCACTAACAGAACTTGATCTTGCTGGAAATAATCTCTCTATTGAGATGCAAGAGAATTTGCAGGTATGTTGATCTAAATCAGTGATTATATAATTATACTTTTACACAAACATATATTATATGCTACTGGTTCTACTTCTACATACATCAATTCATATATATATTTATTTTCTAGTTATGGGCACTGAGAGACATCCGTATTCTAAAACTGGACAAGACTCATTTAAATCAATTGCCTCCATCAGTTGGAAGACTCTCCAAATTAGAACATTTATCACTGAGTGGAAACAACCTCACAGATCTTCCCATCACTCTGGGGTTTTGTCAAAATATTAAATATCTCAACTTAGCATGTAACAAGTTTTGTTACATTCCAGGAGTCGTGTTACACTTGAAAAAACTCACAGATCTTCGAAGACTTGACAACCCATTGAAAAAGAGATGGGAAGGTTTAGAAACGTTTCCTCATATGTCAACAATATCACTTACTCCAAGTAAAAAACGAAATGCAGATAGTCTACAAGCCTTGTCTGCCAGGACCGTCATGACAATGCATGTTGACTACTGGTCAGAGGAGAACCTACCTCCTCTTCAATGCAAGATGTTAGATAGCTATGCAAGCCAATACACATATTGTGAGAACTGTTACACTGCTACTTCTGGCAAAGGTTTGTATAGTAGTAACTAGATTTATAATGTGATGATACAGTTTTGTATAGTCAATGTTATATTGCTAATAGCTAATTTACCATTTCTTTCTCTACACACAGATTATGCAATCAACATATTGATCCCTAAATTTGTTGATCTTCGGGATGTACCATTCCAAGTATACTCTTGTGGAAAATGCTGTAATGTTATTAAAGACAGATTATCGACACAACAGAAACAACTAGTCAGAGAATTAGATGAAGAATATGAAGCAAATTTAAGAGAAGCACAAAGATTAGCAGGAGTGGACATTAAGACAAGCTCTGTTTCATCTCAAAGAACAAATAATAGACGAAGAAACAGAACAAAGAAATGTGTGATAATGTAAATTAGTTAATATTTTTTGTTGTTTGTTTTCTAATCATCATTTATACAGAAAATGCACTTATAAAAAATTTATCACTCTACATATACACTACGATCATCGCATACCAAAGGTTATTCACATTCACCTTGTCCTCAGAAAAATGTTCATGACTTTAGTTTGGAAGGAGCAAAAATCTCTTTACCTGCACCATTTTCATAAAAATTATCCTTTCCATTCTTTTTGTGTATATTTCAATCCATGTTTTCATTATTAAGTTATAGTATAATCATGTATTACCCTTATGACATTAACTTATTACATAAAAACTCATAATTTTGAGGTCATCGTGAATGTGAACAGACTTTAGCAACAGATAACTATAATATTGATACAGTAATTACTGGGGAAGTCATTAAAAAATCATGTTGATGTGTGCTTGGGATGTTGTCAGTGATTGCAAATGATGTTCTAATTCTTGTAGTGTTTCGTGTATGCAATCATCATTATTATATATGGTTAACCTCTTTATCTGTTCAGCTGTGTACATTCTAAGTTGTATCTTCTCTTCTGAACTCTACAAAGAAATAAGTGATGACTTCTATACTCATTACCTAATGAATGACATTAGACATACAAGAGTTTGTAAAGGAACACCACTCCATTCTTCAGGTAGAGGCATATCTTGAGTGAACCATTCTCTAACACGTTCTGCTAGATTTGGTAATGACAGTCTTTCTCCACCTGGGGCCATATTCAGCCAATGAAATTGTGGTTCCTTTTTATACCATACCAACTGTTGCTGAGCAAGTTGTCTAGAGAAGTGGAGGAGAGCATGATATTTAGTGAAACTTTTCTTTTCAAAAGACCTTGTGCGTGCTTGATATAAGAATATAAATTCTAAAAAATGTCTTTTCATATCAACCAACGGAATTTTAGTTTGATATATACCATCATCAGTAGGAAACCCCCAGATTTTATCAAGGTATTCCAGTGCTTGTCTGTAACCTATACTATGTCCAGCCTGAGTATCAGATCTGAGATTATGAGTATGAACTAACGATACCACTTCCTAAGTGGGGATATATTATTACACATCTTGAAAACTAACATCTACTCAACTCACTTTTAATAATCCATTATGAACTATCTGTTCACATCGAGAATCTATTCTATGAAATAGCTTTACTCGAGGCATTGTAAGAAAAAGACAACGAAAATCATATGATAGAGCTAATGGAGAGATAATAGAACCTCATACAGCAAAGCTATTAACAGTTATACAGAAATTGCTATTATCTTACATACATTTATCATCTTGTTTATAAGATGTTACTGTCCTATATGACAATAGAATATACATTATATACATTACTGTATAATAGTGTCCATTATACCTGCCAGACTGCAAACAAATATCAAGAGCTCTCTTTAGTCTATACCAATCATTTGGAAACAAAGAAACAGCATATGTAGGATCTAACTCTGTTAGTCTAGCAAGACTAGAATAAGAAAAAGTAGTTTCCAATTCTCATCACCACTCTTATCCTCATTCCTACACTCTATTCCTCCATTCCAATTCTCATCCTCTGTTCTTATCCTCATTCCTACCATCTATTCCACCATTCCAATTCTCATCCTCATTCCTATCCTCATACCTACACTCTATTCCTCCATTCCAATTCTTGTCCTCGTTCTTATCCTCATTCTACACTCTATTCCTCCTTTCCAATTCTCATCCTCGTTCCTATCCTCATACCTACACTCTATTCCTCCATTCCAATTCTTGTCCTCGTTCTTATCCTCATCCTACACTCTATTCCTCCTTTCCAATTCTCATCCTCTGTTCTTATCCTCATTCCTACACCCTATTCCTCCTTTTCCATGTACCTTTTCTCCCATACACCACCATCTTCTTCAAGTAACAAGTCCACAGCTGCTCGTGTTTCATCAGTCGATACAGGTGAACCAGTAGAACCAGTTAAAAGAAACCGAGTATAAAAACTAGTTCCACCAACAACAATAGGAACTCTACCTCTTGATATAATATCCTGAATATGTGTATGATATGCATACATAGTGTGTGTGCAGTTTAGTACACTGGCACATCATCAAACCCGTATTACAAACCTGTATTGCTACGGTGGCCCTTTCGTGATAATCACCAGCTGTGAATTGTTGTGTGTTATCAACAATGTCAATAAGATGATGAGGAATAGT
This sequence comes from Petrosia ficiformis, assembly GCA_947044365.1. Lineage (NCBI taxonomy): Eukaryota > Metazoa > Porifera > Demospongiae > Haplosclerida > Petrosiidae > Petrosia > Petrosia ficiformis. The sequence goes on from OX345639.1 coordinate 4,422,290, forward strand.
TTGTTGTGTGTGTACATCAACTTTAGCAGATCCTATATCCATGTGATGATATACCTAAAACACAACTTTGTTTCAAATACATACGCATACACACAAACAGACCTGTACAGAGTCTGCTGAGACTATCTCTCCTCCTAGTCTATGAGCTAACTCTAAAGAAAGATCTGTTTTACCAACAGCTGTTGTTCCAGCAACAACAAGGACTGTAAACACAATATTATATAATATAATGCAAATATGGATATACATATACATTATACATACATACAACATACACACAACATAATCATCAATGATAAATCACTACATGAAACTTCATATATATATATCAATATGAAACTGACTCGCTGGAACATCACATTATTAAGGTTGAATAGATGACATAGCAAATGTGAGTATTTGATGAATGTATGTACATTTATACAGAAAGTATGGACATCATTTAGACTATTATAATCAAGACCTCTGGGTACACTAGTTTTTGCAGCCATTCCTATCTGCAGAACTGACATTAGCCCCACCTCTACTCCTCCTTCTTTGAACACGTGTACATTTGTGTGAGAAAACATGGCGACTGGTGGAGACAAAGCTAGATCACAAAACAAGGCTCTTTTAGGTGACGATGATGCCACCATGGTTTTTGAAACCAGCAAAGGGGTAGATGTAGTAGCGACATTTGATGGAATGGGTTTGAGAGATGACTTATTAAGAGGAATATATGCTTATGGTGGGTGTGTCATATGTGATTCTTTCAACTTTTAGCATTTTCATCTATACTAGGTTTTGAGAAACCATCTGCTATTCAACAACGAGCCATCCTCCCTATAGCACGTGGGAGAGATGTTATAGCTCAGGCACAGTCCGGTACTGGAAAGACAGCAACAGTTGGTATTGCTGTACTTCAAAAAGTTGACATTCAGTTGAGAGAGACTCAAGCACTACTCATGGGTCCTACGAGGGAACTTGCTGTACAGATTCAGAAAGTATGTACACAGCTACATATAGTGTACTGCCCATGTATATATTTGTGAGATAACCACGCTTGTGGTGCATAATAAACGAGCGCCGTCGGGACGGGACCCTCGCCTACATTATAGTGTACTGCCCATGTATATATTTGTGAGATAACCACGCTTGTGGTGCATAATAAACGAGCGCCGTCGGGACGGGACCCTCGCCTACATTATAGTGTACTGCCCATGTATATATTTGTGAGATAACCACGCTTGTGGTGCATAATAAACGAGCACCGTCAGGACGGGACCCTCGCCTACATTATAGTGTACTGCCCATGTATATATTTGTGAGATAACCACGCTTGTGGTGCATAATAAACGAGCACCGTCGGGATGGGACCCTCGCCTACATTATAGTGTACTGCCCATGTATATATTTGTGAGATAACCACGCTTGTGGTGCATAATAAATAATCTTGAACAAATACTCGGTAGTTATCCATTTTGGACAAGAAGCAAATGAAATGTGGTATCCAGGAAGACCACTCCTCCTAGATACCAAATTTAGTTGCCTTCCTGTGCAAATGGCCAAATAGAAAGTGTTTGAAGGTAAATGTTTGTTCAAAATTTTGTTATGATAGTGTTTCAAAATTTTGTAATAGTTGTACAGTATGGTTTCTGTTTTATAGCACAATAATAATGGAAGAACATACTCTACACATTGATATCACACTTACAGGTGATCTTAGCATTAGGTGATTATATGAGTGTCCAATGTCATGCTTGCATTGGAGGTACAAATGTTGGAGAAGATATCAGAAAACTGGACTATGGCCAACATGTTGTTGCCGGTACTCCTGGAAGAGTATTTGGTATATGCAGTACCTTATGTTTCTATTTATGTGATATATTGTTTACAGATATGATCAAGAGAAGAAATTTACGTACTCAAAATATAAAGATACTTGTACTTGATGAAGCTGACGAGATGCTTAATCAAGGTACTCCCCTCACCTTTTGTGTCACCACTTTACTATTTGACATTTTTCATCATATGTAGGTTTTCAAGAGCAAATATATGACGTATATCGATACCTTCCTCCCTCGACACAAGTAAGTCGCATGATCTTTGTGAATAATCACATGTAATAATGTGACTATCACTTGTATAGGTGGTGCTAGTGAGTGCCACTCTCCCTCATGAAGTATTAGAAATGACCAGTAAATTTATGACTGATCCCATCAGAATACTCGTTAAACGGTAACTTCTGTACTTACATACATATATACATGCATACATACATATATACATACATACATACAAATATACATACATACATACAAACATACATACATATATACATACATACATACATACATACATATATACATACATACATACATACATTCATACATACATACATACATACATACATAAATACATACTTACACACATACATACATACCTACCTAGTACCTACGTATTATGTATATACCTTACATGAGAAGTTTTCATTACTTAATGTTGTAGTTACAGGGAGTATCAACTTCTCAATATTTCTATGTTGATTTTTCTTATAGTGATGAGTTAACTCTTGAAGGTATTAAGCAGTTCTTTGTTGCTGTTGAGAAAGAAGAATGGAAGTTTGATACTCTGTGTGACTTATATGATACTCTCACTATAACACAAGCAGTCATATTCTGTAATACTAAAAGAAAAGTAAGAAAGATGATCTCTCTATTTATCAGTTTACTACCTCTCTTCTCTCTCTCTCTCTCTCCTCATTAGGTAGAATGGTTGACAGAGAAGATGAGGGAAGCCAACTTCACTGTTTCCTCCATGCATGGTGATATGCCTCAAAAAGAAAGAGATGCCATTATGAAAGAATTCAGAGGAGGAGAGAGGTGCAGTCTTCATATATATCACTGAGTACTTAGCATATAATACTGTTTATCCAATAGTCGAGTACTAATCACTACGGATATCTGGGCTAGAGGTATTGATGTACAGCAAGTATCTCTTGTCATTAATTATGACCTCCCTAACAATCGTGAGCTGTATATTCACAGGTAAAGAAATGGATTTTTAATTTAATTACAGATGTGGTTATATTGTGAATCATATAGGATTGGTCGATCAGGTCGCTATGGTAGGAAGGGTGTGGCTATTAATTTTGCTAAGAATGATGATATACGTATCCTTAGAGATATTGAACAATATTATTCTACACAGATTGATGAAATGCCAATGAACAGTAAGTCCAGATCTCGCTTTGGTTTTTTAATCTCAGTACTTTCTTTTTCTATAGTTAACGAACTAATTTAAGAGGGACTTGCAGCTCATTAAGTAACTAGTCTTTGTTTCTCCACTTCTGACAAATATTTTAAATAATCTTTCTTTATTTGTATTTTCAAAGTTTTCACTATATTTTTGAAAACAACATACATAGTGTCTAGAAATTCTCTTTGTGTGGAAGCTACATGGAGGAAGTGTCTGTGTTTTCACTAATCGTTCTCCAATTGAATTTCATTTGTTTCATAGTGAATGGTTTAACCACCTTATTTTCAACATCACAAACTATTATTGCGGCCGTTTTACTAAAACAGTTCCTATGCACTTTTGACCTTATATGTTAGAAGAGAAAACAATATTTGTGTCGTGTTTGAAGTTACTACTACTCCCTCACATACCGCAATAATCATAATTACGCAAAGTACTAATGGCAAAGATTCAAATATGCTGGATTGACTAAGTTGATGTGACTATGTTGAAAGTGCATTTATTAAAGACCAAACAAACTCCAACGATGTTTATGTGTCACATCATATATATATACTCGCATTTCTTCTCAATCACATTAAATGTCAAGGCAATAAATAATTAATTCATGTATAAATATTATTATACATAATTATATATATATATATGTATAATATTCATGGTAAAACTAAAATACAAAAAAACTGTTGAAATGTGAAAATAAAAAATATGACAGATGTGTGTAAGTTATGGACGAGCATCCAAATAGCTTGCCATCAGGTAAGTAGCTTCACGTATCTGAGAAAATAAAATAACAGAAATTATCAATCATTCAAGAATAACCCATATTGATTATGACATATCTCTTACAGACAAGAGTGATATTAGCAAGGCAAGGATGACTCACCTTTACTTTTGGCATGCTGAGAATAATCTTCTCTGTTTGAAGTGAAGTAGTTGAATGAGAGAGTCTTTTTTGTTGGGAATTAATGACCAACATGAAATCTTCTCCATGACCTCCAAATGTGGCTACCTCTTTGTATTTGTAAAATATGATCAATTTCTGATGGTATTAGATAGATAGACAAAGTAATGACATACATAGATCAAATGAACTAACCATATTGTTGATGTGTAACAATGACACACCATCTTCGTGGACTGCCAACCAAACAGCTGCATTTCTCATTGGTGTGAGGACTGAATATTTATCTTTACAGTAAAACAGAGTAGCACCAAAAAGATTCCAGCTGTCTGCAAACAGAGATAATAATGAACGGACGCATTTATGTTTCCTGACACCATGATATCCACTCCATTTCTTCAACAGTTTCTCACTCATAACACTGCAGAAATAAGAGTAGGGTATGAAACATATCAATAAGATGACAACAAGAAGTATTTGTTACTGACTCCAGATCATGAGGAAGAATCATTTTAGTATATCTCATTGGACAGAATCTCCTTACTGCATTCTTGGCTGTATGTTTAGGATTAGTTAAAGATTCACAGTTACCATAGTCAACCTGAAAAGAGAAAATAAGTTGAAAATACTCTCTTTCATATATGTATATACAACATACCTGAGCCATTCTTGCAGCTATATCAAGAGCGAGATCAACAGAAGCAATGTAATATTGATCACTAAGAATGTCTTTACTGATCTAAAATTACATTATAACAGCAAAATTAGCAAACATGCTCATAGTTCCAACAATAACTTACTTGATAAACAAGTAACAGTGTTTCTTTGTCACTCTCCATTCCTCTTCTGGATCTAAAGGAAAGACGATTTCGATATGTGAGCTGGATTGTACGACCATGAGAGGAATTGGAGCTTCCTAAATCAGTGAGGCTGTCAGTCCAAGTGGAAATAACATCACATAACTTGTTACTGGGAAATAGGTAGAAACCAGCAACATCATCTTCTCCTGGCCAATCACTCATCAGTGCAAATCCAGTTGTTTGTGTGTCTGGCATTCCTATTTCTTGATTTAGTTGTGACACACATTCCTGTACAGTAGTTGAGGAATCAAACTCCATAGTCTGTGGAGAAGAGAGAGAGAGAGAGATAGTGAGTATGTTACTAAAGTCTGCAATGACCTAGGATGTGATAACTTTATATGTACTACAGTGTGTAGTTGAATGTCACAACGTTAATGCTGTACAACTTATTAGCTGACCAGAGCTCTACTGTAACTCAATAATGAAGCAATGGATTGAAATTTAACATACACAAACAGAACGGGAAAGATAATTGTATGAAATACTGAGGTAAAAAAATTGTTGATCATTCCACAAATTAAAGTTACAAACATTTTTTTGAGGTCATGGTGAATGTGATGTTTACATACATATCCTGTATTAACTAACAAGTGTGGTGTCATTCATGAGATTAACAGGTAGTTGTAGCTTCAGCTGCATTATCCTTGTTATTTGTATTGGACCAGACATAAGATAATGGAGCTCAAACCATGATGGTTTCTTTTCTCGTGGTCCATTTGTCTCTGCTCGGATCAAACGATGTTGACAAAGACTGGCTGCTTCTACAACCGCTGTTGTTTGCTGTTTGTCAATGGAGTGGGCAAATCGATTTAAGAATGCTTCTAAATACCAACGAAATAGTTTTCGTGTTGGGAGAAATATAGGTATGAGTAAAGCCAGGAGATACCAACTCTGTAGTGTATATGAGATAGGTCGATCTGGTGTACCAGAGACTTGTCGTAGTACTTGACAATACAATTCATCTTGTAATTCAGGTTGGATAAGACATTGTGAAGTCAGCTGTTGTAGTGATAATATGTGGTACTCCAGACAGAGAGAATCAAGTTTTGTAGTAATAAAGAGATTTACAACCTGATCAAGGAAGAGAAGAGAGCAAGTAATGAGAAGAGAAGTATTGGTGAGGATAAAAAAATCCCGCATATATATATATATATAGCCCGAGGATTGTGGAAGGGGGGATTAGTATAGACAAAGTCCATGCACAAAATTTTATGATGCTGTGGCAATTGGTTCACATTTTACAGTTTGTTTGTGATACTATAACAGAGTTAGAATTGGAAGCAGTCGGTATGGTAACGGACTCATGGTCTACCTCTACCCGGAGGAGCGCTCTCACAAGCTAGAGAAAAGCTGGGGGGTCAGCTCCCCTCGGATATACCCCTAAAACCCTAAACCCAGATCCTATCATTTCTGTTTATTATGTACCTTGAACATCTCAACTGCTTCACTAGCTAGAGAAGCAGAAGGATGAGAAACAAGTGACTCTTGAATTATTTTTTCTGATGTGAAATTAAGAATTGGATTACTCCAGAGAGCAGATATGGAAGAACCATTCATTCCATCTTTCTCTGTTCTCCATATTCGTGCAATCAGTTTTTCTGTGAGTGTCAATTCAGGACCTGATTCTCCAGATGAGGCTGAGGTAAGGTGATAAAACCACAGATCCTAAATAAAGGAAGGACAATTGAATCACTATGGTAACCAACCACTATTAACGATTAAAGGAAGGTTAGCTATATACATGTGTGTAGCTACATACATTATGATTATACTTCGTTCATGAGTGATTTCAATGTTTATAATAATGTTTTTCAATTTGCGACATCAAACAAAAATAAATTTACAGCCTGTTTAGAATAACATTGTCTCACAGCTGTTTCCATATGGTGATTACATGCTAGGTCATACATCATGAGCAAATGATGAGACCAACACCTCAATACTAAAATTAGTTTTGAAGTCCGATGCCTGGGTTCAGCTATTAGTTTTGAAGTCCGATGCCTGGTCTAGCTATCAGTTTTGAAGTCTGATGTCTGGGTCTAGCTATCAGTTTTTAAGTCTGATGTCTGGGTCTAACTATTAGTTTTGAAATCCGATGCCTGGGTCTAGCTATTAGTTTTGAAGTCCGATGCCTGGGTCTAGCTATTAGTTTTGAAGTCTGATGCCTGGGTCTAACTATTAGTTTTGAAGTCTGATGTCTGGGTCTAGCTATGCCCCACTAGCATTTGTAATGTTCCACAGGTATTATTATAGATTTCTGAACCATCTAATTTCAATTGATAATTTCTGTTGGTTCTTTATAATTATATTTGCTTCTTCATACTTTAGTGCTTGTTAAGATTTAAAAAAAAAAAAAAAACGAGTGAATTATGCCTGCTACCCTTGGCCTCAAGTAAGTAACTCAAAGCCAGTGAATAGTCTTGCAGAGCCCGATAGGCACCCAAAGTAGGGTGGATCTGATGCTGTGAGAATATATGCCAGGTGTTGTTGAAATAGGATCAAGTTAGACAGATGAAATATTACTAACCCTATCTTCTTTGCTGCCTAGAGAAATAGTTACACATTCATCATCTCCCTCTTGTTGTACGCCTGCTCCTCCTATCTCCACGGCAATAGTGTACTCCTCTCGAGATCCTGAAAATAAACTAGAAGAGGAGCGGCACCGAGAACCAGCAGGTACATCAGTTCCATGTCGAACCATAGCATGAGATAATGGAAACTGGAATGTGGATTTTCCATTAGGTTCATTATAGATTTGTAGAGTTTGATTCAAAAGTGATATCCAGACCTTCATTGAATGTGCTGGAAACTTAGAGTTCTTGAAATACTATATATAGAGAGAGTACAGTAGTTTGAACAACGAAGATGTGAAATAGAAAGATGGTTGATGGATATATATATATATAGAATGAGTCATCAAGTCTTACTATTTTAGCCCAGCCTGATAGTTCATTTTTTGTTGAAGAGGAGGACATGCCACCTTGACAAACCCTCAATACTATTTGCAGTGCTGCAAGTATAATGACACATATGATATACTTCAGCCTAAGAGAATAGATTTATTTACCTTTAATCCATTCTTCACATTCAGCATTACTGTCTGCAACAAAATGATATGTTCTAGATGGTGTGGCTAGCTAGAAGAGGCAAGGAAGATGAGAAGAAAGAAAGAGAGGGGAGTAGTGAATATCGGTATGTTTTCATTAATAGAATGAGTTAGTAGGATGAGGTTCTTAAGAATGGAATCATACCTGGAATGAACTTGTCATTTCATGACGTGTAATTCTACACCATGTTTCTAAATTAATGACTCCTTTGGCTTTTGACAAACTTGTGGCTTTCTGGAGAAGACGTTTGAAAATGAATAAAAAGTAAGATGGAGAAGAAAAATTGCTAATATACACACATATACCTTAGAATAGTATTTCAGTTCTTTTCCTTTCAATACAAACCATCTTCTTGTCCAGTGCTTCAGCCTTGGGTCAAGCTTGTGCATATAGCCTTGTTTTTCCAGAAATGTCTACAATTGAAGATGATTATAAAGATACTATAATCCACACTCCTATATTCAGTACTCAGTCCCAAACCTAAGCCTATGTGACTCAGATATAATATATCATTGTTTGTAGTTAAAAGTCTAATAAGGTTCTTTCTTAAACTTAACCTACACTAATATGATAACAGTTTGTCTCACCTTCCCTCCTGATTCCCAAGGTAGATTTGTTGTATAGGATCTGTCTCGTCCAATTTCTACAGAATTATCATGAGGTTCAATATACCCTTGTGTTGCATCTGGTGGTATCTGATAGTTATCACTGTCGTCACTAGAATCAGAACTACTGTCTATATCAATGATAAATAGATAGATAGACAGACAAGTGGATAGATAGATACACAAGTGGATGAAATAGATAATCCCTCAATCTTACATTTCGTAGTTCTTCGTTCTTCATTAATGTGGTATGTATCACTATTCATGACAGGCTCAAATACCCCCAAACTATAATCACCAGGATCTTCCTCGCTGTCCTCTTCGTCTGAATCAAGGCATATGGGATCAATTATTGGAATAACACGAAGAGAACGAGTGTTCTGATTATTAGAGAGATAAATAGATAGATAGATAGACAAATAGATAGATAGATAGATAGATAGACTATAAAGCATGTTACCTTTAATCATACTATCAACACAAATATATTAACAGGAAGACTGCATGCTCAATTCAGATAACACACAAATAGATACTTATTTCAAATCTCTAGGAAAACTGACTACTGCAAACTGAGTGTTGACTATATAAAACTATTGCATTATAAGTATATATAAACACATGTGTATTGTAAGTCAACATTTGAGTGTCAACAGGGAAATGTTTTCAAAACATTTCCTGTACTATCTCTTTCAGTATTATATGTACACACAGACATTAGCTAATGTTTATGTTTAATGGAATGGGAATGTGTATGTTTAATGTGTATGTTTAATGTGTATGTGTAATGGAATGGGAATGTGTATGTTGAATGTGTATGTTTAATGGAATGGGAATGTGTATATTTAATGGAATGGGAATGTGTATATCAAATAGACTTACATGTTTAAGAGTGCTGTAAGTAGGGATTTGATCTGGAAACTAATAAATGAATAGATAAAGTTTAGTTTAAAGCTAACATAAGTACTTACTGGAGATTTTATTTCGCTATCCTGGTAGATGATATCCTCAGTCGTGTTTTCATCCTCCTGTCCTTCTTTCTTCCTACTTTTCTCTTCTCTAATTACTATCTCAACTTTCTCTTTCTCTGATGTATCATTTGATCCTTTAATGTGCCGTTGCCTAGCTATAGGTGATGGCTTTGGTTTGATCAATGGTTTTGGTAACAATGCTGGAGGTCGACTTCCCTCAGAGAAGGATCCTGTAAATAGTAAAGGTTCACTTCCACGAGTGTGAAGTTTTATATCAGGTTTAGGAAGAGGAATAGGTGCAGTGCATGTTCTGGTAGTAGTGATTTGTGGACTAAGTGGGCGTCTAGCAGGAAGAGGTGAGGTTCGATTCCTTTCTGTTCTTTTATTAGGAATCTGTGGACTTAATGAGCGTGGTGGATGTCTTTCATATGTGAATTCATTAGGTGGTGAAGTTCTGGATAAGGGATAATATTTGGGAGGAGACATGGAGGAATTGTTTGGTGGAATGTAGACTTCATTACTACAGAGAGCAGTATCATAATCTGGGTTATCAAAGATTTCACTTTTTGGTTGAGTCATTGGAATAGAGCTTGGAATCTTTTTTTGAGGTGGGGGCTTTCGTTTAACATTATTTTGGTTTTCATAATTGAGTCTTGTTTTTCGTTTTGGTAGAGTGGGTGCAGCAGCCTGTGTTTTCTTAGATTGTCTTTTAGACCTGATTTTTTGTAACCAATTATCTTTTCCATAATCAATGAGACTCAAGTAATCATTTTGGAAACTCCGACTCCGATGACGAGATTTAACATATGAATCTACCCTTTTCATGACACGTTGACTTGTCCTGAGTCCCATTTTAGTACATTCTCCTCGGACTTGACTTACAATGGAACGAAACTCATTAGGTGATATGTAATACAATGACTCTTCATCTAATTTGCTATTGTGAAGTCGAGTGAGACTCCCAGTTAGGATACTGCTGTCTCGAATACCGATATATTTACGCCATGCTTGTACGTGCTCAAAAGGAATTGAATAAGGAGAACCGTCACTGGAATCAGATAGTCTAAAGTCAGCTAATTCATCAGATAAGAGTTGGTCACATGACTTGGTGCGATGAAGTGATTGTTGTCTTTGTGGTGCATTTCTTTCATTCTTTGGTTTCTTTCTATCTATGTCAGTAGATTGTTCATTGACTGTGGGTATTCTAACGTTAAGTTTCCCCTCGGATAAGGCTCTGTTTGTGCGACGAATGTTTCGAATGACATCATCCCCTTCGAAATCTGAATCAGAGTCTGAGAACGACATTCCATTGGCCAAGTGGGCACATTCTTCTATTTTTGAAGGTGGAGGTACAGAAGAGGACAAGTTGTGTTTAGGAAGTTTTGGTGGAATCGGAGGAGGATTAAAAATTACAGGAACACTACTGTTAGTTTTTGTCCCTACCAGTTTAAAACTGTTAATCTTTGGTTT